>OY288249.1:5380200-5702320 GCA_958450325.1 Agrostemma githago
ATGTATGGTTGTGCTACTCATAAGGATGAAAATATCGTGTGGACTCACGTGTTTTTGTAGAGTAGAAATTTTAATGCATGTGTTTAATGATTGTTTAATGCGGCATTAAGGACATATTAAAAGGGCATCGTTTCTATTAAATAAGCTGCAAGTGTCCAACTCAAAGAATAACAAGACAATGGTAAAGTTATTGGTTGTTGGCTTGTTACAAGTATGAACACATAAGGAATATAGTACCAGTTTGTACGCCTCATAGCGTGTCGGTAAGGATACACTTCTCATTTAAGATTTGTCGTCTAAATTTATTCATTATATCCAATTATGTTTTGTGGGTGGATTTGGTTTTTCATTCACATAACTACATTAATTCAAGTAGAAGTAAGAATCTAAGATGTTGTATGTTAATTGGTGATGAAAGATTCATCTATTTGGGGAATGTCATCATCTGAGTTTGAGATAATCAGCTAATTTAGTTATCATTAATGACTTGTTATTTTATTTGAATTTGAAAAATATTTTTGGTACTGCCTTTTGGTGGAGTTTAATTATTTTTCGTTTGGTCAAATTTGGTTCATTGTCCATTGAGAAATAATTAGTTTTGTATTTTCCTAATTCAAATAATAGTAAATCTGTTATCTTTGATAATTTTACATAGCTTGAATTGAAATGTTTTTTTAAAGTCTTGCATTAAAATCCAGTGGATATAAATAATTAAGAACAATAATTTCTTTTCGGTATGACGCATTAAAAGGATTATTAAAGTTTTGTGTCAAAATGAAATTATTGACCCTCCTATTTCGGATCATATTGAAGGGGTATAAAGACGAAAAGAGAAAATAGATATCAAAAGGACTTTGGATGTCTTATAATCGATATATGTGGATTTGTGAACTATTTATGTTTTAAGTTGTATTAGTTCACATCACTATATTAATTTTTTAGACAAAATTATGTATGATATTTATATCTCGATCTTGAGAAGTTTCAAGTTCCTAGATGTTTTTATCACATATTTGACTGAGATATATTCTCGGTAAAGGATTATTAAAGATGTCAGTTGATTATAAGTAGAAACACTTTGACAATTTGACTATTCGGGATAAGAACGCTAAAGTTATTTTAGATACTTTCTAGAGATGTTTGATCTTACATTAAAGATTGCACCATATGAAGGTTTAAATATGTATGGTATATTATGTGTGCAAAGTAAGATCTTGGGGCTAGGTAGGAGTATGATTATTCACACTCTTTCCTAGAAAACTCTAGAAGAAAATTTAGAATTGCAGCTTGGTTTTGGATAAAGTTACAACAATATTATTGTTTGATTAATTATAGTGTAATTTATTTACACCTAAGGTATGTCCAACTAATTAAGAATATTTTTTTTAAGGTAACATAGTTGAATTTAAGGACAATCAATAATTATTTTGTTGTAAAACTTTATAAGGATTAAGGGTAATGTATAAAGTTATGATCCCACACGCAAGTTACTTTGAGACGGATAATATGGGTTCATTGAGGTTATTGAGTTTGGGGGGAAGAAATGAGACTTATGGAAATGATCTTGTGTCTCATTATAAAGGATCGTAAGATCATTTTAGTAAAACAAACTCAAATACCTCAAGAACAATTGTCATTAAAGAAATTCACTAAGAAATAATGAATGCAGTTTCAGAGGATTACATTGTCTCATGTCATGACCGACATATTAAAGTGTAATAACATATTTATATATTGCATACATTCAAGAGTAAGAGTTAGATGATGAAACGGTAGAAAAATATTCATTCAGCATTTTACCGAATCATTGAAAGTTCTAACTAGTGCATGTGAATTTATATATGTCATCAATAAAGTATTATGTCATTCGACAATAAAGACACTTTGGAATTGCTTCATTACCTAAAAGTATAAAGCATATTGGTTTCAAATGGTTATTTGTTACCAAGACAGACTCATTCGGTAATGAGACAGTAATGTTTCTCTTGTCAATAATGGCTATAAAGACAGTTGGCATATCCGGTTATATATATATGGAGTTACATTGGATGAATGGTAAAGACAAGTTTGTCAATGGTGACATTGATAGACCCATTGTTGCAGATACTGGAAATCTTGACTCAATAGATTCAAGGTAAAGTTTCTGCAAACTAAGGTTAATAGTCATCCAATGAAAACACAAATAAGGTTTTTCGTCGAAGAGTATATCAATCTACCATGATAGCATCATCATTTGGTTTTGTATGGATGTGGTACATGATTGTAGAGATAACATCATCATTTGGTTTTGTATGGATGTGGTACATGATTGTAGATACTCAAGATTCAGTGGGAGTATGAAAATATATATTAAGTTTTATACCCTTTCAGTAAATGAGACTAATGCAGTCTCATTGATGTCCTTAAAGAAACGTTCATATCCAGAAAGTACAGTTTACTTAAATCCATGTATTTCATGTGTTTAAGTAATAAGGTATAATTAAACTTATTTTGTACATGTTTGGATATTGTGTACATTCTATAGTTTAATTGACAGATATTAAGGAAATCAATAGGATATTGAGATCCACTAAGGCAGCCAAATATTATTTGTCATTTATATTTGGAGCAAAACAATTTTATCATATAAAGGAGATCGATTCAGGTTGAGATCATTCGGTATTTCGACTCCTATTTGGTCATGATTATTTGTCACAAGGTTGCAAACTAAGTTCGATATTGAAAGACTATTTAAGTTATTTGTGACAAACTGATGGTTATTATAGTTTCAAATAACAATACAAGTGATGTGTTGTTATATAAACGACTCAGAGTGAAAGGCGTCTAAGATATGTTTGTACAAACTTCATTATTTGCGGATCCGCTTACTAAGGAATTACCACCCACGGTCTTTCTTGAGCATATTGCTTAAATAGGTGTTTCTGTTCTAAGGATATTCAGATTAAGTGGGAGTTTGTCACATTAGACACATATTGGTATACGGTTATTCAGTTATGCAGAAATAAGGTTTACAGTTTTCAGTTTCACTCTGTCTTATTATTTGGTTGATCTCACTAAGGTTTAAGGTGGACCAGTTGGAAATATGCATATTTGGATCACATTTGGTTGCTGTTTCCATGCTACACTCCTATACTAGATTCATGTCGTTAGTCATGTTTGCATATGTGATCATTGATGGGTCCTGTTACGACAAACTGTGGCAAAGGCCGCTTTGGTTCTATGTACATATGATTGATAGACCGAATTACATAAGACGGTTAGAATGTTTGATAGCATTATTGAGCTCATATGGTTATAATGAATACAATTTTCAGTGTCCTACATATACTAGTATATGACCCAAGTGGGAGATTGTAAGAATTATGGGTCTGATACAATATATGTGGACAACATTATTTGGACCTATTGTATTTATTAGCTATCATTAAAGTTGAGCCCAAATACGTGATCCGTCATAATACAAATGATACGGGCTTATTTACGTCTTATAAAGTATGAGTCAGATATTATAATAGTGTAGAGACCCATTAGGGCTTTATGGGATATATGATGGGCTTATCCACTAAAGGCGGCTAATATAGGTCACCAGGGTTTCACACCCCTCCCTATATATAGTCAGGGTTATGGTCCCTGACAGCACATTTTTGACTTAATCTCACATATATCCCATCGGTATGGAGAAATCCTAAAGGCGAGTGTGTTTGTTAGAAGACTATAATCGGGTGATTCCAATTCCACCTCCCTTCCCCAGTTGAGTCAGGTACGCTTCCGTTATTCGATCTATTCGGTACGCCAATTAATTTAGTATGAAGTTTCAGTCTTGGGTCAGATTACTTCTAACAAGTAGATTTCTTGTTGGGGAGGGTTTAGGGATGAGGACTTTGGATTATTTGAATTGAGGGATGTTGGTGGGTTGCTTGCTTGTTGGTTTATCTTGTTAAGGTTTTTGTGTCATTGTTGTTTTAGTCCGGCCAACTAGACCGACCTCGACTCATTTCTATCAATATGGGGAAACGGGGGTAGAAATTACCTTAACTTGAGACTTACCCTTCTTCGCCGCGAAAGCGGGTTTTTAGGTGGGTTGGGTGAAGAAACTGAAAGGTGGCATTCTCCCTTTATCGATGTTGTGATCATCCCGATTCCGAGACTCTTAGACCCCTATTTCCGAATCCCGACTTCCCCCTAACACCTTTTCCTTGATTGATCATCTCTAGTTATTTCTATTGTTATTTCTCTTCTCATTTAATTTCCGTCTTTTACCGCATTTCTAATATAGACTCGACCCTTAAAACTCCCTCTAGTTTCCAAACACGTTACTCTTAACTCAATATCGTTCCATTCCCTATGGACCAACCTCGACTTACCACGAAGACTCTAGTAGTTTTTGTGTTTTGCGAGTCTATAAATACTGTTTGACCCCCTATCTATCGTTAATGACCGAGCCTAAATAGGGGCACGTCACTTACGGGTAGGGTGGTGCCAAGCTGTGGTTTGAGACAGGGAGACCCAATATCTCCATACATTTTTCTCATGTGCGCTGACGCTTTTTCCTACATTATCAAACGCGATGTTCGAGAAAGGAAGATCCATGGTATTCATGTCTATAGGGGTGCCCCAGTAATCTCTCATCTCTTTTTGGCCGATGATAATGTCCTTTTTGCGAGAGCAACCTTGGATGAATGCTCAATGATAGCTAATATTATTACCCAATATGTAGGAGTTTCGGGACAGAAAATCAACTATGCCAAGACGGAGGTTGTGTTTAGTAAAAAAGTGACAATTCAGGCTAGAATTAAGATCGACAATATTATGGCGGTCCATGAAGTTGTGTGACATGAGAAGTATCTGTTGGTGATTTGAGTTAATCATGTTTCATTTGATGTAATCGGGGTTTAGTTACAAAGAAGGGTGAACTCGGTTTAGCTATATGACGAGTCGGGAGTGCGGAGTGCACGCTTGTCTAAGTATAAATTGAGCTTACGGTTTGTCTAAATGATCAAGTGTATGTGTCTATATTTCCGTCTTTACCGGTGTTAATCATGGATAATCGGGGTGTGTTACGTTGGAAAATCCGTTAAAATTTTGTGTGGATCCTTATCATTGTTAACCGTCATTTTGACGTGTATTGATCCCACATTTTCAGTTGGACATATGTGTTTGCATGGATACATGTATTTGCATGGATACATGTGTTTGCATGCACTTAGGGGAAGTTATTCTCATTTTTTTTAATGATGAAGTACGTACACTTGAGATAGGTAGACAATAGATAAAAGTAAATAGACAGAAAACTTTATGTTCTCTGTTTTGCTCTCTGTTTTTCTTCTTTGTAAAGTAAAAACTCTCAATCTTCATAAGTTCTTGCTCAAAATTCTAGTGTCGGAATAATAGTGTACTCTTGTAGTCTTATTCCACAAAAAAGTCGTGTAACCCGGGACACTATAGGGTCGATTATTCTTGAAGGAAAGTGATTCCGTTCACGATTCTACAAAGATATCCACGCAATTTGTATCTTCATTGTTGTAATTTGTAATAGTTTAGTATTTGTAACTATTGTAATTTTTCGATATTGTTGTATCCCGGTGACTTTATAACAATCTTCAAGAATAATTCCTACAATGTCGAATGTGAAAGAGATGACACCAAAAATCGGGAAATTGGATAAGTTTGAGGGTGTCGATTTCCGTCGATGGCAAAAGAAGATGCATTTTCTCTTGACTGCTTTGGAGGTGGTATATGTTCTTAGCACACCGATACCGGAAGTGGCAGATGATGGTCCAATCGATCAACTTCGGAAGAGGAACAAATGGGAGAATGATGACTACATATGTCGTGGGCACATTCTAAATGGTATGTCGGATTCTCTATTTGATATCTATCAAAATGTTGAGTCGGCCAAAGATTTATGGAATCAATTAGAATCTAAATATATGGAGGAGGATGCTTCGAGTAAAAAGTTTTTGGTTAGTAATTTTAATTACAAAATGGTAGATTCTAAGCCGGTAATGGAACAATATAACGAGTTATTGCGTTTATTGGGTCAATTTGCTCAACATAAGATGGAAATGGATGAGTCTATTTCGGTGTCAAGTATCATTGATAAATTACCACCTTTATGGAAAGATTGCAAACGGATGCTTAAGCATAAAAAGGAAGCGTTGAGTCTTGTTCAACTCGGTAGTCACTTGCGTATAGAGGAATCTCTAAGGGCGCAAGAGGATACTAAGGGTCTAAGGCCAATGGTAAAATGGCTACGGATCCGTCTTCCATCAATGTGGTGGAGGGTGGTGAGGGTTCTTCTAATAAGAATAAGGATAAAAAGAGGCCACATTCTAGTGTTAGCGATGATACCAATTAGTACCTAATGGTGCTTGTTGGATTTGTGGTAAATATGGTCACTTCAAAGCGGATTGTACCGTGAAAAGGAACAAAAAAGCAACACCGAAAGGGCCTTCTGGGTAGCGGTCTAAGGACAAAGGGCAAGGGTCTAAAGACCAAGGGCCACCTAAACATTAAGGTCAGAATTTATCTTGTGATTTTAATTCGGTTGAGAATTATGTATCATTGATTTCTGAGGCATTTTATATGCAGGATGACGATGTTGCATGGTGGGTTGACTCGGGTGCTACCAAGCATGTTTGTAGAGACCGTCGATGGTTTGAAGATTACAAACCAGTGAAAGATGGGTCCATCTTATTTATCGGAAACGAGTCAAAGGCTGCCATTGTCGGTGTAGGAACCGTGGTGTTGAAGTTTAGTACCGGAAAATTTATTACCTTAAAGCATGTATTACATGTGCCTTGTATTAGAAAGAATTTGGTATCTGGTAGTTTGCTTTTGAATGATGGATTTAAATTAGTATTTGAATGTGATAAATTTGTATTAAGTAAACATGGATTGTTTATTGGATTTGGTTATTTATGTAATGGCATGTTCATGTTAAATTTGAATCATGATGATGTTGATCGTGCTATGGTTTTTAGTGATGTTAATACATCGGTTTTCACTACTACAAATCCCTTGCTTTTATGACGCTTTGTCATTGACGCTCTCATAGGGTGTCAACCTCACAATCTTCCCTCTTTTATATTACGACACCCTTTGATGTCATAAATTAAATTTGCCATTATTATTTGACCCAAATATCCCACAAATTTTGTTTAAGCGCTTTTATCAAATATTGTGAAAAAATTAAAACCCAAAATAAACCCCCTCACACTAATTCATTGTCCCGCTTTCATCCTCAATTCATTCATCCCTAATATATAACCCCACGAATACCCCAATTGAATCATTCCAATTCCCCTTTCACCAATTCATTCATCCTTGATCTTACCGACCATCGAGCACCGTCGCACGAACCACAAGAGGACAACACCACCGGTAGCCAACAACAACACAGTGCTCAAACCAGGACTCTGCCGTTCACCCTCAGATTCCGGCCGCCGTGATTACCTCCTCTGTACAGAAATCGCTGGAACCACCACTTAGAGAAGCGAACCAAACCCTAAAATCATTCCGCACAACAGCACTACGACTTTGGAATTCATCCTTAATATTCATCAGGTTTGTTTTTCAATTGTTTTTTTCGTATGTAATTTTGATATGAATAACAGTTCTTCTTGTATACGATATTCATATATAATAATTCAATTGATATGATATTCATATATGATATTCAATTGATATTCGTCCCTAATTGATATTCGTATATGATAATTTTATATGATATGATATTCAATTATTATTCATATATCCTGTATATGATATTCAATTGCTTCATCCCTAATAATTCAACAGTGCTTCTTGTATATTCGTATGCAATTTATATATGAAGCAACACGCTTGTTGTTGTTTTAGCTGTCCAAGTGCGTTTTGCAATGTAATCGTATGCAATTCTTCATTTTCTGCTGAAATTATAACCAGTGCTTCTAATCGTATATAATTGTATGCAATTATAACCAATGCGTTTTGACATGAATAGTTGTTCATCATGTTTGGTTTTCCGTCTCCATTTTCCTCACAGCTTCTAGTAATTCCATTTTGTGCCACGATTTCATCATCCTTTTATTGTAATAACTGCACTGCCTTTACTTTTAATTCCCTGATTATTGCTCCTACTTGTTGCTTCCTTTTCTCTTGAAGTGCCAATTTCAACCACCCAGTCTAAAAAAAGATTAAGATTACAACAAAGAATTAGCAACAAATAAAAGGACAGTTAATGAAAAAGATTATTAACCCTTTAAAATTAAGCCAAAAAGGTACTAAAACATGTTATTTGTTATTAAGAAACCTGTAATTCGACATATCTGTCAATCTCATGCCTCTTTCTTAAGTTGCAAAGATAAACTCGTAATGAAACGAATATCTCTGTCGCTTGTTGTCGTATTGGCTGCTGTTTCGGTGTTCGCTAGTGTTGATAGAGTGCTTGAAACTTCCATTTGTTCGATGGTTGCGTATGCACAAAACTTTATAGAGACAAATGCAATACAGTACATTTATAAATTTATAAATTTTACACGAAACTGATTAATTATTTGAATTTATGAGGAAATAAGTAAGGGAAGTCTATATAGGAAAAAAGTTGGCGGATAGTGCTGACTCTAGCCTTCCAGAGTTTGGTAGTCGTATATGGAGACATTGGAACTTGACCATTGTACATCTACTAAAGTGCTTTCCCGGATGGAGTAAAATTCAAAGAAGACATCGTCGGAATTCTGTCCCTCATTTACTATACCATCACATTACTACCTCTTGTCAAGTACATACTCATTGTACTCCAGGCAACTGACAACGGAAAAGTATGTTAGTTTGTTGTGTTTTATACTAGCTAGTTTCATTTATCCGAGTATTATATGCTCAAAGTTAAGAATATGAATTTACTTGTTTATTTTCACACTAATTTAATTAGTCTACATACAATCTAGGTCATCTTAACTAACAAAAAATATGACCACACATTGTACTTTCCTCCAAGATTTTAGGTGTTACAGAGTATATATCAATTTATACAAACACACCACTCATTTATAGTAGGTACATTAATGTCTTATAATACGATCTTGGTCGATGAGAGTGATGAAGATGGCCTATATTTGTGGAGCGGTGATATGGCAGGACGGCGGGTGGGAGGTAGTGGAATATATGACGGTTGCGTATACACTAAATTAACTTGGATGACTCGTAATATCCGATTGTAAGATCGTCTTATAGTAGAAGCAAATTATAGGGTAGTGGGAGTTGGTTATGACTATGCTATCAAATTTAATGTGTACATGTTTGAAATTTTGATTTGGGCTATATCAATTTTTTTTATCATCCAGTAATTGTTTTTTACTACTGCAGAAAAATAAATATATGTTGTATAATTCGGTTTATGTTTAATTTGGATGAATTATATTAGAAGTAGAGATGATGAATGATAAATTTGCAAAATTATTGCTTGGAGAAGACATGTCTGGTGGTGGAAAAGGAGTTTGCACTACACTTGCCATCTCAAATGCAGTAACTAATCTTGCTGGTAAATTTATAACTTTCTGAACTCTTTTTTATGTATTTCGGGATATATGAAGGAGCTTATTTCTCAATGATAAATTATCGAAGCAAAAGAACAAGGGTCTTTTACAATAATGTGGTGCACACATTCCATGTGTTGTTCCTAGTTCTTTTTAAACAAAGATAACACGTCACTGAAAATGGAAAGACAAAAATTCACGGGAGAAAAATAAAAAGAGGAGAGGAGAGGAGAGGAGTGGGTTTGTCACACATATCTGGAGTGCGGAAATAATAGTCACTCACCAGTCATCACATCCAAGTAACTTCTGACTCCCAAATTGTGAAAATTTAAAGATGTCATCTTTTCCAAATGTTGATTCAATTTGGAGGTGACCACCTTTACTTTCTGTCTTTCCATTCTTTAATTAAATTCCCCTCCCCATCTACACTTGTCAATATATATTATATAATGTGATCTGACTTTGGTGTAGAAAGGAGATTGAAATGCAGGGAAAAGAAGAAGAAGACGAAAGGTTGTGGACACTTGATTGCTTGAGAGGCAGATTATTAGCTGAAATGGCTGCTTCAAGGGATGCCAAACTAACTGCTCATTTCTTCCATTCCAAGGTTCCTTTCTCTCTTTCTTTCTTTTGTTTACTCATTTAATTTAGATGATTAAATGCCATCTTCAATTTGGATGCTTTGATAAATTTCTCAGACCCGTCAATGATAAAATAACTGTAAGGGGTACAATGATAAATTACTCAGACCCATCAAGTACCAAGTCTCGTCAACAAATTGAGAACGAAGCTTTTAACAAGCTAATGTATGCGGGGGAGATCCCTAAGCGGCCCGTTGGTTATGGATATGGCGTGAAGCAAAGCGACGTGTTTGGGGCACGTGGTATTTTAAGCAAAGCGACATAAGCATCTATAGTCATATTTCTTTTAAGTGACGTTCTTCAACAATGATAATTGTTATAGCATTTTTTTAGTCTTTTTGTTGGAAATATATGTCAAACTTATTATTTTGAATAATCGCAACGGCATTTGTTATAGCATTTGTTTTTATTTTTTGTCAACGATGGACATATATTTTTCTATGAGGAGAAGAAATGTTTTGCTATTTTTCTTTTTGATGTTCTTTTTAATATTTTTTCTTTATGAAGATTTAATTAGGTTTTGCTATCGTTCTATGTATATCACAATTAGCACCCCATTGTTACTTGTGACAGGAAAAAGCGTCAATAATTATTTTTATGAAGTTTTTTGGCATACACAAAAAAGGCGTCAATAATTATTCTATGACATAATTTTGCATAAAAAATTATTGACGCAAATAAGCATCACTAAATTAAGACGCATAAATGTGTCAAGAATATTGACACTAAAAAGCATCAAAAAAATTAAGGCATCCCAAATTTTGTCGCTTCTTGTAAGCGTCAAAAAAATATTTTTTGACGCTTTTTAGCGTCATAAATAGGCATAAAAAGCGTCATAAAAGCAAGGGATTTGTAGTAGTGTTTGTGGCATGCTAGATTAAGTCATGTTCATTTCAAAAGAATGATGTTAATGTTTAAAAATGAGTTGATTCCATCTTTTGACATAAATAATATGAATAAGTGTAACACTTGCATGTTGACTAAGATTGATAGACAACCTTTTCCTAGTGTTGAAAGATCGACTTCGGTTTTGGAACTTATTCATAGTGACCTATGTGATTTGTATGCTACACAATCTTTGGGTAATAAAAGATACTCTCTCCATTCAAATCCACTTGTCTCATTTCCCTTTGGCACATTTGTCGAGACGCGTTTTATACTAGCGATATCTTTCATTTTACATTAGCAAAAATTATAAAAATTTGATATTCTTAATGTGCTCATAAAGACGGATCAAACAAAATCCCACATGACTATATTCTCACTTATAGATTGTCGAGAATATTGAAGATTCCCCTCAAGTGTGAATAGTGTCAAAAAATGAAATGAGACAAGTGGATTTGAATGGAGGGAGTATGTAGTAACTTTTATAGATGATTGTACTCGTTTTTGTTATGTATTTTTGTTGCACACTAAAGATGAGGCAATGGATATGTTTAATATCTATAAAAGTGAAGTTGAGCTTCAATTGTCTTCTAAGATTAAGAAGATGCGTACCGATAGAGGTGATGAATTTTATGATCCATCCTTTTTCGAATCATGTGGTATAATACATGAGGTAACGACACCGTATACGCCACAGCAAAATGACATTGCGGAGAGGAAAAACCGTACTCTTAAAGAGATGGTAAATTCCGTGTTATCTTACTCCATCGGGTTTGAGTGAGGGTTTTTTTGGGGGGGGGGGGGGAAGCAATGTTGACGGCTTGTTACTTGCTTAATAGGATTCCGAGTAAACGGAATACTATAACTCCATACAAGATTTGGAATCAAAGAAAACCAAACTTAAATTATTTACGAGTTTGGGGTTGTAGAGCGGTAATAAGACTACCGGCACCTAAGATTAAAACCTTAGGTGAAAGAGGCACTGATTGTATATTCATTGGATATGCTATGCATTCCAGGGCATATCGGTTCTACGTCATTGAATCGAATGATTCGGTGTCGGTTCATACCGTCATTGAGTCAAGAGACGCCATCTTTGATGAGTCTCGGTTTACATCAATGCAAAGGACAAAAGATATTGCTTCTAGAAATATTGGAGTAGAGGTGACGGATAATGTGTCATCTCAAGATGAGCCTATTGTGCTTCGGAGAAGTAAAATGGCTAGGAAAGAAAAGTCTTTTGGACCCGACTTTCAAGTCTATTTGGTGGAAGGGACGAGAGACGAGGTGGGATTCCAATATTCATATTGCTACAATGTGGATGAGGATCCTAGGACATATAAGGAAGCTATGAAGTCTCAAGTCTCATTTTGGAAAGAAGCCATCAATGATGAGATGAATTCCATTATGGGGAATAACACGTGGATCCTCACGAATCTTCCATGTGGTTGGAAACCTCTGGGTTGCAAGTGGCTCTTCAAAAGAAAGATGAGAGTCGATGGGACAATCGACAGGTATAAAGCCCGGTTGGTCATCCAAGGGTTCAGACAAAAGGAAGGTATTGATTATTTCGATACCTATGCTCCGGTTACCAGAATCTCCACTATTAGATTGTTGATTGCTCTAGCAGCAATTAATGATCTAGTTATCCATCAAATGGATGTCAAGACAGCGTTCTTGAATGAAGATTTGGAAGAGGAAATTTATATGAGGCAACCAGGGGGTTTTATTATGTCGGGTAATGAGCATAAGGTTTGTAAGCTTGTTAAATCCTTGTACGGACTCAAACAAGCTCCTAAGCAATGACATCAAAAATTTGATGAAGTTATCTTGTCAAATGGTTTTAAGCTTAACCAATGTGACAAATGTATATATAGCAAGTTTGATAAAACCGGTAATGGTGTAATCATTTGCTTGTATGTAGACAACATGTTGATTTTTGGTACTAACCAAAATCAAGTTGACCTCTGTAAAGAGTTTTTGTCGTCTAGTTTTTCCATGAAAGACATGTAGGAGGCAGATGTGCTCCTTGGATCAAGATAATTCGGAATAGTGATGGAATTTCATTAACACAATCACATTATATTGAGAATGTGTTGAAGAAATTTCATTGTGAGAATGGTACTCCGACAAACACTCCCATGGAACCGGGTGAAAAACTCAAGCCTAATTCGGGTGAACCGATATCACAACTTGAGTATGCTCGGGTCATAGGCTGCTTGATGTATGCTATGACTAGTACTAGACTGGACATTGCGTTCACGGTTGGAAAGCTTAGTAGATACACAAGTAACCCAAGTAGTCATCATTGGCGTGCGGTAAATCGTGTTCTAAGGTAATTAAGTCCACTAAGGATTTTGGATTGACTTATGTGGGATATCCTTCAGACTTAGAAGGGTACTCCGATGCAAGTTGGATAAACAATGTGGAGGATCACTCATCTACTAGTGGTTGGGTGTTCTTGCTTGGAGGAGGTGCCATATCGTGGGCCTCTAAAAAGCAAACATGTATATCTGGCTCGACCATGGAGTCGGAATTTATAGCCTTGGTTGCGGCCGGAAAAGAGGTGTAGTGGCTTAGGAATTTGGTATACGAAATACCGTCATGGCCAAAACCGATGTCACCCATTTCTATCAATTGTGATAATGCTAGTACATTGGCTAAGGCATACAGTCAAGTGTATAACGGTAAGTCGCGACATCTAGGCGTTAGACATAGCGTTGTACGTGAGTTGATCACTCATGGGGTGATCTCGGTTGTGTCTGTGAGATCTCAATATAATTTAGTCGATCATTTGACGAAAGGATTGGCTAGGGACTTGGTGAACAAGCCGGTTATCGGAATGAGTCTTAAACCCCTATGAGTCTTTGGTGGTAGGATACCCAATTCCCCTCTAATATGACGTTGGAGGCAGAATTCAATGTGGAAGGCCTACTATCATTGACTTGAGCACATGAAAGTCCCGAAGGTATGTGCTATTAATCTGCATGATTAGGTTGAAGTGATATTTTCTTAATGGATCTTTGACAAAGTGCAAATGCAAGTGCACGATTAAATATTCACCTATGTGAGACATGAAGTTAGCCGCTTCAAAGAGGTTTGGGGTTGACTTCTCATATGTTTTCATGAAAGGATACGAACACGAGGTTGTTAATTAGTGTCGATTTTACTTATGGAGATTTCAGCTTATGTGTATGATTATCTTCACGTATTCAATATGGGTAAAGGGGTTCAATGCTTAGACACACCCCGATATACCGAATATCTGGAATGTGTAATTATACTAAGTGGTAATTCAATCTTCGTGATATTGCCATGATGCATCAGTTGGTTGTTTTTTGGTTTAGCTAAACCAAAGATTACACTCAAATGAGGGAAGATTGTTGGTGATTTGAGTTAATCACGTTTCATTTGATGTAGTCGGGGTTTAGTTACAAAGAAGAGTGAACTCGGTTTAGCTATATGACGAGTCGGGAGTGCGGAGTGCACGCTTGTCTAAGTATAAATTGAGCTTACGGTTTGTCTAAATGATCAAGTGTATGTGTCTACGTTTTCGTCTTTACCCGTATTAATCATGGATAATCGGGGTGTGTTACGTTGGAAAATCCGTTAAAATTTTGTGTGGATCCTTATCATTGTTAACCGTCATTTTGACGTGTATTGATCCCACATTTTCAGTTGGACATATGTGTTTGCATGGATACATGTATTTGCATGGATACATGTGTTTGCATATGTGTTTGCATGCACTTGGGGGAAGTTATTCTCATTTTTTTTAATGATGAAGTACGTACACTTGAGATAGGTAGACACCAGATAAAAGTAAATAGAAAGAAAACTTTATGTTCTCTGTTTTGCTCTCTGTTTTTCTTCTTTGTAAAGTAAAAACTCTCAATCTCCATAAGTTCTTGCTCAAAATTCTAGTGTCGGAATAAGAGTGTACTCTTGTAGTCTTATCCCACAAGAAAGTCATGTAACCCGGGACACTATAGGGTCGATTATTCTTGAAGGAAAGTGATTTCGTTCACGATTCTACAAAGATATCCAAGCAATTTGTATCTTCATTTTTGTAATTTATAATAGTTTAGTATTTGTAACTATTGTAATTTTTCGATATTGTTGTATCCCGGTGACTTTACTACAGTATCTTAGTCTCCCAATCATTATTGGCCGGTCTAAAAAGGCCGTCTTTGCGGGGTTGAGGATCGAGTGTGGAAAAAAATCAAGGGTTGGAAAGAAAAACTTTTATCCAAGTCGGGTGGGAGGTTTTAATTAAGGCGGTGGCCCAGGTCATACCGACTTATTTGATGAGTGTTTCTCACATGCCTGAGGGTGTTATTGATGATTTGCATAGAACTTTGGCTCGTTTTTGGTGGGGGTCTTCTGAGTCATAACGCAAGACCATTGGATGGCGTGGTCTCGATTATGCCAGCCTAAGAGAAAGGGTGGGATGAGATTTCGTGATCTTCGTGTTTTTAATCAAGCGCTTATGGATAAAAAAATCTGAAGACTTCATGTTAACCCTACGTCTCTTGCAGCCCGTGTCCTGAAGGCGAAGTACATTAAAGATTGCTCGGTTTTGGAAGCTCGGAGGGGTGCAGATCCGAGCTATTGTTGGAGAAGTATTTGGGGATCAAAATCCCTTGTTCTTGAGGGTCTCAAATGGCGGGTGGGGAATGGTATGGATATTTTTGTTTGGTCGGATGTTTGGCTCCCCGGGCAAACCTCTAGTCTCATACCGGCTATTAATCTCGAGGCGAGTTGAAGGTTCAACAAATATGGAGGGGGTAGACTCTTGGATTTTCTATATTTTATCGGTGTTTTCATCACCCAAACTAACCTTGACTCCGTTGTGTCCGGATTC
Source organism: Agrostemma githago (assembly GCA_958450325.1). Taxonomy (NCBI): domain Eukaryota; kingdom Viridiplantae; phylum Streptophyta; class Magnoliopsida; order Caryophyllales; family Caryophyllaceae; genus Agrostemma; species Agrostemma githago. Next base: position 5,396,106 of record OY288249.1, read on the forward strand.
AACAAGGTCATTGGCAACTTCATTTTCTTCTTGAGGAAAGACAAGATGAGACCCAATTGTTTTCTCATCAATGAAACTCTTCAAATTCCCACTATTCCCATCCAATTCTTCACCAACAATGCCTTCATCAAGGATCATTTCCTCATTCGTCTCATCTTGGGTAGACAATCGAGGTTCTTCATAGCAAGTCTCGCTTCCCAAAGGGACTTCATCGGCGGCTTCATGATTGGGTTGCTCCTCTTACTCAAACGAGCACCCTTCGTCTAGTTGTGTCGTTCGAGTTAAAGACATTACGGTTTTAGCCGCTATAGCATTTAATCGAGCCTCCATCGCCTCATTTTCCCTTCGGATTTGGGCCAAGATTTCATAGTTCTTTTTCAATTGGATGACCATTTCTTGTTGGCTCTTTTGCATTTGAAGAATCGATTGAAATAACTCCAAGTTGGGCATTTGGTGGTCATTGGGGTCTTGTAATGCTCCTTGAAAATCTTGATGATGCCCAAGGGGTTGGGCATCATATTGTTGGTAGTGAGGTTGAGATGATTGGTAGTATTGTGGGTTTTGGGGCTCATCATAATGTGGTTGAGGTGAAGGGTAATATGGTGGGTTTTGGGGAAATTGGCTTCCATATGGAGAATCATGATGAAACATGGTGGGTTCACAATGATAGCTTGAGTAATAGTCACCATGATCATAGGATTGATAAGCATTCACTTGTTGGTAGCCGTTTCCATGTCCTTGAAGCTCATACCCACGGGTGTCTTGATTACCCCATGAAGCTTGATAGTAGTAGGGAGACGTCATGTCATATTCTTGATTCATTGAGGGAGAGGAGTAATCTATGGTGGCTTATATAGGTGGGGACTTTAGATCAATCCTCAAGTTTTGCTCGAAAATCATGGCTCGTACCCGGTTGAGGACCTCTCAATCTAGCAACCGTCTGTTGATGCGGCTCTAAGTTGTAAAGAAGAGGATGGTCACCACCTCTAGGCATAAAATGTAGACTAGGAGCAAACGTGAGAAGTCTAGTGCTTTTTGGGCACTAGACAAAAAGGAAATAAACTTCACACATACAAGAAGCAAAAGAAAAACACAAAAACAAAGACAAAGTCAAGTAAATAGGCAAACAAAGTCTAAACTAGCACCGTCCCCGGCAATGGCGCCAAATTGATGACAGAGATTTTTCGTGAATCCCACCAACAAATAAAACCAACTAAACCTAACTGGGTAGATAGGGCAAGTCGGGTTGAATCCACGGGGACGGAAAGAGGTGTCTAGACTAAGGTCACCTAAAGGCTTGGCTAGGTCAACAAGCTAAACTAAGCTAAAATTAAGAAGGGGGAGAAGACTATGACTAAGAATAAACTAAGCATAACAACTAAAGCTAAAAGATTCAACTAACTAAAGGAATAATAGCTAAGAAGAAGAAGAAATCAATAAGGAAAGAACTAGGATTAGGTTGGGTTCAAGGGTGATGAGATGATCAAGAGAGAGCAAGAATGAAGGGGTAGTCGAGCTATCTAGGCATAGTCCGGGCTCTCGCTACTTAAACCGACCTAGAGGTTCCTCGCTTTCACGCAAGAACCCATCCTAGTAACATACAAGGCCACAAGAAGGAAGGCAAGAAAACATGCATTTGCAACTACAAGTCATTCAAGCATTTCATCAAACATGGTCTATGCATACAACTAGGAAGCAACCAAAACTTCCACCAACAATCTACACAAACCCTTAATCACCCATTAAGACACCCAATCCCCCTACTAACCCTAGCAAGAGACTACTCACACATATCTAAACTTAAACAAACACAAACATGAGAAATAAACACAATAACAAGAACATACATAATGAAGAACAACAAGGAAGAACAATACAATAAACAAAGGATAAAGATTAAAACTTGACTAACAATAAAAGATTAAGAGAAGGGAAAAGAGAGATTATACCAAACAAGAGAAGATGAAAAGAAGAAAACTTGCATAAAAGAAAACCCAAAACATCCACCAAGGTTGTCAATCTTGATAGAGATCTTCAAGAATTCCAATAATACAAGGATTAAACTAAGATTAAGGAGTAACTAAGGACTAATCTACACTAATCTAAGCTAATATAACCTAAAGTAGTCTAGGGTTTAGTGGGTAATGTAAAGGATAATGAATGGTGCTTAAAACAATACAAGAGGGGGGTATATATAGGGTTCCATAAGCAAAGAGGGTGGAAAAATGAATCAGCGGCTGAACTGGGCCCTTCCCGGTCGGGAAGGGGTTGATCCCGGTCGGGATGAGGGTGGTCCTGGTCGGGATGATGGTGGTCCCGGCCGGGATGGCCTATCTGAGGTGTTGTTTGTCTTTGCACTTCATCCCGGTCGTGATGGATGTGTTCCCGACCGAGATGGGTTTTGTAGGCCTCAAATATGATCTCATAGGTCCCTACTTGCTCTTCATAGGCTTCTCATCGATTCTCGGTGCTCGGGATCGAGTCTAAAGGGCTTGAGAATGGGTCCCAAGGGCTCGGGATTGAGTCTAAGCTACCGAGTGATCGTCGCTTCTCTTCGTTGGCTCCAAATGTGTCGAAAACGAGTCGAAATCGTTCCATTTCTCCAAGATTGGTCTTAGGAACCTAAAACAAACTAGAAGAAGCATAAGTAGCCTCAAAACCGCTCCAAAGAGCGATTTCACTAGAGAAATCGGGACCAAACACAAGGAATAAGCACTACAAAACACACTTATCAGCGGGTGTCCGAACTTATTAACCACGAGAGGGGCGAGTGGGACGCGGTTGAGTTGAGAGAGGTCCTTATTGAAGACGATGTTATGGGGGCACTTGAATTAGCAATTAGTATGACTGCTGCTGTGGACACGCTGTACTAGTGGCCTACTAGAGAAGACATCTTCGCTATAAGGTCTGTCTATCGTCTCGGGATGAATGGGTACAGTATTGCTAATATTGCTGGTGATGAGGGTGAGTCGCGGAGAACTAATCTATGGTAGACCCTCTGGAACTTACGGATCCCACCTAAGTTAACCCATTTTATTTTGCGTGCGTGCTCGGAGATTCTAGCTACTAGGTCTCGCCTCCATGCTCGACACTGTGGGGAGTCTCCAACTTATGGCTTGTGTGGTAGTGATGATGAAATAACGATCCATGCCTTATTCGATTGCCCCTCAATTATGGTTGTGTTCCAGGGAAAGGGTTTTGAGGACACGCTTGTTGTTGTGCCGAGAACTTCGTCCTTTGACCTGTTTCTGTGGGCGATTGATAAACTCGATAGGCCAGGTTTGATCTGTTTTCTTACTTTCATCTGGGCAACATGGTCTGTGCGAAATTCTATGATCTTTGAGGATGAGCCCGCTCCGCCTTATGTCATTTGCCATGGTTTGTCGTGTCTGGTATCCGACTACGTCGGGTATATGGACAGTGTGAATGGTCCACTGCATAGTCACAATGACAGGGTCGGCCGAAGTAACTGGATACCTCCTAGTCTTGGACATGTCAGGCTTGTCGATGCTGCTATCTTGGGCAATAATGAAGTGGGACTAGGCTTCGTTTTATGAGATGAGTTGGGCGGCATTCTTATGGTGGGAAGTAGGAAGGTCATGGCAAGGTGGACACCCGAAGTGGCTGAAGCAAAAGCAGCTGGGTTTGGGCTTATCAAAACTTATGCTGGGGGTTTCTCGGAAGTGATTCTCGAAACCAATTCTCTTGATGAGTCCAATAAGAGTTTGCATCAAGGATATCCGTACTTTATTAAAGTCTTTTTCATTTGTCAATTGTTTACATACGGAACGTGGTGGAAACACAGTTGCCCATTAGATGACCCAATTTTGTAATTCCGTGGGTAACGAGTTTGTTGAATTTTCCGTAATCAATTTTTGAATTGGTGGAAATTGATTTAATATAATGGTCCACGTTTTCCTAAAAAAAAGAACGTAACGATCAAATAACATGGATATGAATAGTTTTTTTTTGTCAAAAGGCACTTAACTTTTAGCTCGTGCATAAGACCATCCATAATTTTTTTTTGCCCAAGCCAAAAGCACCTTCAATTATACGGAGTTTTTTTTTGTCTAGAGACACCAAACCACAACTTCCGTAAAAAACACAAATACATGTTAACATTGACGGTGTTGTTCTTTTAATTCTCTAAAGTCTTAATCAACCCTTCTCCCTTAGTCAAACCCAATCACCCATCTTCCCTTAATAAAACTCTCGTTCCTTAATCAAACTCTCGTTCCTACTCTTCGTTTGTATGCTTCTCAATCAATCTTCATTGCTTAAGTCAAATCCCCAAGTTTTCGTTTAATCGGCGAGTTCTTAATTATGACTTTTCATCCTTAAGTAAAATAATCACTTAAGTCATCAACAGTAAATTAAATTTTTGAGTTTAATTTCCGTTTTTATGTTATTTACCCTAATTTTCGAGTATAATTTTGGGGTATGTGACTCTGTGTGTTAGAGTAATGCTATTAGACGAATTTTTGAACTATTAATGAATTGAAGTTTCTGTTGCTAGAACCCTAATTTTTGTGTTTAAATTTGTAAGTTTATTAGTAACCATTTAATTATTGGTTGCGAGGAAGAACTTGAAGATGGTATGTTTATTGAGAAGATGCAAAAGTGAAAAAAATGAAATTGTTACACCATACACGCATTTTACTAGATTATACACATTTTTTCATTTACTTTTACGTGTTTGCCCTTTCCCTCCAAACAAACCTATGCTTTCTCACTTCTCCTAAACCTAAACAATATAAGAAAAAAAATATGATTATCAAACATAATGTGGACAATTTCAATTTCTTTAATTATCTAGCTAGTTATTATCTGATTAGTACTTGAGTTCGAGATTTTTTCTATAATTATGGTTGTTGCTGGTGTGGTGGCCATGGTAGTTGTAGGCGGTCCGTTGTGGGGAAATGTAGGGGAGCACAATGTTTGTCGAGGGGAGAGGAGTAGGGGTTGTGGTGGTTGTCGATGGAGCGGGTCAAGGAAGAGGATCTGAGTATCCGACGAGGGGACGATGGTCGGTCTACATAGGGTAGTGGTGGGTCAGGCGTGGGTTTGAGTTTGAGTTTGAGTTTGGGGACAAAGTGGGTTAGGTGAGTTAGGATGGTGTAGGGTGTGCAGTTGGTGTACGTGGTCGTCGGGGGTGCAGCTAGGGTGGTGGTAGTGGTCTTGGGTGGGTCCATATCTCCAATATTACACTCCACAATCTTAACATTAATCACCGCCACTAGGCTATGCAGGCTACAGAATTAGAATTGTTATTCTGAGTGTGCACACCCCACCCCTCCTAGAAACATCCTAAAGTGAAATCAGTGAGTGGACCATGATCAGAGGTCCTGGCTAGGTCTATGTTAACTTTCAGAAGACATTGAGCCACAATTCATAGGCATCGACCATCCCCCTTTCCACTAACCAAATAACAATCTCCAAAATTTTCCCGCCTAATGCAAAATGGGCCTATTTTTGGGTTGGGCTTACATTGTCAACCAAATATCTATACAAGTCCACAATTACTATCCTCAAACCAAATAAAAGAAGTGATTGGTTAATATCTATATTTGATTAGGTTATAGTACAATTGCACGTGGTCTATCCTAAAACCAAATACTCCATATCTATATTTGGTATAATTGCACAATTACCGAAGAAGTGATTAAAAACTTACCTTACTTAAAAAGATTTTATAACGCACTTGGTAGAAATATTGGCATAATAAGAACTTAAAATTAGACTACGTACATTTTTGTCATAAATTGGGTTATGTCAACATGAGTCTGAAATTATTATCTGTCGTAATCATGTCTTAATCTATACGAAGTATTATTTTTCATATATTATGCCATATAATCTGTATATATATGTCATACTCCCTCCGTCCCAATGAATTCTTTACGTTTATTTTTTGACACTATTCAAAAGGTGAACTAATATTTGATCTAACTTCTAAAATATAATGAAAAATATAGTCATGTGAGATCTTTTTTGAATTGTCATAATGTAGACACCCACATTTTGACCGCTAGGTGTCTATAGTAGTTCCCGCCAAACACCCGATGATGATAGGACGCAAACGTGCTTTGACAGACTCGGATATGGGCTTGTAATCATGGACATTTGGCTTAGACATTTTAAGGAGTACAAATCTCACAAAACGGACCTCAAATCCAGGCCCAGTGGGTCGTTTCGAGTCAAATAACACTAATTTGGGTCGAAAACGTCACCAGGGGTAAAATCGTCTTTTAGCGACCGAGTCAAACCCGGTCAAAGATATTTTTTTCCCGAGTCACACGAGCTGGCCGTGACACTACACGGTTGATTCGGACTCAAACACCAAAAAATCAGCCTTCACAAATATTAAACAAATCTGTTTAAAGATAGAATTCGATCTCAAGTAGGAATTCTATCCGGAAACCGAAACAAAATACCACCCGAGCTCAGATACTCGGCTGAAACAGCCGAGATATCACCCCAGCCAGCCGAGTTTTTGGCTTTCCCACCAAGAAACGAGAAGTCTATTCCCTCACGAACTCTCGTATTTCCTATCCAAACCGGTGTTTCTTGTCACACAAGCAAGACCACCTCGGTTCCTATAAATAGGACCCTCCCTTCAACCAATAATACACGGAAAAATCAGACTGAAAAATACCGAGAAAGTCAGCCAAAAAGCAACATCCAAAATCCCGACGTAATCCCGAAGTAATTCCAAAATCCGACGAAACCGATCCTGTCCGAACCGGCCGAATCCCACGCCTCACACACGTACAAAAACGCTCCTAAACCGAGACACCTTAACTCACCCACATCATCTCGACGCTCCCGTGTCTAAGCCACCGTCCGACGAGCTCTATACCGAGAACACAAAGCATGTAGGTTGAGGGTGTAAATCAAACCCGTCTCTTCCCTTTTCTCTCTTCTTCGTCTCGTTTTTTATGGGTCTCGCGTCGGTCTTTCTTTTATTTTCTAATATCGATACTACTAAAAATTATTTTCCTATATCGAATATTCTTAAAATATGATATCGATTCTTTATAATCGAATATCGTATCAAAAAGAATTATATTAAGTTTTCGACGAAATCGTTACATCTTTTTTTTACAACTTTTTTCGTTCAAAATCTTTTTTACATCTTCTCGTTCAAAAACAAACTTTTTTTCAAAACCTTTTCTAAAGTCATTCCGAATATTCGATATCGATTTTATAATCGAATATCGAATACGACGAATATCGAAAATATAAACCGGGTATAAATTAATCCATATTTGTACGAGATTTATAACGATTTCGAACACAAAAATGTATAAAAAATCAGACCCGTACGCGAGTCGCGCCCGGTCCAGGCGACTCGCGCACGAGTCTGTGATCCGAGACCTTTTTTTTTAGTTTTCGTTCGTTTATTTTTATTATTTTACGAAACGATTTCTAAATTTACATCTTTTCTAAAACTATTCCAAATATTTGATATTGATTTCATAGTCAACTATCGAATATAACGAATATCGAGAATATTAAGCCGGGTACGAATTATGCGATATTCGTACGCGATTTAATCAAAACTTTTTCGAAAACCGTCGTCGAAAAACAGGCCGCCACGCGACCCGCATGAGTCTCGTGCGAGTCGCGCGGCTCTCGGCCGAGACACACCCTTTTTTTTATTTTCTTTCTCGAACATCGTTTTATACAAAATAACGTTTTAAACAATTTTTTTTCAGATTTCGATTAATTTTCATTTTCTCGATTTCATATATTTATTTCTTTTCATATAATTATTTCAATCGTTACTAACCCGTTTTCTCGTGTTTGTAGCAAATTATTCTCATATTTTCTTTTTATCGTTTTATTAGACTAAAACGAGCTCACATGCTAAAATAACTTCGACGTTAGTAGTTTAACATGCATTAAACGACTTAGCAACCCGTTTATTTTTTTTTTTTCCTCACATGTCTTAGGAAAATAATCTCTGCATATCATTTCATCGTCGAACTAACGCGTGTACACCAAAATCGAACGATATCTTAGTAAAGGCCGCTAAGTGCGGGCGGGGTTGGGTGTTCTCGTTGAACTTCCCAACACGTACCCTCACCCCTTACTCAGAACCGTGGTTTCCGGATGTCCGAAACCATTGGCAACGAGAGTCATTTAATATACGATTAACCGCCCAGTCGGCATTGGTATCGATATGCTAAGGGACGAACCCGATAAACTCTCACATCGGAAATGGGCCAGGCTTTAAGTATGGCCCACTACGACATAGAGTGGGTTCGAATGGTTCCGAATAACCATAAAATTCGGTGGCGACTCCTACTTCGATTTAAAATTCTATTCGATCCATCTCATATGGAAATTCTACGCCTCCCCAAAACCCGCGCTTCGCCGCGTCGGGGTGGACCTATGTCATGTTCACAATTTGGCGACTCCGCTGGGGATTAACTGATGTGTCACTTACCATCGGCATCCTCAGGGTGAGACTCGAAAAGAAATCGTTCGATTAGTAATGTACACGTTTTAGTTCAATGGTTCATGCATAACCCCGTTCTATCCTGGGCCGGTTACTTGTGACCGACGTCCCACTATACCACGGTGCATTCCCACTTGGATGCACTAAAGACTTCGATGGCGGAACTCGTTTAGGTTTCGCGGCATGTCCTAAGACCAACTCGGCTTAGGGAGTCCGTCCTCAGTACGAGAAAGCCATCGTTGTTGGTATAGACCCTATTAGACCGACCGAGACTTAGACTAAGAGCATACATGGCGTCGTTATACTGATTCTATGACTACATGCTACTTGATCCTTTTCGGTCTTTTCAAAAACCGTCATTTTCAAAAAACTCACATCTTTTCAAATCCATTCCTTTTTCAAAACCCGGAAAGCTGCCGAATTTAAGACTTATGATTTTTGACTCAAAATAGCCTATTTTTAGCCGGCATGCTGTCCAAACCTTTTCAAAAAAAAAGCCCGAAATCTCGGCCCGATAACCCTTTTTCTCGGTTTTCAAAAAAATCGGGTCTTCCAATCCGACTTTGCTCCGTTTTCAAATCCAAATTCTCTTTTCAAAACCCTCTTCTTCTTAGGACTTCCCGTATTTAGCAGTGTCGGGTCTTGTCATAGGTTGTAAGAGTCTATAGCGTCGAAACTCCGTCGATCTTACATCACGGGTTTCCACCCCATCCTAATCCGCCTTATTTGACAAGGCACGGCCCACCTTCGTAGGACAGACTCCTACGAAGGGAAGCCCGTTTACACACTCGAGTCTAAAGTCTGGGGAGTTCTCACGTAGACCTTCCTTCGAACGGGACTAGGCCCACTTGCCGAATCCTAAGGAAAGCCCACCGTCCACGAGTCACCCGTCTAGGTGTCCTTTCCGAGTCAACCATTTACAAGGCATAGCCTTATAACAAAAGGTTCGTGATCCTTACATCTAAGGGTCACTCGTCCGACACTCGAGTCTTAACAAAGTCTTCAGTCCCACTCGGGGGCTACCCTTCAGTAGAGCGACCAATCACGGTTGCTCTAAGGGTCTTGTCTTACACGTGTTGTCTCACGTATCCCACTTTCGAGTCACTTAGGTGTCACACCATCTGAGTCCTATCAGATTCTTTAGCCTCACTCGGGGGCTATCCCCCAACCGAGCAGTCAACCACGGTCACCTTAAGGGGTACCCTACGTTCATCATACACTGGCGTCCTTATGATGCCTTCTTCGAGTCGTACCTATGCTACAAATACTCGAGTCATCTAGGGTTAGGTCACCACGGTTGGTCCGAGCACGCGACGCGGTCAAACACGGTTGCCTCATTTTCGGACTCGCCCTCATACACCGTCCGAGTCTCATGGTCGAGTCCAAGCCAGGGTCGTTACCTCGTCTAGATCAATGTTCGAGTATCCCGGTCCAAGAGTCTTTGTCGACCCGTCACCCCGGGCCATGTCTAGTTTGACTCCCTCTCTTGCACTTGCGCAAAGCCGAGTTTAGGCGAGTCGTGACACCCGTCGTTCTCTCCAATCAAAGACCTTACCAAAAAAAAAAACAACCAACCGAACATCCGAGTCCGGATTTGATTCGAGTCTAAGTCTGAGTTCGAGTCTAGGATACCCTACATCCTCATTTCCAAATCAGCGTCAGAGTCAGTTGTATTCTGTCCTCTTTTTTCAAAATTCAATAAAATCAGCTTTTCTATTTCTCATATATACTTTCCTTATGTGTTTCCGAGAACATGATGAACACTATCATACACTGTGAGCACACGCACGTGACTATTATAGGCACATCTATAATGACTGCAGGAAACCGAGCCCGTGTTTTCCTTTTACCTATTCCATGTCTGGTATAGAAAGCCACATAACTACCCGTAGCAGGAGCATATCGAATCCTATGACAAATCTGGGTAGTCTTCTAGTTTGGGTTCAAGACGGGAGGCAAGCCCACTTCCCACAATAAACACCCTTCCAATAAGACTAACCAAACCCTACCTTAGGTGTTAGTCTGACCGAAAAAAAAAACTGGACAAAAAAATCAAAAGTCCAAGAAGAAAAAAAAAGCAAAAGGCCAAAACAAAAAAGCTGGCCATGATCAAAAAAGAATTATCAACATCTCTCGACCAGACACGGTCAACTCAAATGAAGAAACCCATGACCGGGGCTAAGAGGTCAACCCAAAGAATTCAAAAACCCATGACCGTGAAACGGTCAATTCAAAAATTATCAATACCCATACCATCCAATAGGGGAGAGACAGTCAAGCTGGTCAGCTAACACCACATCTAGCCTTCCCACATTACAACCCTCAAGACCTTCTCGAGACCTAGGCTAGAGACAACCCGGAATTTTGAGGATTCAAGCTCCATAGGATACACCCTAACCTTTAGGGCCAGACATGGAAATCAGATCCCGCATTATCAAACCTGCCCAATCGAAGCTCGAGCCATTCTACTCGACTTCCCCTTTACCCAACAGAATTCACAATCATCATATGCAAATCCGAGAGCAAAACTCATCAAATCCCCGAGAGCAAAACTCATCAAATCCCCGAGAGCAAAACTCATTAAAATCCCCGAGAGCAAAACTCGTTAAAATCTCCGAGAGCAAAACTCATCAAATCCCCGAGAGCAGAACTCGTTAAAATCCCCGAGAGCAGAACTCGTTAAAATCCCATCCCAATTCTTCTCATTCAAACCAGTTACCAGCCCCAAACACGGGAGCTCAACTTGCAGTCGGCATAGAACATGCCCAAATAGTTCACACCACCTCTGGGGGCTATCCCGGAGAACGCTCACAGTCACAGGATCAACATCCTAACCATTCTAGCCCTTTGATCAAGACATCACTGGGAATGCACCTAGCCTACACCATCGCTATGGCTAGTTACACACGAAGCCCTAGTAAACTAGGCACCATTATCTTTCAATCCACTGAACTACGGCTTGGTTTGATTTCACTAACACGTGAATACGTAGGCAGCCTTTCAACAGAGGCACAACCACCCACATTGACACACATTCAAAAAGCACCATCATTCCAGTCACGACACTGTCATGTTCTCAACAGCTAGCTTTGTCATCCTGGGGGCTTCTCCTAGGCAGAAGTTCTCCATCCACTCACAAAATCCAGATAAATTCAAGGAATAAAGATCTAGCCTCCTTTCTATAGTGTGTCCTAGTATTCGGCTTAGTCAAAGACGAGAATCTGTCAGGACTCGGAGCAATATCCACTTTGGAAATGTCCTAAAAATCAAAAATTCAAAAGAACACCAGTCTACGGCATTGCTACCACAAAGCCCTGTCGTACGGAAACAATCTCACTCTGAGGATTCAACCATGTTGCCACTCGCCTAGGCTACGGAATAGCGCAACTTAAGAGTCTTGTCATCTTAGGTGGCCCATCCCCTACCGAGTCACGGTCCAACCCTTAGGGAGTCCAGTCGTGTCTGCCGACTCGTCCGGTCACGTCCAGAGTCGAGTCTGTCGGTATATCTCCCACTTCATCTAAGCATACAGGCCTAACCAGGAAATTCCAGGAATCCGTGTCAGAATCCAATTAGGAATCAAAGTCATCCCAAGCATCCTTATTTCTGAGCTTTTCAAAGAAAACCAATTCAGCCTATTTATTTTAAAAATTTTCGGAAAATCGTCTTTTTTCCCCAGCACGAGTTAGTGTTTCGCCTAAATGTTACATACAAATTATGTCAGCATACAGGTACACTCAAGACTCCCCGAGAATTCTAAGTTCCCTAGTGGAAAAACTCCCGCGCAATTCTAAGACAGGATATATCTGCACACAGGTATACCCATAGCTTCCTAGGCAAGCTCCCGCGACATTATCAGCATCAGCTCAGGTATGATTCCTGTTCCATGGCTGGCGAGCCCTTTACGCAGGTCTAATGGACCCTAAACGACCCGATCGGAAGGCTGCCAGGTTTTAATCCTTGATTGACCTGGTGGCTACTCTGACTTTTGCCTTGTCCAAGCCTCAGTCAGAGTGGGGGCTCTGTAGACACCCACATTTTGACCGCTAGGTGTCTATAGTAGTTCCCGCCAAACACCCGATGATGATAGGACGCAAACGTGCTTTGACAGACTCAGATATGGGCTTGTAATCATGGACATTTGGCTTAGACATTTTAAGGAGTACAAATCTCACAAAACGGACCTCAAATCCAGGCCCAGTGGGTCGTTTCGAGTCAAATAACACTAATTTGGGTCGAAAACGTCACCAGGGGTAAAATCGTCTTTTAGCGACCGAGTCAAACCCGGTCAAAGATATTTTTTTCCCGAGTCACACGAGCTGGCCGTGACACTACACGGTTGATTCGGACTCAAACACCAAAAAATCAGCCTTCACAAATATTAAACAAATCTGTTTAAAGATAGAATTCGATCTCAAGTAGGAATTCTATCCGGAAACCGAAACAAAATACCACCCGAGCTCAGATACTCGGCTGAAACAGCCGAGATATCACCCCAGCCAGCCGAGTTTTTGGCTTTCCCACCAAGAAACGAGAAGTCTATTCCCTCACGAACTCTCGTATTTCCTATCCAAACCGGTGTTTCTTGTCACACAAGCAAGACCACCTCGGTTCCTATAAATAGGACCCTCCCTTCAACCAATAATACACGGAAAAATCAGACTGAAAAATACCGAGAAAGTCAGCCAAAAAGCAACATCCAAAATCCCGACGTAATCCCGAAGTAATTCCAAAATCCGACGAAACCGATCCTGTCCGAACCGGCCGAATCCCACGCCTCACACACGTACAAAAACGCTCCTAAACCGAGACACCTTAACTCACCCACATCATCTCGACGCTCCCGTGTCTAAGCCACCGTCCGACGAGCTCTATACCGAGAACACAAAGCATGTAGGTTGAGGGTGTAAATCAAACCCGTCTCTTCCCTTTTCTCTCTTCTTCGTCTCGTTTTTTATGGGTCTCGCGTCGGTCTTTCTTTTATTTTCTAATATCGATACTACTAAAAATTATTTTCCTATATCGAATATTCTTAAAATATGATATCGATTCTTTATAATCGAATATCGTATCAAAAAGAATTATATTAAGTTTTCGACGAAATCGTTACATCTTTTTTTTACAACTTTTTTCGTTCAAAATCTTTTTTACATCTTCTCGTTCAAAAACAAACTTTTTTTCAAAACCTTTTCTAAAGTCATTCCGAATATTCGATATCGATTTTATAATCGAATATCGAATACGACGAATATCGAAAATATAAACCGGGTATAAATTAATCCATATTTGTACGCGATTTATAACGATTTCGAACACAAAAATGTATAAAAAAATCAGACCCGTACGCGAGTCGCGCCCGGTCCAGGCGACTCGCGCACGAGTCTGTGATCCGAGACCTTTTTTTTTAGTTTTCGTTCGTTTATTTTTATTATTTTACGAAACGATTTCTAAATTTACATCTTTTCTAAAACTATTCCAAATATTTGATATTGATTTCATAGTTAACTATCGAATATAACGAATATCGAGAATATTAAGCCGGGTACGAATTATGCGATATTCGTACGCGATTTAATCAAAACTTTTTCGAAAACCGTCGTCGAAAAACAGGCCGCCACGCGACCCGCATGAGTCTCGTGCGAGTCGCGCGGCTCTCGGCCGAGACACACCCTTTTTTTTATTTTCTTTCTCGAACATCGTTTTATACAAAATAACGTTTTAAACAATTTTTTTTCAGATTTCGATTAATTTTCATTTTCTCGATTTCATATATTTATTTCTTTTCATATAATTATTTCAATCGTTACTAACCCGTTTTCTCGTGTTTGTAGCAAATTATTCTCATATTTTCTTTTTATCGTTTTATTAGACTAAAACGAGCTCACATGCTAAAATAACTTCGACGTTAGTAGTTTAACATGCATTAAACGACTTAGCAACCCGTTTATTTATTTATTTTTTCCTCACATGTCTTAGGAAAATAATCTCTGCATATCATTTCATCGTCGAACTAACGCGTGTACACCAAAATCGAACGATATCTTAGTAAAGGCCGCTAAGTGCGGGCAGGGTTGGGTGTTCTCGTTGAACTTCCCAACACGTACCCTCACCCCTTACTCAGAACCGTGGTTTCCGGATGTCCGAAACCATTGGCAACGAGAGTCATTCAATATACGATTAACCGCCCAGTCGGCATCGGTATCGATATGCTAAGGGACGAACCCGATAAACTCTCACATCGGAAATGGGCCAGGCTTTAAGTATGGCCCACTACGACATAGAGTGGGTTCGAATGGTTCCGAATAACCATAAAATTCGGTGGCGACTCCTACTTCGATTTAAAATTTTATTCGATCCATCTCATATGGAAATTCTACGCCTCCCCAAAACCCGCGCTTCGCCGCGTCGGGGTGGACCTATGTCATGTCCACACATAATAATTATATTAAGAATATCAAATTTTTAGAATTTTAATAATACGTAAATAAATATATGAACGAAACAAAATGTGCATCGACAAGTGTGAAAAAACAAACGTAAAGAATTCATTGGGACAGAAGGAGTAATTATTATATCACGTTATATTTCATCCCATATCAAGTTTCGTGTAATACCGATAACTGTATTTCTGAGTATCTTTGACAGTATAATTTCTAAAGGGTAATAGTAGTAGAGTACCCTTAATAATATAACAATTATACGCATGTGATATATATATATATATATATCATGTGTTATGTGATATATACGTGTTATTTGAGTCTATACTAGAAGATATTATTATAATTTCTATATATTGTTATGATATGTCATACTATTATGATATGCACAATCTTATTCCATATATCATATACTCCGTACAATCTTATTCTATATATCATGCTAATTGATTGATTGATAAATTGTGCAATTTATTGATTGATTGATGTGATATCCTACCGTTTAATATCGTTGAATCAATTCCACTAACCAAATAACAATCCTCCAAAATTTTCCCACCTACTACCATATGGGCCTATTTTTGGGTCATTTAGTGTATTTGGTTGAGCTTATATTGTCAAATAAATATCTACTAGATATGCTGCATATAATCTACTCCGTTATTAAGGCTAAATATATGCTAAATATAAGTTATATATATGCTAAATATATCATATCATAATCATAATATCATATATACCGTGCATCATTAAAAATATATGCTAAATACGGAGTATATGGTAAATATAGCCTCATGACTGATATGACAAGTATATTTTACAATCTCTAAGATTTGTGTCAGTGTATACTAAATATCGAGAATGTATATATAATAGCGGAAATACATTTTATTTTTGTAATAATCATGACTGATATAAGATTGTAATTAAATATTATAATTGTAATCCCCTATTACCTAAAAGAATAAAAATTCTCAAAACTTTTCTCGCCTAAATTTTAAGCTCTCACTTTGGACAAAATCAATATAACAAATAAGAAAAAATCCACACTCAATTATCAATCATATCATATAAAGAATACTTACGGGTTAAATATTTAAAAACTAATAATGGGTGTATTGATGAAAATAAATTGTAGAAATATAGTTGCTTAAATTTCTAACAACAATTACGAACTATTTTTATGAAAAAATGATATATACTAAAATTATAAAGAATAACTACATCTAAACATCAAGAGTATAGAATTATACTCTATTTGAAAATAAATTTAAAGTGAATATACATTTCACAATTTACACAAATTATTCTTATATTAAAAAAAAATATTTAAAAGAGAAATGATTATCTCGAGAAATATGAATGACAAATAAAACACAGAGGTATTAATTTTTTGGACTACATATTTCATTATATTAGTTGAGGTCGTCATCTTGATTAATTATGTAATTTAATTTTTTTTTTATATCCAAATAAAATGATAAAAATCATGAAAAATTATCAAGTTTCTAATTAAAATTTATTTTGTATAAATAATTAACTAAAGTAAATAAATTTCTACAAATACCGTGCATACATGCACGGGTTCTATACTAGTAGTATTCAACATATCATCATCAACCACCTATCCAATATCCACAACCACGATACGACAATACAATACTCAACATACCGCCGGCATATACAATAGGACCCAATGCAGATACTATACTCCCTCTCATCCAATCCAATGGTAACACTTACCATAAATGGATCATCCAATCCAAACTAACCATTCCCTTTTTAACAAAAAAATTACCAACTAATCCCAAAACTCTCAATTTATTTACAGCAAATGTCACTACTTTTACTCACCTTTATTTGGGACCCTCCATCTAACCTTTTGATTTACCCAAAATATCCTTTTTTTTTACACATTTTCTTAAAACACGTGTCCAACCCAATGTTACCATTGGATTGGATGGGAGGGAGTATCACATTATCATACATCAACATAAGACGAGTAAGAAAATCCTTACCCCGCAACACGTAAAACATAATTCACACGCCTTAGTAGTACTCCTCTACAAATTCGGCACCTACACTTTGTCAATTGCCCATCGTACGTCACAATCGGCTCTATTTAATCATGCACAAACGGCCAAACTATGCATAACTACGCACGTACTAACGATTTCCATCCCCTACTTACGTAGTCAGAAGGGTTCCACCTAACTGACTAGGGTATATAAACACACTAGTCTATCCGACTTCTATGACTTAACTACCACTTATACAATTATGGTAACCTTTTTTTTTGCCAGCAAAGACAGAAAGAGAGGGGTCAAGCCATAATGCCTGTAGCAGCTAGGCTATGTGTCTCATGGTTGAGACCCCTAGGAATAAAAGAGATGTCCACACAATGGAAAAACGAAAAAAGTTCAAACATGTGATAATATTCTACTCGTGTAAGGCGAAAGATCATCAAGGCCCCTAGTTGTTGAACAAGGCCAAGACAATCAGTAGACAAATGAATATGGAAAACGTCCCGAGTGCGTGGCCATAACGTCGCCTGAAGAAGAGCCATGGCTTCAGCTTGAAGAGGATTCACAGCCTTGAACCTTTTGAAGGCCTTGATGAGACATGTCCCAGAGGGCTCAAAAGCTATCCAACCGCCTGCCGTTTCATTCAAACTCTTCCAAGCCGCATCAGTGTTAATATGAATCATAGAACATGTGCTGGGAAGGCCAATAATTCTAATAGGCAGGCCGCACCTCACATCCGAGAGTTAGTCATTGTCTTTAGAGAGAGCCCGTTTAGTGGGTTTCGAAGGAATGTCAGCAAGGTGCCCTTTTAAGATAGCAATAGTCCCTGGGGCACTACAAACCAGGTTCTGAAACTTAGTCCTGTTTCTAATGATCCAAATAGACCAGAGGATGGCCACAAAGTGTGAAGCACGAGTACCGCGCGTAGGATCACAGTCCTACTTGGTAAGATAAACAATCCAATCAAAAATCCAGTGACGAAGGTCGAGCTGAGAGGCATTAGGACGAATTCCGAGGTCAGAACCCGACCAGAGGCGAGAAGAAAAAGGGCAATCTCGAAGAGATGCTCAAGAGATTCAACCGCCCCTGAGGTACACAAGGAACATGCATAGTGGACCTGTATATTGCGACACTGGAATTCAAATCCAATTAGGAGAGCATTATTAATTATCTTCCAAAGGAAGGTTCTCCACTTAGCTAGACCGTTGATCTTCCAAAGTAACTTACCACAAAAGGATTTAAGCTTGTCATCAAGTCTAAAGGAAGAGGGTTGGGACTGAAAGTGAGAATTCAAAGCAAGTTTGTAAGCGCTTTTGGTGGAGAACTTACCAGACGAAGATTCATACCAATAGAACTCATCCTCACAGTTGGAGCGGGGAAGATGGCAAGCGAAGATTTTGTCAATCCAGTTAGAGCTGTGCACCGGGCCCGACCCGGACCGGACCCGGTTGGACCCGGATCCGGAATCACCAAATTCCTTGACCCTGGACCCGGACCGGGAACCAAAATACTGACTCTGGTCCGGCCCGGAAAAATACCGGGTTTGACCCGGACCGACCCGATTTTGACCCGGTTTGACAATGATGTGAAATTTGAGATTTTGCTAGTTTGCTACTGCAGTACTGCTTACTGCCTGTTGTGTTGTAGGGCTACTGTCTAAATCATAAATCATACACTGAAAAAACACAAAAAAAAAAGAACACGAAAAAACAGGAACTGAAAATTTATGATAAATCATAAATCTGGAAACGAAATTGAACTAAAAACTGGAAAACGAAATCATGAATCATAAATTGATAGTTAATCTGAAATCATGAATCATACCGTAAACGAAAAAAATGAAAACAAGAACACGAGAACACGAACTGTCGGAGGGAAGGAGGAGCAGCGGTGGCCGGCGTAGGAGCAGCGGTGGCCGGCGTAGTAGCAGCGGCGGTCGGCGTAGGATTAGGGTTAGGGAGTGGAGGACTTAGGGTTAGGGCTAGGATTAGGGTTAGGGAGGGAAAGGGGAATGAGTGATACTGATGAGCTGATGAGTGAGTTTCACTATGGGCCGACATGGGACTATGGTCTATGGGAGAAGTCCATAAGAAAAAATCCAATTCCGGGTTTTCAGGTATGGACCGGAAAAATCTGGGTCTGACCCGGTCCGGACCGGAACCCGGAATCAGTAATTTTCATGACCCGTGGACCGGCCCGCTTTGGAATATTCCGAGTCCGGACCGTACTATTCCGGTCCGGTCCGATCCATTTTTCCGGTCCGACCCGGATTTTGCACAGTCCTAAATCCAGTGATCCTCATAATAGATTTTGAGTTTTTCAAGGCACCAATTGCCAAAATCATCAGTAAGCGCACCAAGAGTGGAAGGTTCTGCTGCAGAACAATCAGGTTTTATATTTGGACATTCACCATACACCCACTTCGCAGAAGACAAGTTGATAGAGGTAGGTAGACCTGGCAACCAGGCCAGACCAAACTTCACCAGACAAAGGCCCCATTTAATCCCTTTCCAGGCCCAGGAGCTTGTACTTGCATGGGCAGTGACCAGAGCGTCAAGGTTGTGAACATCACAACGATACCTTGGGCTCAGAAGCTTACTATAAATCGTATCAGTATTATTAATAATCCTCCAACCAAGTTTGGCAAGCAGAGCCTGATTCAGACTTTGGATGTGCCGAATCCCCAATCCTCCCTCCGATTTTGGAAGGGATAAATACATAGAACTTCGCCAGTGGACGGTCTTACTAACCTTGGTACCAGCCCACCAGTAATGAGCAAACAGTTTATTAACCATATTTGCCACACTTATCGGTATTATGAATACCGATAGAAGGTGAACGGAGAGGGAGGCCAATACCGAATTGATAAGAGTAAGACGACCAGTCGGAGAAAGAAGAGATTCGACGCACCTCACCATCATAGATGCCATTGAAGAAGGATTTGCTATTTCAAGAGACTTTGAGAGGAACCCTAATTAATTACCTACAACGTTAGATGCAGGAATGCCGAAAATTTTGTAGCTGAAGCGGGCAACCTCCAGGGTAGTGTTCGAGCTAAAAGATAAGGATGACTTCCCTTTGTTGATAACTTGGCCCGATGCATCACAATACTCCATAATCGCGTAATGCAGATTTTCAATGCCAGCTTTATTTCCTTCAATGAAAAAAATGACATCATCCGCAAAGAAAAGATGGGAGATGGAAGGCGCCTTTCTAGCAATGCTAATCCCCTGGAAGGCATTTAATTCCTGCATCTTCCTCAAGTCGGCAGAGAGAACTTCAGTGCAAAGGACGAATAAGAAGGGGGATAGAGGGTCTCCTTGCCTGAGACCTCGATCTGGTACAATTCGTACTTTGGGGGAACCTATACTAAGGCAATCTATACTAGAGCAACCTATACCAGGGCAACCTATACTAATCAATCAAGGCTAATAAAACATAAACTACGTAGACGAGAAAATACTTACCGGAACGTCGATTGTCCGACGAAATGAAAAGTTAGTAGGTCACGAACCACAAACAACTCATTGTTCTATGTAACAAGACCTAATTGCCCACTGGACAAGACCTGCAGTCCAACGGTACGGTACTCAGGTCACTCGGGAAATGCAAAGGCTAATTTCCCGAAAGGTCTATACTCTTTTTCCTCTATTAAACAAAGGTTTTTATGTAAGGTAGTGTTGGTGGGGATTTTGTCGTCTATCCTACCGATCAAATAATAATCAACAAACCTAAGCTAAGTAGTTAGGGTAAGTCGAGTCGATCCTCAGGGACGGGAGTTCCAAACTAAAGGGTGATACGGTCTAAGATTAGGTTCAAGACGAACTAAAGTAATGGATTATAATTGGTGACTAAGCTAGGAATAACTATAGAACTAAGGCAAAGAAAACTAAGACGATAATTAAAAAGGGGGATTAACAATAAGAGAAGAGGCTAGGGTTAGGTCGGGTTGAAGGGTGTCTAGGTGTAGACACCCACATTTTGACTGCCAGGTGTCTATGGTAGTTTCCAAAAAACACCCGATGATGATCGGACGCTAACATGCTTCTATGCGCTCGGATACGGGCTCAAATCCATTAATCGCTGGCTAACACACTTACAGAGTACAAATCTCACAAAATCAACCTCAAATCCAGGCCCAGCGGGCCGTTTCCAATCAAACAAGGCTAATTTGGGCCGAAACCGACACCGGAATCAAAACCGACTCGTCACGATTGGGTCAATCCCGGTCAAAGTCGTTTCCGAGACATACCAAACAACCCCTCAAACATCAAAAGCCCAATTCAAACTCAAACTCATCAAATATCCATGGTCACGGTCCAAAGTGAGTGACCCGCGCGACCCAGCTGGGCCACTCGATCGAGTGCCTCACCCACTCGATCGAGTGGGCCCTTATTCAAGCCCAACGGCTGGCGTAACGGGCCACTCGACCGAGTTAGCCACCTACTCGGTCGAGTAACCCTAAACCGAAGCCCTAGCTTTTCCTATATAAGGAACCCCCATGCACACATCTGGAACAACTTTTTCCACAACCTTACAACCCTAATCACAACTTTTACACACATCTTCACACCCCAAGCAAACCCTAAGCAAACATCCTAGCAAACCCTAAACTAGTTTTAGGAATCACACCCCAAGCCACCATAACTTAACCTCCATACACCTCGAAGACTCTAGTGTTAAAGCCACGGTTACGAGCTCTAATCCGAGACAAGAACATGTAGGTTGAGGGTGTCAAAATCCCGCTTCTTCTCCTTTCTTCCTCCTTCTCGCGTCATGTCGTCTTCTTACGGGTCGCGTTTTCTTTATTTTATTTCTATCATTATTATTGCATCATTAATATCGATAGTATAATACTAGTATCAAAACACTAAAATACTTATCAATTTGTGTCGAGTATGAGTGATATCGGAATGAGGAAACACGAATATACAAGTGTACTGTACACAGCGTTGACGGTCGCTTGTTCCGATATCCCAGTTACTTGATTATTGAGATAAGTTAACTTCAACAATAATTTTCATATCGTTTGTATCATTATTGTTATTTGCATATCACATCGATTTTCAAAAATAAGCATTATATTTCAATAAGGGTCGAAACCCGTTGACACGGATCCGACATCACAATCCCTAGGGATTTATTCCGATGTCGGAGAAGTCGAGGGAATCAAGTTCTTTTTATATTTATTCAAATAAAGCGTCGATTTCAGATTCGATACTAATCCCATAATTGGATATCGAATCTAGTAATCAAGTCATATGAATTAATTAATGTGATTTGTTCATATCGCGATAATTAATTCAAAGCGGCTAAAATCAATTTATTTATTTTCTATTTCACTCTAATATTCCATATCGATTCAAATAATCGAATGTGGGATACAACGAGTATTCAAAGTTAGAGTCGAGTATAAATTCAACAATATTTATACTCGGTTCAACAAAATTTGCGATTTATAAAAATCCAAGTCGAGCGTAAATTGTGCAATATTTATGTCCGATTCGGTAAAATCGTCAAACTCTCAAAAATCAAAAGCAATTTCAAAATCAACAATTAAATTTGCAAACGAATTACAACTCGTACAGGGGGCACTCGACCGAGTGCCTAACCCACTCGGTCGAGTGGTACCCCAAAAATCGGATCAGAATGTCTGTTACGACACCCACTCGGTCGAGTCTCACAGTGACTCGGTCGAGTGGCCATGTACTCGATCGAGTTGGTCCATAAATCGGCCGAGTATGGTCTATAACGCGGAACAGAAACCTCTTTTCAGGATCTACTCGATCGAGTCTACCGACCACTCGATCGAGTAACCTCATAACGATTAACACAATAAATCGTACATTATTCTATTTTCAAAACCCGATAGTATTTCACGACTTAGGTCAACACGTGCATAATTAATCACGTGTATACCATCTTTTCAAACCATGCATCATCTTGTACATCATTCAATTCAATTCATTATTTGTATAAACCGTTAATATCGATTTACCGTTACTAACCGTTTGCTTGGCTCTTTTGTCAATTTAATTTTTGTTCGTTTATTGTACTAAATGAACTCGCATGCTAAAATTCAACTTCGACGTTAGAATTAATTGCATTAAATTGACTTAGAAACCCTTTTCAATTCAATTCACATGCCTAGGAAAACAATGTTTGCATAAGCATTTTCCCGTTTAACTAGCGTGCGTATTGTAAGTCATTCGAATTCTTAGTAGAGGCCGCTAATGTGCGGGCGGGGTTGGGTGTCCTTTGTGGGCTTCCCAACACGTACCCTCACCCCTTACTCAGAACCTCGGTTTCCGGATGCCCGAAACCGTTGGCGCACGAGAGTCATTCAATACACAATATCCGATAACGTCGGTATTGGTATCAAATGCAAAGGGACGAGCCCAATAAACTCTGACATCGGGAATGGGCCGTATTTTGTATACGGACCACTACGACATAGAGTGGGCTCGAATGGTTCCGAATAACCACAAAATTCGGTGGCGACTCCACATAGACCTAAATTTCAATTCGATCCGTTTCATATGGAGATTCATTCGCCTACCCAAATCCCGCGCGTGGCCGCGTCGGGGTGGACCTATGTCATGTTCTCACTAGGTGATCAAAGAGGATAAGGGTGTTGGTGCAATCTACTAGCCTTGGTCACGCTCGGGCTCTCGCACTTAGACGACCAAAGGACTCTCTACACTACGCTGTGCTCACGCTAATAGCGAAGATAACTAATAAACCATTATGTAATAGCACACAAGTGAAAGCAAGGAAACATGAATTTCTCAATCACAAGTCTACTAGGCATTTCATCGAACATGTTATGTGCACAATGATAGGAGGCAAAGTAAATGACAACCAAACACCACTTATTCCACCCTAATCACCCATTAAGCAACACCCATTTCCCCTACTAACCCTAGCAAAGAAATCTACTCATTCATGTTCAAGATAGTAAACCCAACGACCATCAACACAAACAACATGACTAATGCATTCATATTGAAGTAATGGAGAGTACTTAGCATAAACAATGAAGGAAAACAAACTAAAGCTAGATAAAAGATAAGGAAGGAGATAAATATACCAAACATTAGAAATGGAGGAACTTGGATTGAGAAAAGGAGAAATAGGAAACCCAAATCTTCAATTACAAACCGAGAATCCCAAAGATTAAATTCGATTAAACACTAATTGAAGAGTAATTAGAGAATGATTGAGCTAATCTACACTAATCTAAGCTAATATATCCTAAATTAGATCTAGGGTTACGTGTCTACAAATGATTACAAGAGGGACTATTTACAGGGTAGGAAGAAAGGGGAGGAGGCGAGGAATCGAAATCGGGTTCAGCAGGAGAGGCACGGCCGTGTAGGGGTGGTCACGGTCGTGTAGGGGTCTCAACCTGGTTGTGTAGGGTAGGACACGACCATGTAGGCCTATGTTGACATGGTCGTGTACTTCGTGACACGGTCGTGTTGAGCAAAGAAAGAGGGATAAAACACGTGAAATAAACATTACAAAGCAAGCTTATCAGGTATAAAAGTGTGTAAGTGATTTTCAAAAGCTACACTTGATTTGTATATATGCCCTTCCCCTCAAATTCCTTACTTTGTGAGCGATGTGGATGAAGCGCTCGAAGGCGTAGGCTACGACAAACAAAAAATGTAGGCTACGGAGAGCCATTGTAACTATTTTAAACTACTGGTTATTACAGTTAGAACAAACCCCGTACTTGTATATGATTGTTTGGTACGAGGTTGAATTTGACTGTAATTGTAGTAATTGGGTGGAATCAAGTTGAAAACTTGAAGATGAAGATGAAGGATTCGATTCCAAGGGTTGTAATTGAGTTATAATCTCTAGGGTATTTTTGACTTCATTCCAAAATGCTTAAACCAAACATTGACATGGATTCAATCCATTTTGAATGCTCAAATCAATCACTCTCTTGTATTGTCGTGTAGTCGTCTCACCTTAATATGCTAACTTTGTGTTGGATTTGTGTCATGTTATCGTGTCGTATTAATGATATCTGTTCCGGTTAGGAAACAATCAACTCCAAATCGAGTTTGGATCTAGTTCTAATCGTACTCTTGGGTCTTGCTTGGACTTCACGTCTCACTTCTTTCTCTCCTAGTATCGGACCTTCCCGATGGATCGGGCCGTTCACACCTGCGCAAGGAGCAAACATGGCCTCTGGGGTGTTCGAGGGGACCCTCTCGGATGCTTAAGTCAGTCCGTGAAATGCACTTAATGGACCTTGTTCGTGAGAAACAAGGTGACATTTTTTAGAGAGAGATTTTAGTGAGAGAAAGTTAATTACCCCTTTATGAATGAATATAGTGGGATATTTATAGGTTTCCACAAAAGACACAGAGAGAGAGAGAGAGAAGGGGGCGCGTGCTTCACACGTGCCCCTTACCTTAGGCTGGGATCAGGAGGGTCGGCTGGAGCACCCTCGAGGTCGGAGCGACTGAAGGTCAACAATCCCCTGGAAGGAGTGCAGGAGGGCTCGGCCCGGCCGACCGAGAGTCGAACCTCAGGGTTGGTCCAAGGGTAAAGGGGCCGACCATCTCTAGAGGTGTGCCCCCGAGGGTCGGTCGGGTGGATCTGGCTAGAGGTTCCGGCACCGGGACCGCTGTCGGTCCGGGCTCCTTCAGGGTCGGGTCGGACCCAGGTCTCTGGTTAACGGAGGACATCCAGCCGGTAGTTGACCCCATCAATATCGATATCTAATTATTCGCTTTGTCCCGATCATTTGTTGTCCTTTTCTATTTCGAGGTGTCTTGGTCAATTGTTGTCCTTTCCATTTAAGGAAGGAGATTGATGAACAATTTGATGTTTGACACTCAATTTGTTACACTTGTCATTCACTAATTGGTCCATTCCAATTTTTTGGTCTTTGCGTCAAAATCAAAGGACAACAATTGACCGGGACAGAGGAGTAAGAAGATTTGATGCAGGTGAGTTTTTGTTTAATGCATTATGTTCACGAAGCTCTTGTTAGCCCAAGTATTTAGGCATGAAATATTTAGTGGGGGTCTGAGACACAAAGGTGAGCCAAAGTGACGGTCAAGTCAACCCTCCCCGATTGACATTGCACGATGGACCTGTGCTTGTTGGCTTAATCATCCCCGTCAAGCCCAACCGTGGCCCTTGGATATGCCTAGGGCCACAACATCTGGGGTGGCCTGATCGCCTCCCCCTCCCCCTCCCTCCCAAACTGATTTTGAATTTTTTTTAATATCGGCGTAGGTCGAGTAATATCTGCTTAGGACTAAGCTTGGGTCAAATTTAGGTCTGGTTGTGGCCCGACCCGGCCGGAAGAATCCCGACCCTTTGCCCACCTTTACTGGGACGTGTCATCTAGTATATGAAAAAACCCGTAAAATCGTCGACGATTTTAA
The DNA here is from genome assembly GCA_958450325.1 of Agrostemma githago. NCBI lineage: Eukaryota > Viridiplantae > Streptophyta > Magnoliopsida > Caryophyllales > Caryophyllaceae > Agrostemma > Agrostemma githago. Next base: position 5,422,447 of record OY288249.1, read on the forward strand.
CGATTGGGCCTGGGCCTAATTTCATTGGACCATCTGGGCCATTAACATAAACTGATTGGGTCAGTTTTCAAACTATGGATGAATTATACTCTACAGAGTATCAATATCAATTTTGGCTCAAATTCATCACTCAAATCGCAGCAAATTGAGGAAAATCTCCAGTTATTAAAATCGCATCAAAATTAGGGTTTCTCTCCACTCGTCAACTTCGCTGCTTCATATTCATCTCTTTTCTCTTCTCCTACTTGGTTTTCATGCTATTTCTCGTTTTCCCGCCATCATCACTATCACGGTAGTCTGAAGGTGCTCTATTTCTACTGTCTTAAGCCGTTGTAACTTCATTTATTTGAGAAATATCAACTTCGTTGTTCGTGTTTGTATTTCGCTGCGCATTGTTGTTTTTTCTTGTTGTTAATAATTGATTGATTGATTGATTGATTTTATTTTGTCTTGCTTCGCATTTGTTTGATGATTGTTCTCGCTCGAGGTTTTATCAATTTGTGGATCGATATCTGGAAATGGATGTGTAAATCAGGGATTTTATGGTTTTCGAACATGGGTTGTGTGTGTAGTAGTGTTGCTTATGCCGGATTCGAAGTACATTAACGTATTCGAAAATAGAAACCTGTATTCTTGCTTCTTTAATCCATGCATGGTTTAAATGAGGAGTATTGTTCTTTGTAATGTGGTTGTTTTGAAAAAAAGATTACGGTCAAAAGCGTGTAGGGCTGTTTCGAGGGTCTAATTTATCGGAATGTTTGAATATTTGGTTATTGGAATTGGTCTTATTGATCGTAATCTAGTTGATGGATTGCAAATACTAGAATCTGTGATGAATTGGTTGGACAATTTAACTTTGGTGCGAAGGAATTAACCAAAAAGAAGAAAAACCCGAGTATTTACCATCGGAAAAGAGGTCTGGTTGTGGCCCGACCAGAGTTCAACTGGTCCGTAAGGAAAATGTTGGTAATCATACTTAATAGGCAAATTTGGAATAATTTGAATTGAGATTGAGAAGAAGACTTATAAAATTGATGTGAGAGTAAAGGTAGTTTTGCAAAAAATATAGAAGTGTATCTCATGTCAAATTTTTATGTTGGATCGACTTGAATTTAAGAGTCGGTTATTCGTACTCGTAAAAAGTACATGGAAACACATATCAATGGGAATATGGAATCTGATGTTTAGGCAACTTCTGCTTTGATCTCACATTGTTGGGTTGGGTTGGCGGATGGTTAAGTGTTGCAAGTTTATAACCCTTTCTGTTTAGAATGTGGTGACATCTTGTTCTTTATTCAGATACCTAAGTTTGAGGATACTTGAAACTCTTGACTTTGGGGTTTAACATGTCCTGTGGAAGAGATTTCTATTGTATGTATCGTGAATATGGCTTTCTATTGGATGTTTATGTATTTGCTATCTTTTGCAAGTTGTTAGTGTACTGAATTATCGGACTCTTTAGGAATTTTTGCATGATACGTCACTATTATTATGTGTTATGTGTGGGACTTTTTACCATGAAATCTCTGGGATGGCTGATTCCTAATTTGGTATTAAGCAGTTGTTGGTCGATGTAATAGATTGGTTTGCATGTATAACAAGTTTACACCATCGTGGTAGTTTGCAGGCCCTAAGCCCTATGTAGTACTTTAGGATCAAAGGTTTGGCTGCCGTGTGGAAAGTAGGAACTACTTCGAGAAACCATATATCTTGCACATTGTGATTCACTTACTCATTGTCTTTACTAAGGTATAATAGCTAGACGTTATCTTCTTAGCTTAATTTGCAATGTAAGAGTCATGATATTTTGATTAAGCCTGTCTAATTTGGATCAGTTATGGAGTGCAACAAAGAAGAGGCCCGCAGGGCAAAAGATCTTGCTGAGAAGAAAATGATAGCCAAGGATTTTTTAGGGGCGCGTAAATTTGTTTTGAAGGCTCAACAACTTCACCCTGAAATGGAGAATATCTCGCGGTTGCTTTCTGTATGTGATGTTCACTGTGCCGCAAGCAAAATGTTTGGGAATGAAATGGACTGGTATGGCATTCTTCAAGTTGCTCAAAATGCAGATGATACAATGATTAAGAAACAGTATCGGAAGTTTGCTCTTCTCCTCCATCCTGATAAAAATCAGTTTGCTGGAGCTGAAGCTGCCTTCAAACTGGTAGGAGAGGCTCAAAGAATACTTTTGGATGCACAAAAACGGTCTCTTCATGATATGAAGCGTAAAATGCCATATAAACCCGCTATTCCACGTCAGCAGCCCTCTCAGCAGGCAAATTGTAATGGGGATGCGGTGAGGCAGACTATGCCTATGAGCAATATTCCGAGTAATCATAATGCACATAGTGCTTCTAATGTTCAACAGCAAAAGCAAATGCCTCAGTCTCAACCAGCCAATTCCCAAGAAACTTTCTGGACTCTTTGTCTCCACTGTTCTGTCCGTTTTCAATACTACAAGAGTGTTATTGGTATGGCACTACGTTGTCCTAAATGCCAGAAACCATTTGTTGCTTATGACATGCATGCTTCTAAATCTGGTGCACTTAAACCTGTTTCCAAGCAAGGTGTCAAACCTTCAAATAACGTAGGACCGGATACCAAAAATGCTAAGCCTTCGTCCAATGCTGGGTTTCAGGCTGGCCAGAATGGTTCAAATAAAGTGCATACTAAAGGAGATGACGGCTCCAAACAACAGAGAAATGGTCAGAAAAGAAAGATACATGTTGAATCCAGTGAAAGTTATGAATCTGATAGCAGTGTTTCGGAAGTAGAAGGATTCCATGAAACTGTGGATCCTGGAAGGTCGGAACATTTTGACAGTAATGGGAACTCTAAGGCCAGAAGGTCAACCCGGAACAAGCAACATGTTTCTTACGATGAAAATGCGAGCGGTGATGAGCAGGTTGCAACACCAGCAAAGAAACACAAGGTAAATGGTTCAACAGAAGAAAATGTCGAGCCATCAAAAGATTTTGGCTCAGCTTGTGGGAAAGAGGGCAAAAATAATGAATGTAAGATGGACGATCAAAACGAAAATGAAACTGTGTCTAATTCAACTGACAAAACCCCTGAGGAACATGATGAGCATGACTCAAGCAAGGATCTCACATCAGATTCGACCCCAGAACCCACATATGTTGAATACCCAGATCCTGAGTTCTGTGATTTTGAGAAGAGTAGAGAAGAGAGGTGCTTTAAAGTTGGCCAGATATGGGCTGCTTATGACACAGTTGATGCAATGCCTCGATTCTATGCCAAAATCAAAAAAATCTTCCCTTCAGGTTTTAAATTGCAGATAACGTGGCTTGAATCAGATCCTACTAATGAAGTTGAGATGAAATGGGCCGATTCAGAGTTGCCCTATTCATGTGGTAAATTTATGATAGGAGAGACTGCAACTACTGAAGACCGTCTTATGTTCTCTCATGTGGTTAGTGGGTGCAAGGCTATTGGTAAAACTTCTTTCACGATATATCCCAGAGTGGGGGAAACTTGGGCCGTTTTTAAGAATTGGGATCCGAAGTGGTACTCGATACCAGAAGATGAGAGGAAGTATGAGTATGATTTTGTGGAAGTACTTTCTGATTATGACAAAATTGTTGGGATACGGGTTGCACCCTTGTATAAGCTGAAGGGTTTCGCTAGTCTGTTCTGCCGGAAAACAGTAAATGAAATGCACATACAACCTTCTGAACTCCTTAGATTTTCTCATATGGTACCTTCCTATACGACCACAGGCAATGAGAAGAAAAAGGTTCCAAAGGGGTTCCTTGAACTCGACCCTGCATCCACAACTCTGAACATTGACGAATTTGCCCATCCCGAGTTGGATAGAAAAGCTTGTGTAAATGACTTATCATCTAAACTTCCAGCGGAGAGTGGGACTGCGAATGTCACAAAAAATTCGAAGGTGAAGCAAAAGAATGGACTTAAATAGTCGTGCAAAAACTGCAATAGCACAGTTTTTATTGTTTGATGACTTGCTTCTAGGAAGGGGGACGGCCTTTTCCTGCAGATGTAGGGTTTAGTACAGATTGATCTTCTGCAGGTGGTTAGTCTCTGTAATGTTATGCTGTCAATTAGCTTAACTTTAATTATCATGGCATGCATTGCCATTTTGGGATGAAACTGAAATCAGCTATCATTAGTTTTTCTTATTTTGGTGTAAAGATGGCATTGTGAATGTCTGTTGTGCCTTGGCTGATGATTTCACTGCCATGCAATGGGTGTTTCCGTGCATTCGATTATGCTCTTATTTACATGCTTCGGATATCGGAAGCTGCATCTCTCAAGTGTTTTGGCTAACTGCATGATTGTGTTCTTTATTTTATGTGATTGAATGCCACTGTACAGGCAGTACAGTGTACACTGCTATTGCATTCTCAAGTTGTTCCCCAGGTCATGTCAGGGTTTGGCGGTACACGGGCACGAGTGCACAACACACGTTAGTAAATTCGTATTTCAAAATTAAAATTTGATGGCAAATTTCGTCCTCACATTTGAAATGTTCACTGTTGGCCTAGTACAAACATGATAACGAATTCATTCAAGAAAGGGTAGGTCGAGTTATTCATGAGCAGTGTTGTGTGTGCTCTGATATGCAAAATAAGCAAATGACAGGTGAAGAATTAACCACATGAGTACAAGAAACATGAGGTAAAGAGAATAGTTTGTCTTTATTTGACCCGTCATGCTTGACCTGCACACCATTTCCAATTTCTGGCTCTCGCCTCCCGGCTCATTAGTAGCCTAAAATATCATTGTGAATAGGGTCGGTCTGATAAAAACCCACATTCAACCACATTTAGCTAGCGAACCGGTCAAATTCATAACAATATTTATATCTATCAATTCATTTGATCTACAGTACAATTTTTTATAAGTGGTCCAGCGTGCAGGACCCACCACGACCAAACCCCGTCTCCCAGTTTTGGGCTAGTTTTCCTGCTCCGCTCCGATCAACCTAGATCATAGCTCGGCTTGTCGGCCCAGACTGGCCGGGCTGAGGTTAAACTTCGTGGACTCAGCCCGGTTGACCCTATAAGAACAATTAAGAGAGGCAAGCCCGGCCCATCCCGACCGTGACCCGGGCCCATATCATACAAATGCAATGGACCGGGTTCAATATACGGGCTGGGCCATTATGAGTTACTACCACTTAGGAACCCAAACGTTGCATTTGGTGGGCCAAAACCCATGAACTGGGGTGAACTCTCACCTTTCGTTGAATTGAATCGATCAATCAATGAAATCAAATCGAAATCCCCAAATTATTTTTCATTAGGAAAACCGAGAAATAGTTAGGGTTCATACTCCTGCTTTCAACTGCACTGCTTCACATCCTCCTCTTCATCTCTCCTCTTTTCTCTGCTTCGTTTCCATGGCGTTGTTCGTTTTTCCGCCATTAATCACCAAAGCTGCTCAATTTTGACCGTCTTCAGTTTCCTCTGCTACTAGATTTAAGCGTTGGAACTTCATTCAATTCGTCCAAGTTGACTTCTTTCGTGCATGTACGTATTTCTTTGTTTTTCTTGATTGAATCGATTTAATTCATTTTTTCGTGCTACTTGAAATGTGTTTGTTACATTTTATTTACTTGTGGATTTGAAATCTGGTAATGTTATTGCAAGTCAGGGACATGGTGATTTGATTTCATTTTCTCGAATTTAGGCTGTTAATGGCGGTGTTTCCTGAGAGATAGTATGCAATATGCCAATATGTGTGTATATTACTGTGAGGAGGTAATTGTCATCGGTTTTGAAAGAGGTATGTGTGTCAGTGTGTGTGTGTACATTTGCCTGTTTCGGACGCAGAAATCGATTTTCTTGCTCACATTGAGTGGCATCAGTGTGGTGGTTATTTGGGAGAAAACTTGAGTCGAATTTGTTGCGTTGTTCGATGTATGAGTAATTGGATATTTGAATCGATTGAGAGGCGAGAATTTGCTTAGTTTTTGCTACCGTGTTGATATGCAGCTATTCAATATTATTTGTAGGCTGCAATTATTTGTATTCTCGTCAATGGGGTTGAATTTTCAAGCTATAAATGAAGCAAATAAACGATAGAGAAAGGATAAGATCGATAAAGGAATTGGTGGTTGTTGTATTCTACAATGGGTTAATTCTGGAGGATTATATCAAATGAAGAAGAAAGGCATTTGAAATATTCTTATATAGTAAAGATGTAATTCCGCAAAAGTAGAAAATAACCGACAATATAAATAACTCACTGTCATCTGATTTGTTGTGTAATATATATTCATATGTAGAATGTTTATGCTCGATTGACTAGCAGAAAAAATATTACAGTTTAGACGAATCTGTGCTATGGCCGTTTGATAAGTCATAGGTCAGCGGCTCTTGTAATGAATCCATGTTTGGTTTGCTATTTAACGAGTTTAAACGCGTGTGGTGATTTGCAGACACTAAACAGCTAAACCTTCTGTAATTCCTTAGGGTCAAAGGTTTAGCTGTTGTTTGAAAAATAAGAAATACTCGGAGAATCCATCTGGCACATGCTTCGGGGTGATTAAGTACCTCATTGCTTTGACTAAGGTATTGTCTGAAATTACGGTGTATCTTTTTAGTTTATTTTGTAGTATTTTGTAATATAAGGCTGTGATATTTTTATTTAGTCTTTCAATTCTTGTTCAGTTATGGAGTGCAACAAAGAAGAGGCCATTCGGGCAAAGGCTGTTGCTGAGCTGAAATTGCAAAACAAAGATTTCATAGGGGCACGCAAATTTGCTCTGAAGGCCCAACACCTTCACCCTGAAGTCGAGAATATATCTCGACTGCTTTCTGTATGTGATGTTCACTGTGCTGCAGAGAATAAAGTGTGTGCGAATGAGATGGACTGGTATGGCATTCTTGAAGTTGAACAAACTGCTGATGATACAATGATCAAGAAGCAGTATCGGAAGTTTGCTCTTCTTCTTCATCCAGATAAAAATCAGTTTGCTGGAGCTGAAGCCGCCTTCAAATTGGTAGGAGAGGCACAAAGAGTACTATTGGATAAGCAAAAACGGTCTTTTCATGATATGAAGCGTAGAACTTCTTATAAATCTGTTGCTCCGCATCAGCCATCTCAGCAAACAAGTAGTAATGTTAGGCCTAAGAGCACTTTTCCAAGCAATCCTAGTTCACATGTTAGGGCTTCTAATGTTCAAGCCACTCAACCAGCTAATGCCAAACCAACTTTCTGGACTTTCTGCATCCACTGCTCTGTTCGGTATCAATATTACAAGGACGTTATGGGTAAAGCAATTTGTTGTCAAACCTGCAAGAAATCATTTGTTGCATATGAGTGTCAAGTGTTTAGGTCTGGTGCAACTGAACCTGTGTCTTTAAAGCAGGGTGCCCCTTGCGCAGCTAGTACTAATGTAGGATCAATGAACAAAAATGCTAAGCCTTCTTCCAATACTGGGTTTCAGGCTGGCCAGAATGTTTCAAGCAAAGGCCATAAGAAAGCAGATGAGGGATCTAAACGTCATAGATCAAATGGCCGGAAAAGGAAGCAACGTGTTGAATCCAGTGAAAGTTGTTATGAATCTGATAGCAGCAGCAGCAGCAGCTTAGATTCGGATGAGGTGGACATTCATGAAACTCTAGATCCGAGAAGATCTCAACAATTTGACAGTGATGGAGACCGTCAGACCAGAAGGTCAAATCGGAACAAAAAACGTGTTTATTATGATGAAAATGCAAGCGGTGATGAGCAGGTTGCAACACCAGCAAAGAAAAGCAAGTTAAATGGTTCAACGGAAGAAAAAGTTGATCCATCAAATAATTTGGGTTCATCTCATGGGGAAGATAGCAGAAAGAAAGAATGCGGCGTTGATGACCAAAATGAAACTGTGGCTAGTTCAACCGACAAAAGCTTTGAGGTTCATGATGAGCCCGGCAAAGGCCTTGATCAAACACCAGATTCGACCCCAGAACCGACATATTATGAATGCCCAGATCCTGAGTTTTGTGAATTTGAGAAAAATAGAGAAGTGGGCTGTTTTAAAGTTGGCCAGATATGGGCCATTTATGATACGCATGATGCAATGCCTAGATTCTATGCCAGGATCAAGAAAGTATATGCTACAGGATTTAAGCTGCAGATATCTTGGCTTGAAGCAGATCCCGATGATGAATCTGAGAAAGAGTGGATCAATTCAGACTTACCATATTCATGTGGTAAATTTATGATAGGAACGACTGATACTACTGAAGACCTTCCTATGTTCTCTCATGTGGTTCATGGGTGCAAGAGTATTGGTAAAAAAAACTTCATGATACATCCCAGAATGGGGGAAACTTGGGCCATTTATAAGAACTGGGATCAGAATTGGTGCTTGATACTGGAAGATGAGAGGAAGTTTGAGTATGATTTTGTGGAAGTACTGTGTGATTATGATGAAGTTGTTGGGATAAGGGTCGCCCCGTTAGGTAAGCTGAAGGGCTTTGCTAGTCTTTTCTGCCGGAAAATAGTAAATGAAATACATATAAAACCTAATGAGCTCCTTAGGTTTTCCCATATGGTACCTTCCTATACGACCACGGGGAATGAAAAGATAAAAGTTCCGAAAGGGTACATTGAGCTCGACCCTGCATCTACAACTCCAAATATAGACGAAATTCCCCATCCTCCGTTTGATACAAAAAACAGTGTAAATGATGTATCAAGTGTGACGGGAAAGAATGGTCCTGCGAATGGTGCTGCTGCAGCTGCTGCAGCTGCAGGAAGCAAGGGGAAGAACAAAAACGGAGTTAAATAAGGTACCTTGTATCGACAAGACTTGGTGTTTTGGTATTGACAAGACAGTCTGTTGTTGCAGACGGGTTTTTGTACTGTACTGTGTACCACATTGATGATTTAGCAGATGGTGAGTTTCTGCTCTGCTCTGCTCTGCTCTGTTATGCTGTCAAATTTAACTTAACTTTTTAGTAATTATTATGATTATGATTATGATTCCATTTTGGAGTGTAAGTTAGTGAAGGAAGCAATGTACTGTAGACTGTAGTTGAAACTTGAAATCAGCTGTTTTCATGATGGAGTATTATCATATCACTTGCTTAGTGTAAGTTTCATCTACACCCGTCATTACTCATTAGGTATCTCTCTCTCTTACTGTGGTTATTGTTTCCTGTACTTGACCCAATTTTGGAAACAAAAAAGGTTTTGAGAGTGAGTATACTCCGTAATTAGAAACACATCGGTCGATTACAAGTAAATTATATACGAGTATCTATACTAGTCTGTATTAGGTTAATTATATTGTTGTCACTCTAGCTTATCGTAAACCTTGGGATTTTGGATCTCCATAAATAGTTCATCTTCTTTTCATTATCATCAAAATTCAAAACCATGATCTTGATTAGAGATATTACATACTCCATATTGTAAATGGTCTTTATTTGCAAACGGTTCTAATAGCTAGTGTTGTACTTTTTTTTTTTTTTTTTTTTTTTTTTTTTTTTTTTTTTTTTTTTTTTTTATGTTTCCTTCCGTTTCAATTAAATATTTCTTACAAATCTTAATTGGAGGGAGTATTGCCTTATGTACTAAAGAGCTTATTCAAGAGGACTTAGGCGGAATCTCAAGGCCTCGAATTATACCCTTTTATGCCTTTTAATTTCTCTTATAGTTTTTGGGTTTAGTCCCACTTCTTGTTACCAAAAAAATGAGAATAAATAAAAACATTAACCTATCATCAACCCGAAATCTAAATAATGATACTATACGTAGTGGAGGAGGTATAAAAACTCTTTGATGAAGAGTACACAATTACTTCAATGTTGCTTTCTTAAATTCTAAAATATTTTGTATTTGTATTTTGGTATTTTCTTTTTTTATTTGTATAATACCTTCCAAACTAGCTAGCTACCCATTATTTTAGGGTGATACTTTTTTATACTTCAAGTTTACTTAATTATACTTCAAAATTACTACCATATCCTTCTCTTGCGATGATTCAAGTACAAATTAAGGTCAGAAATTTCAAATTCAATTGCACCCATTTGGGTTCTTCGAAAAGTCTTCATTTGCGATAATACAAGTCGAAACTGAGGTTAAAAAAATTTAAATCAATTGGATAGGTTTTTCGAAAAGTCCTAATTTGTGATGAATTTGAAATCAATTACACCAATTAGGGTTCTTCGAAAAAGTTCTAACTTGCGATGAATTTGAAATCAATTGCACCAATTAGGGTTATTCGAATACTAATTTGCGATGAATTTCAAATCAATTGCACCAATAAATGTTTTTTTTTTCCGAAAAAGTCCTCATTTGCGATTATACAAGAACTCTAAATAATTAATTAATATTAATTAGCCTTAATTTTCAATCAATTAGTTATAAAATTTCTATATGATAAAATATCGATTATCAACTATGATCCATAGTGAATTCGCAAGTAATGATTGATCGATTTATAGTATGGATGAGGTTTAAGTAAAGAATTTTGATGAAAAGATTGGTTTAGAATAGAATTAAAACAATGGGAGTGATAGAGGATACCGTAGTATTACGGTATCACGATATAGTTTAGGAAAGAATAGGAATATTACGGTATATTGTAATATACCAATATATCGTAATATTGATATTATAGAATAATTATATTAGCTACCGATATTAGAATATTGCGATCATATCTACGTAGTCCTATAAATAGGAGGTCAGTGTAATTGTTTGGAATAAGAATTAAATAATACAAAACCGTTATTTTAGCATGGTATCAGAGCCACGAATCCTTCGCCTTCCAAAACCCTAAAAAAAAAATTACCTTTCTGCCGCCATGACAGGTGCAGCAGCAGAGGACCCGAAACTCGAAACAGCCACTACAATTAGCAATCTCTCCCTCTATTATCTCGGGACACAAGACGGTCCCGGAGCTATTATATCCCACATCAAACTTACTAGCGAAAACTATGAAGATTGGAGCCGATCAATGAAGATGTCTCTTAAAGCGAGACGAAAATTCGATTTTTGTGACGGTAGTATCACAAAACCGACAAACACTGAAAAATTGCTTCTCGAACAATGGGAAGTTGTCCAATGTACGATTATTCAATGGTTGATGGGTGGAATCTCTGACGGTCTCAAGTCGAGTATTGGCTACTTTGAAAACGCTAAAGAGCTTTGGGATGATCTTGCCGATCGATTCTCCGTGGTAGATGGATCAAAAATTCATGCCCTAAAAACCGACATAAAAAATTGTTCTCAAACCAAGGGCATGTCGATTACTACTTATTACGGGAAACTGAAAGTGTTATGGGATGCTTTAGCTGTGCACGAGCCTTCGTTTGCGTGTAAGTGCGATCATTGTTCGTGTGGAATTTCTAAGGCCTCAAATGCTCGTCAGGATGGTGAACGACTCCACCAATTATTGATGGGACTTGACCCGGTATTGTATGGGAATATTCGGTCACAGATTCTCGCGTCGGAATCATTACCGACTCTAAACAGAGCATACCATGCTCTTCTTCAAGAAGAACGACTTCGAGTCATGTCTGTCACGGTCCCGGAAACACCTGATATCATGGCTTACGCAGTCCAAACGCATGCTCGGCCAGATAATCGCCCTAATTGGAAGGAAAACCGTGAACGTGAACGGTTTGAAAAACAGAAATTGTCATGTATTTTTTGTACGGCTCGGGGTCATGAAGTCGGAAATTGCTAAATAAAGAATCAGAATTTCCCGGATTGGTGGGGTAATCGACCACGCACCTTAGCCGATTTCTTGGCTTGTCGTGGGACTCGGTCTGACAGTAGCAGCAACAACCGTGTGCAGTCACGGGGGGGGGGGGGGGGGGGGGGGGGGCTGTTTCTGGGGGTGCTGGTTCTTTTCTTTCTCACGGACAACAGCAGTACAACAATACTAACAGTAGCAGCACCAACGGACAGTCTGGCATTCGTTCGCGCAAATGCTGTGCAAATTTCCGAGGACTGGTTAAGTGATATGTGTGAGTGGTTAATAGATACGGGGGCATCAAATCATGTTACGGGTAACTTGGCCTGTTTGCACGATGTGAAAAGCATTCCGACTCGTATTATCGGTTTACCCGATGGAAAATACAAAGAATCAAACCTTACCGGAACCGTGTGTCTTAACGACATAATTATTCTTACCAACGTTTTATATGTCCCTTCGCTTAATTGCAATTTAATTTCCGTATCTCAACTTCTTGCGTCAAATAATATTGGGATTAAATTTGCTAATAATTGTTGTATTATTCAGGACCTCACTTCGAGGATGATGATTGGAGCTGGTGAGCTGAGGGATGGACTATATTTTCTTCGGGGTGTGGAGCAACGACCGTCTGTGACTCGGGTTAATAAAGTCTCTAATTTTGACCTGTGGCATCGTCGACTTGGACATCCTGCTGACAAAGTCGTAAAATCTTTGCCTTTAGCTAATAATCTTAGTCCGTCTGACGGACATGTGTGTGATATTTGTCATTTTGCAAAACAACATCGACAAAGCTTTGATTTGAGTAATAATATTGCATCTGAAACCTTCGAGTTGATTCATTGTGATTTATGGGGACCATATCGGACTCCTTCGTCTTGTGGGGCAAAATATTTTTTGACTATTGTTGATGATTGTTCACGTTCCGTGTGGATGTATTTATTAATTGATAAGACGGAAGTGACCGACATGTTTATGAATTTTTTAGCTATGGTTGAAACACAATTTTCGAAACAGGTCAAAACGGTCCGAAGTGATAATGAGACTGAATTTAATTGTATGGCGGGAATTTTCTTTCGCCGAGGTATTCATTTTCAGACTTCATGTGTAGGGACACCCCAACAAAATGGTCGAGTCGAACGTAAACATCGTCATATATTGAATGTCGCTCGATCACTTTTGTTTCAAGGCAATTTGCCTAAATCTTTTTGGGGTGAGTGTATTCTTAGTGCTGCATATCTTATTAATCGCACCCCTTCGGTCCTTCTTGGGTATAAGTCCCCTTATGAGATTCTTTTTGGAGTATCTCCGACGTACTCTAATTTGCGGGTTTTTGGTTGTCTTTGCTTTGTTCACAATCAAAATACCCAAGGTGATAAGTTTGCTCCTCGGGGTCGAAAATGTGTCTTTGTTGGTTATCCACATAATATGCGGGAGTGGAAAGTTTACGATATTGACAAAGAAATTTTTCTTGTCTTGCGTGATGTTATATTTTATGAGGATAAGTTTCCTTTTCGACATGAGGCTGCTCTTGATTCATCACCCGTTGCTCTCGATGATGAACCAGATCTTTCGTTGTCTTCCCCCTCCCTCGACCCTGTCCCACAGATCGATGACTTGGTTGAGTCGTCGGGAATAGATACTCCCCCTACGGCCCCTCTCGATACAGTGTCTGTTGAGCCTCCTGAAGCAGCGGCCACTCTTTGTCGTGGGTTACATTCTAGGGTCCCTTCGTCCCATTTACGAGATTTTGTTGTCGGTACCATTACTTGTCCATCTCCTCAGCTCAGCTCACCTCCTCCTCTCTCGTCATCCTCAGGTACGCCCTATGCTATAGCAAATTATGTTACTTGTGAAAGATTTTCGGAGAAACACCGAGTTTTTCTTGCAGCAGTTTCTGCTCGGGAGGAGCCCACTAGTTTTGCTGTGGCCGTTCGTGATGCCGGTTGGCGTGAAGCTATGCAAAATGAAATTACGGCGCTTGAAACGAATCGAACATGGGAATTGACAGACCTTCCTGCTGGTAAGAAAGCTCTTGGTTGTCGCTGGGTGTATAAAATTAAATATCTGTCTGATGGTACTATTGAACGCCTTAAGGCTCGTCTAGTTATTTTTGGTAACAATCAAGTTGAAGGTTTGGATTACGGTGAAACATTTGCCCCAGTTGTCAAAATGACTACTGTTCGCCTATTTTTGGCTATTGCTGCGATTAAGCGTTGGGAGCTCCATCAGATGGATGTTCACAATGCCTTTCTTCACGGGGATTTGACAGAAGAAGTTTTATGAAGCTACCTCCCGGGTTTGGTAAAGGTAAAGACGGCAAAGTGTGTCGACTTCGTAAGGCTCTTTACGGCCTGAAGCAGGCCCCGCGCTGTTGGTTTGCCAAGCTGACTGCCGCGCTTAAGACTTATGGTTTTACTCACTCTTACTCAGATTACTCATTATTTAGCTATTCTCGTGGTGATATCTGCATTCATGTCCTTGTCTATGTTGATGATCTGGCCATAGCAGGTAATGATTCTTCTGCTATTTCCGCCTTTAAAGCTTATCTGGCGAGTTGCTTTCCTATGAAGGATTTGGGTCCTTTGAAATATTTTCTTGGTATAGAGGTCGCCCGAAATTCCGACGGGTTGTTTTTGAGTCAGCGTAAATATGCGCTAAATATTATTTCTGAGACAGGAAATCTTGGAGCTCGCCTTGCTCTCACCCCCATCGAGGAGAACCATCGTTTGGGTCTGGCCTCTGGGCCGGTCATTGCCGACCCTGAGCGATATCGTCGTCTTGTTGGTCGTCTGGTTTACCTTGCTGTTACCCGTCCCGATCTTTCTTATACTGTTCATGTCCTATCCCAATTTTTGACTGAGCCGCGCCAGGAACATTTTGATGCTGCTTTGCGGGTTGTTAAATACTTAAAAGGGTGTTCGGGTCAAGGTCTATTGATGCGTGCTGATAGTGGCTTTGATGTCACGGGATGGTGTGACTCAGATTGGGCTGATTGTCCCCAATCTCGTCGCTCCGTTACTGGTTGGTTTGTTTTTTTAGGGGGTTCCCCTATTTCATGGAAAACTAAGAAGCAACAGACGGTTTCTCTTTCTTCTACTGAAGCTGAATATCGTGCTATGACGGCTCTTGTCTGTGAGCTGAAATGGCTCAAGGGTTTGCTTCTTACTTTTGGAGTTACTCTTTCTCGTCCTATGCCCATGTTCTGTGACAATAAATCTGCTATTTATATTGCGCAGAATCCTGTTTTTCACGAGAGAACTAAACATATTGAAATTGACTGTCACTTTGTGCGTGATGCTATTCTTGACGGGTTGGTTTCTCCGTCTCATGTGCCGACTCATGCGCAACTGGCTGATATTTTAACAAAGGCCTTGGGCTCGAAGAAGTTTCTTGGCTTTCTTCCCAAGCTGGGCATTCTCGATCTTCATGCTCCAGCTTGAGGGGGTATTGGAATATATTCGGTATTAGCATATAATATATTCTCGGGATATTCCCGAACTATTGAATGTAACCTATATATATAGGCATCTCGTTAATGAATAATACACACAACTTTTCCGATTCATTCTCTCCTTACGTTTAGCAGGGAGTTCTTTAGAATAGAGAAAGGGTAATATTGGAATATTTTGGAAATTTTAAAGATGATTGAGTAACATCGACTTATGAAAAAGTAATTCTGTTATTTTATGTCAAACTTTTAAAATATTGACTTTGATCATATTTAGTCAAATACATAAATTTAATACAGAAATATGAGTAACACATATTTACGTTCATTATACAATATGAGTTCATAAAATTTACTCCGTAATACTAATACAAAAAAAACTTATATGCAAATGACAAAAAGCGTAAAGCGTGATCAAAGTGTCATCTCGTTGACGTGAAAAAGATAATTTGAAATTGATCGATACATAAACAAATTAGAGATAAATAAAAACAAATCTATACATAACAAAACAAAAAATTAACTACAAATTTGCCATAATAAAAACTATTGAAGGGAGTAGAAAGCGTGTTATCTATATATAATAAAAAGCAATCCAAAACAAATTTTATTTTAATAATTTCTAAACATCATGTGATTACCTATACTCCATTCGACGACTCTCAATCGTTAATGAATTAAAAGAAACATTTATCCACTCTCAAATTAATTTTTTACCATATCATATTTGCACTCTATTAGAATACTATTGAAGGGAGTATAAAGCGTGTTATCTATATATAATAAAAAGCAATCCAAAACAAATTTTATTTTAATAATTTCTAAACATATGTGATTACCTGTACTCCATTCGACTCTCAATAGTTAATGAATTAAAAGAAACATTTATCCACTCTCAAATTAATTTTTTACCATATCATATTTGCACTCTCAAAACAATTTATCGAAAAAATATGCAAAAGAATTATCACAATTTATTTTTGAAATTTAATTGTGACAAATATTTCACGTAGTACAACGTTATTATGTTGTTTATTTGTTATTTATTTGACATAATTTAGAAATATAATTTTTTTTACTTGAATTATTTATTTTTATAATCGTGAATATCAAACAAGATTTTATTTAGATGTAAGGTAACACAATTTTTCTGAACTATATCCGTAATTTTCACGGGTAAAAAAAAACTAGTTACATGATTAAAAAAGATCAAATAGTTAGGAATATGCTACGCGCTTCCCAGAAAAAGCCTAATGCGACTATTTTCAGTCAAGCCATGCGCATTGGAATACGCTGCCCACCTAGTTTGTAGATAAAAAATTGTCCCAACCCTTACTGCCCAAACACCCAATTCTTCCCCATGACCGAATCCCAGAACTGACTATCGTTTCCCAAAACTATCCCTCTGTTAACTGAAATCCCAAATTTATTTGACTCTCCGTATTTGTGTGAGTGAGCTTATTCAGATACGTCTGATGCAAGAGTTGGTACCTGTTTTTATGTTTTAGGCATGAAATTCCGTTCTCCACCATTTTGAATTGGGTGATGCATTACCCGATTACATTTCCAATCTCAATGAGATCGCATCCAGGCATAATAGCAGCGAAAATAGTATCAACCGGAGGCTGGTAGGCCATTTCTGTCATTAACCATAAGCATAGAGAAAAAAATAAGGATGAATGGCACTTATGGCGATAATGCCGGATGATTTATAAAAAGGACCAACCTCTCTATTAAATCTCAACATTTATAAACAAAAAAAACATAGAATTATGGATGACTTTTAAGAGAAAAAGGACCTAACATGTATTTATGTACCGATGTATGTACCTCTCTATTAAATCTCTACATTTATAAACAAAAAAAACATAGAATTTATATGGAGGATTTTTAAGAGACAAAGGTCATACCTTGTATGAACCTCTCCATTAATTAAATCTCAACATTTATAAACACAAAAACATAGAATTATATATGGAGGATTTTTAAGATAGAAAGGTCGTAATTAGAACTGTAATCGAGCCGAACTATAGATTAACTTCACTTTCGTTTTTCATCGTCGACGATTTACTTAAAATCGTCGGCGATTTTGTATGATATACCAATTTTACCCTAAGTAGAATTTTACCCTTGCCTCAACAAAAATGAAGGGAAGTACAAGTCTACATCTAATAAAACTTTCCGATAAAAAAAATTTACCAATCCAACACATAAATCAAATAGGAAGGGAATGAAAAATTACTGATTCAACATATAAATCAAATAGGCCGGAAATGAAAATTTCCGAGTAAAACACATAAATCAAAATTATCAGCAACCTAACATCAAACACCCACTTAATCAAGCTAACACCAACAAGGGGAGCGAAAGTGATCAACAACTATCCAAAATCGAGATAATTAGCTCTCGACCCAGGGCATAGACGTGAAATTTCAAAGTCAACGCCTGGGCATAGCCGTGACAGATTAAAGTCTACGCCTGGACATAACTGTGACAGATTAAAGTCTACACCTGGGCATAGCCGTAAGATATCAACGCCTACGCCTGGGGATAGCCGTAAGATATCAACGCCTACGCCTGGGCATAGTCGTAAGACTGTAACGCCTACGCCTGGGCATAGCCGTGTAGCTTCAATGCCTATTTCCGGTCATAGCCGTGTAGCTTCAATGCCTATTTCCGGTCATAGCCGTGTAGCTTCAATGCCTATTTCCGGTCATAGCCGTGTAGCTTCAATGCCTATTTCCGGTCATAGCCGTGTAGCTTCCACGGTTGTCTTTCTTTTTCCGCGATAGTATGAAGTTACAACCGCGTAATAACAAGGGAAATTAAAACTAACCTCGTCAACGACGTTGTCTTCCGAATTGTTTTCGGTATACGGCAAATTCAAATCAAAAGGGACATTGTTAACCGCGTTCGACATTCCGAACGATTGTCAACGAATATTGGAAAAAAAATCAAAATATAAGCGTTTCGATGTTATTCCAATGATGATTAAGTTAAATTCAAATATAATAGTGTTGTTTTCAGACTTTGTAATTTTCTTAGGTTAAATAGTAGTAATTAGGTTAATTTAATTAGTAATTAAACAAGGGGCAATTCAGTCATTTACTATCAAAATTGCCGACGATGTTAAGTAAATCACCGACGACGATGAGGAGTCACCATTAACTTTTAGCACGGTATCTCAAAAGAGTAT
Source organism: Agrostemma githago (assembly GCA_958450325.1). NCBI lineage: Eukaryota > Viridiplantae > Streptophyta > Magnoliopsida > Caryophyllales > Caryophyllaceae > Agrostemma > Agrostemma githago. The sequence continues at coordinate 5,440,777 of OY288249.1, forward strand.
ATTCTATTGGTTAAAAAACCGTGACAGAAGTAATCAATCAATATATATTAATAAAGCAGGAACTTTTCGAGCGATGTGATTGGTCTAAATTTTTTAATATATTTTTCAAGTTAAATAAATAATAGATTATAAAAATTTGTATATGAAAAAAAAATCCTACCCCACATGAGACTCGATTTTTTAAAAAAAATTTAAATAGAGAATATAGGAATTTGTTTAGAAAAAAAAAACAATCCTACTTCATTTAGGACTCAAAAAATTATCACTATATAAACCGGCGATTATCACCTCATAAGGCAACAAAAAATGGACAGCGACAGCGTGAAACGCTTAGTCAATTCTGTTTGATAATTGTTTTAATATTTAGGGTTATTTTATAGGAATAATATCAACTATGCGTGTGCTTCTTAAATTAATCCAAACTATACGTAATCTCATTTTAATACGAACTACGACTTTATTAACCTCATTTTGCTATGGGTGACCGGCTACCCGTTGAACCCCTCTTATTCAACTCTTCCTCTGACTCTTTTTCATCTGATTCACATTACGTGTTCATTTTCAGTCATTGATAAGAAAAATTAAATTTTTCGAAAATTCATCTTTCATTTCATTTTCAATTAATATAGAAGCAATGAAAAATTAAATTTTTATTGTAATTTTGACTTTCACGATGACTGCAACGGACCTAATAAAACTCTAGAAAGTTACAACAAGTCACTGTGACCGGTAATAGCAAGTCATAATTTCATACATAGCAAAGCGAGATTAATGAATGCATAGTTCATATTAAAATGAGATTACGTATAGTTTAGATTATTTTAAGAAGCACACACATAGTTGGTATTATTTCTATGAAATAACCCTAATATTTATATATTTACCCTCCAAAAATATATAATTAAATTTTTGAGTTTTTAAAATAATAATTAATAATAGTTATTGTAGTTTTAATATATTTTTTAATTTAAGTAAAGAATATATACAAATGTGTGTGGGGAAAAAATAATCCTACACGAGTATGATGAGATTGAAATTCTATATATATAAAAGAAATAATTTGTTCTTAGATATCGACGAACAATATTTTGAATCTTAAAAACACTTAAGAGCACTCATTCGTGATTATGTATCAATCAAAAATCTTTTGAGTTTTTAAAAAAGTTCTGAAGATTATAAACTTGAGTAAAAATTATCTCACATCGAAAAACTATTATAAAGTAATGAAATTTTATATTATAAATAAGAGCAATTATTCATTCTTAGATATCGATCAACAATCTTTTGAGTCTTAACAAAGCTCACATATTTGATGGTTTTTTTCGAGCAATATGATTGGTTTGTGAAACTCTATTCGTTTTTTAGATATTAACCAAAAATATTTTGAATCTTATAACAGCTCTAAGACTATAAATTTAAGTAAAAATATCCCGCATCGAAAAATTATATAATAAGTTGATGGAATTCTATTATATTGAGTAATTAAGAGTAATCATTCGTGCTTAAGTTTTTAAGGCTATAAACTTAATAGAATTTTATCCCACATCGAAAAATTATGTCGAGGTGATGGAATTCTTTATCATAAATAATACTGTAGAAATCATTCGTTTTTAGATATTAACCAACAATCTTTTGAGAGTATAATAATAAGGTGATAAAATTCTATTATATAAATAAAAGTAATCATTCGTCTTTAGATATTAACCATAAATCTTTTGGGTCGTAAAAAGAGTTCTGATCTTAAGACTATAAACTTAACTAGAATTATCTCACATCGAAAAATGATGACGAGTTGATGAAATTCTATATCATAAATAAGAGAAATCAATCGTTTAGATATTAATAAAAAATCTTTTGAGTCTTACAACAACTCTTAAGATTATAAATTTAATTAAAATTATCCTACATCGAGAAATTGTAATAATAGGGTGATGGAATTCTATTATATGAATAAGAATAATCATTCATTCTTAGATATCAACAAAAAACATTTATGGGTATAACGAGCGTACATCATCAGTGTAATTACCCATTTTTGGAGGTTCATGAACAGTTTTTCCCGACCCAAACCCGAAATCATCCATTAACCATGTAATCGATCAACTTAGTGTCCTTATCAACGTCACTAACAAGCGGTCGTGCATCGCTATATTTGACAATAATTTATTACTAATATTATGATTAATTCAAAAGCTATGTTTTTAAGAAAGTGACATAAATTAAGATATTTATATTCGACAATTTGTAGAAATTTCCCTGAAGTACAGTGTTGCACAATCTTACGTGCACTTAGTCAATCATCTAAGCAATATTTTTTAAATGAAACTAATCCAACAGTAATCGAACTAATCGAACGGTAATCGAATTTAGAAGTGGTAATTTATCATCCCAATCTCCTATTAGATCAACTATTTATACATTTATTATGTAATAAATAAACACGTGTCTTTATACTATCATGAAATTTAATTACTCATATCGTTATATTCACGGCAACGTATGATATATTTTAGAAATGTCTATGTCAAATTGGCTTTCTTACTTTACATAAATACGTAAATATTATTTGTCATTTCACTTATTAGTTATTACATTTATAATTATACTCCGTAGATAATATTGTTGAATGCAAAACTACGTGAAATATAAATGAATATTGGTACTAATATATAGTTGAAGATGTATTTGTGTGTGAGGTGCTTTAATTAGTCTTTCTTATTACAATGCACGCCTATAATTTAATTCGACGTTTATCGCAAATATTATTTACCTAGAAACACATTTACGCAATTATAAGTTAGTCAATTAAATTATCGGGTCACGAATTTTTATGGTTTGGTGAGCTGACGGTCTAATAAAATCTAAATAATAAAAATAATGAATTAATCAAAAATGAGAAAAGCACCAGAGTTTTCGGATCACCACGAATAAAAACAAGCAGACATACGATTTTCAAATAATCAGTTAAGACGAGTTAAAGAACATCGACACGGCCCTCTCGGATCACTAGTCATCCTAGAAGTCACCTAACGGGCTCTCGCTACTTATTAGGGAATTCTATCGATTACAAAGAGTCTAATCCGTTCCAGGCTTTCGATCTTAGGTCAGGATTTACGAGATACAAACAATCAATTACGGCCTATAATTAATTATTCGTCATTAAGATGTTGCAAGAGCGATTTAGCTCGTAAAATTCGATTATTTAGTCATCACATATCAACCCGGTTTAATTCGTAATTCACCTAAAACTCTAGTGACGGAGAAATTAGCTACTCACATTCACAGTAATAATGACGGAATAAAACATGATAAAAAATTAGAATTAATTTACTGAAGGAATGAAAATAAAAAGGAAAGAAACAGAATGGTGAAAAGTTACAGAAAACAGGAAATATGAAGCAAAAGATAAAAAGAATAAAGTAATAGTGAGCAGGAAGAAGGAGGAGATTAGGGAAGAGGAAGAAAGTATCGGATTGGAATATCTAATTAGAATGAAGACGGAAGAAATAAAGACGAAAATAATAAAACCTGAGTCTTGAGTGAATGAATAAATACTAGAAAGATACTAAATATTTAAAGTAACTATAAACTAAATTATCTAAAGATGATGTGTGAATGATTACTCAGGAAAAAGATAGATGAAAGATGATATATATAGATCCTAGAATTACAGATCTATTTATACTGCTCAAGCCTCCATAACTGCTCCTTAATTCCCTGCTTCCACCACCCCATTAACTTAGGAAGAATTGCAGTAGTGGGGCATAGAGGGGGAATAGTAGGTAACGTCAAAATAGCTGAATTAGTCTTTGAAGTAGTATCCCATTCTGCAGACTTGGATTTTATGCTGGTAGACTTGAGATCCGAGTCTGCAGACCGAGTTATTCAGTCTACAACTTACTTACTTCCTTCTTCTCAGTCTACAGACCCACAGCCTAGTCTATGGACTTCCCTCTTCTTGGTTTACAACGAATCGGTTTTAGAGCTTTAAGATTTTTGATGCAATATTGAGCTCTTTTAACCACTCGGTCTCGATTATCTGCAGAACAACAAAAGAATACCCGAGTAGCACATATGGGAGAAAATAACGTAATCCGACTCCTAAAAATAATAAAACGACACGGAAATGCGTGCCAAAATAGGTGAAAAATCGAATAGGAACGACACGCATCAAATCTTCCCAAACCGAACCATTGCTTGTCCTCAAGAAGTCAAACACAAAATCTACGGGAACGGTATACAACTCAAAGCTATTTACACCAACTAGATGAAGGGTTACAACCCTTAAAGCCAAGGACCTGTTACAAGTATTAACCGAAAAGACAAACAATAGAGGGATAACGAATATACCTTATTGGCAGCGGAAGAGCGTATTAATAAGAATAATAAGAAATATAATAACCCAGAAGTATATATAATTCCCCACGGACATAATAAAGCAACCCAAATGTGATGCCTCCGTTAGTATCCACACAGATACGGAACTGCGGTGTATATGCTAGTATAAGGGTTTTGTGAGACGGTCTCACAAAATTCTCTCTCTAATAATATATGGAATAATACTCTGAATTGTATGTTTTGGTTCATCATATGAACCTCCTTATATAGGAGAGCTAGAGAGCTAGGTTACTTAACCTAGAAGTTATTCCATAACTCAAATTGGTATAATTAGATTATCAGAATAATTCTAGTTACCATATAAAAGTTATTCCACAACTCTAATTTGTATAATTAGATTATCACAATAACTCTAGTTACCATAACTAGATTATTACTATAACTCTAATTACCATAACCCGACAACACAGCCGAGTCGTATTACTACTGACCCAATACATTAATATACCGATATATTACTAATATCCCGTACACATTGTGTGTGACCCAATGGGCCCACTTAAGACTACCAGACATATAACCCATTTATATGTCAATACGACATCGACCTCTAGCAAGGCATATCGGATACATAGACTTAGGCGGGTAAATCCGTAGGACAGTGGACATAACTCCTTCAGTCTCCCACTTGTACATGTCCTCTCAAGAACGTCGTTAAGTCTCTTTGCTACTATTGTCTCCAATTGAGAATGAGGTAAGAAAAAGTGTCATCCTCGCATGTCTCAATCTTTTACTCGAATCTCTGAGTTGACTTGTTAAAAGAGCAGATGGATGACAATCATCCTATCTGAGCGCGGCCACGCATTTACACAACTCACACTCTTCGAGTGGCGAAGAAACAATAAATTCCTTTCAATAAAGGAAAAGCAAATCCCCTCTTGTCTAACCACATCCTGTCACATGATCCATGCATGCCCAATAACCATCCATAGCCCCCTTTCACAGCTGACGTGGAATAGTATCAAAGCATACACATCACATGTACAGAATAGTCAAAGACTTGGGTCTAAAGACCGTACAAGTTCATAACTTGCAAAGAACTTTACTGACACTAAGCGAAATTTTAGTAAAATCCTTTTTGACGGGTCTGTCTAATGCATGTTCTTAACATACACCAGTGTGCCTGATTTAGTATCTCGATACCTATGACTCAAGGAACTTAGTCATCAACCAACTCACACACTAGTCATTTAAGGGTATTCAAATGTCCCAACACAATACCCTGACTAGAGACAAAATAATTACATCATCCAAATAGAGTTCCAAGACTAAGTCACGTACTTAGTGGTCTATTTCATCAATGTATGTTATTTAGGGACAAACAATCCATACTCGAATTGAATAAAAATTGCACTTTATTAAATAAAAGCAATAGTTAAAATTACAAAGTTCAGCATCTCCCACTAAAACAAGGATCTCCTAAATAGGACTTAAGACCATTCGCTCATGCGTCTAATGCCTATCGCAGCTCTATAACTCTCATGCTTAGGCTGCGGGAGGGGCTTTGTCAAGGGATCGGCAACATTTGCTTCCATTGGTACTCTGCATATCTTGACATCACCTCTCTCAATGAACTCTCTGATTAGGTGAAATCTTCTAAGTATGTGTTTGGATTTCTGATGAGACCTAGGTTTCTTAGCTTGCGCTATGGCACCATTATTATCACAATAAAGGTCCACGGGGCTTGAAATGCTAGGGACAACTCCCAGCTCCTCGATGAACTGTCTAATCCAAACAGCTTCTTTTGATGCTTCCGAAGCAACAATATACTCAGCTTCTGTTGCAGAATCTGCCACTGTGCTCTGTTTGGAACTTTTCCAATTTACAGCACCGCCGTTCAAACAAAAGACAAAACCGGACTGTGATTTGGAATCATCCCTGTCTGTCTGGAAGCTAGCATCGATGTAACCACTTACAACGAGCTTCTCTTCACCTCCATATATCAAGAATAAGTCTTTAGTCCTTCTTAAGTACTTTAGAATATTCTTGGCCGCTATCCAGTGACTTTCACCCGGATTCGACTGGTATCTACTCATCATGCTTAGAGCACAAGCTACATCAGGACGAGTACACAACATGGCATACATGATGGATCATATGGCCGAGGCATAGGGAACCTTACTCATGCGCTCTAGCTCATCAGGTGTCGAGGGACACTGACTCTTGCTTAGATTGACACCATGTGACATTGGTAAGAACCCTCTTTTGGAATCCGTCATATTGAACCGTTTAAGGATCTTATCAATATAAGTTCCTTGACTAAGTCCAATAAACCTCTTTGATCTATCTCTATAGATTCTTATTCCTAAGATGTAGGCTGCTTCACCCATGTCTTTCATGAAAAAACAACTTCCAAGCCAACCTTTTACGGATTACAACAATGGAACGTTATTTCCAATTAGGAGTATGTCATCGACATATAGAACCAAAATTGCTATTACACTCTCACTGACTTTCTTATACACACAAGGCTCAACTTCGTTTTTACAGAAGCCAAAGGCTTTAACTGCCTCATCAAAACGAAGATTCCAACTCCGAGATGCTTGCTTCAGTCCATAAATGGAACGCTGAAGTTTGCATATTTTCTTAGCATCCTTTGATATGAAACCCTCAGGTTGTGTCATGTACACATCCTCTTGCAGATTCCCGTTAAGGAAAGCTGTTTTCACATCCATTTGCCAAAATTTCATAATCATGAAAAGCTGCAATTGCTAAGAGAATCCTAATGGATTTAAGCATCGCTACTGGTGAGTAAGTTTCGTCATAGTCGATACCATGAGTTTGCTTGAAACCTTTAGCCACCAAGCGAGCTTTATAGACATCTACATGTCCTTCCATGTCAATCTTCTTCTTAAAGACCCATTTGCACTCGATGGTTTTGACACCTTCGGGTGCGTCTATCAAAGTCCATACTTTGTTATGGTACATGGAATCCATTTTGGACTTCATGGCCTCAAGCCATTTTTCAGAGTCTGGTCCCATCACTGCCTCATTGTAGGTTTCAGGTTCATCATTTTCTATCAAGTATAAATCATGACGATACCTAGCCGGAGTTTGCCCAAGGTTAGATCTTACAGACTTACGAGAGACAAAATCATTATAAACAGGCGTAGGTTCTTCTTCAAGTGGTGGGATCGCAACATTTTGCACATTCCCCTCCTCATCCTCAACTTCCTCATTAGGAATTGTGGATGTCTGAATATCCCGAATTTCTTCAAGATCAACCTTACTCCCACTACTCCTTTTGGAAATGAACTCCTTTTCCAAGAAGACTCCATTCCGAGCAACAAACACTTTGTTCTCAGTAGGATTGTAGAAGTGATAGCCTCTAGTTTCTTTTGGATAACCAACAAAAACGCATTTGTCAGATTTAGGTCCTAGCTTTTCAGGAATCAATTTCCTAACATAAGCTTCGCAACCCCAAATTTTCATGAAAGACAAACTAGGAACCTTTCCTGTCCACATCTCATGTGGTGTCTTTTCAACTGACTTAGATGGACACCTATTAAGTGTAAAAGCAGAAGTTTCGAGCGCATAGCCCCAGAAGTAAATAGGAAGGTCTGCATGACTCATCATAGATCGAACCATATCTAGTAAGGTTCGATTTCTCCTCTCAGACACACCATTTCATTGTGGTGTTCCAGGTGGAGTGAGTTGTGAAACAATTCCACAGCTCCTAAGATGATTATTGATATCTTGACTCAAATATTCACCACCTCGATCCGATCGAAGGGCTTTAATTGTCTTGCCTAGTTGATTCTGTACTTCATTTTGGAATTCTTTGAACTTTTCAAATGATTCTGATTTGTGCCTCATCAGGTACACATAACCATATCTACTGAAATCATCAGTAAATGTAATGAAGTATGAAAATCCTCCCCGAGCTGTGGTACTCATTGGACCACAAACATCCGAATGTATTAGTCCTAATAAGTCAGATGCCCTTTCATTGTATCCAGTGAAAGGCGTCTTAGTCATCTTGCCAAGCAAACAAGATTCACATATATCATATGATTCATAATCAAAATGATCTAAAAGTCCATCCTTATGGAGCTTTTGTATGCGTTTCTCGTTTATATGACCCAAACGACAATGCCACAAGTAAGTAGGATTAGAATCCTTAGATTTCAATCGCTTTGCATTATTAATATTATATAGCTGCTTAGGTGAATCAAGAACATATAAGCCATCAAAAATGAATGCTTGACAATACACAATACCATTACGCGAAATGGAACAGCATTTGTTCTTTATTGAAATATCAAAGCCTTTCATGTCCAAACAAGAAACGGAAATAATATTCCTGCTAATGGCAGGTACATGATAACAATTATTTAGTTCTAAAATTAAGCCACTTGGCAACTCTAAATGAAATGTTCCTACAGCTAAAGCAGCAACTCTTACTCCATTGCCTATGCGCAGGTCTACTTCACCTTTTGCCAGAGCCCTCACGTCTCTCAATCCCTGTACATTATAGCAAATATGAAAACCACATCCGGTATCAAATACCCATGATGTAGAGCAGCTAGTAGTAACATTTACTAATATAACATTAATACCTGTAGAGGTGGAAGCAACATTTCCATTCTTCTTATCTTCTAGGTATTTTGGACAGTTTCTCTTCCGATGCCCCTTTTCACTACAGTAGTGACAAAGGTCCTCATCTGATTTCTTAGGCGAATTCTTAGACTTCGGCTTGGCTTTAGCAATATTTGCCTTGGCCGCCTTTCCTTTGTTTTTGCCTTTGAAACCCTTCCCCTTTTATTTGTACCATAAGTACTTCAGGGGTTAGACCCTTCCAGACGTTTGGTTCAGCCGTCTTAAGCATTCCGTGCAACTCTTGCATCGATCTCTTTAGATCATGCATGTTAAAGTTCAGCACAAAATCCTTCCAAATGGATGATAAGGATTGAAGTAAAATATCTGTCTGCATCTAGTATGCAAACCCCGCACCAAGACGATCAAGGTTATCAAAATAACCCATCATTTTCATCACATGCGGGCTGACCGGGTCTTTGTCACCCATTTTGCAGTTAAATAGTGCAACAACAGTATTATACCTCTTGGTCCTAGCCTGCTCCTGAAACATTGATTTCAGGTTCTCTATAATCTCATATGCCGACTCAATGTTTCCGTATTGCTTCTGAAGCTCAGAATTCATAGTCGCAAGCATGAGACAGCAGACGTCAGTATTGTCTTTTTCATGAGTGAGGTATGATACCTTTATATCATCCGCAGCATCAGAATCTGGTTCTGAAGGAAGTTCCTTCTCAAGGACATATTCTTTTCTCTCCTGTTTGAGAACAATTCTCAAAGAGCGATACCATTCCAGAAAATTTGAACCTTTCAATTTTTTTTTCTCAAGCATTGAACGGAGCGAAAAATTGTTTGACGACGACATATCTACAATAAATAAATAAATGCAGACTAATTAATATGCTGAAAAATACAATAAAATCTTAAACACTTTTAAGACAAATTATGAAAACTACCCTTAAAATCACATAATATTCCAAGATCCTAAAACTTTTGTCGCTTAAGTGAACTTGGGCTCACTGCTCAAACTCCAAAAGTAAAGGTAGACAACTATTTGTCGATTACATATCATGTAATTCTTGGTTTGTTGGTATAAGTCATCATATGAAACCAACTATTTGCCTCAAAGCCCAAGTCCGACTTGATAGCGATGTTTAAGAAAACCAAACTAAACCTGTGGGTAACCGTTACCCACCTACTCAGTCCACACACATCGACAAAGCACCGCTTAGGCAGTCACTTTAACCAGTGATATGAAATTATTGTAGTGATTAGTTATGGAAAGGCAATACTTAAATATTTGTGAGGGAATAATTGCATTATGGGTCCTAACCATGTTTCTAGGTCATCTAACAAGGCGACCTATTAGTTCTAAACACACAAGTCTCATAAAATAAACATTCAAGCATCATATGACATAATATTCAATAATTATTGTGAATAGAACAAGGTTTTGTAAGGAACCCGAATGAAATTAATATACAACATGTAAAAGTGACTAAATTCCATTAATTCGTCCGTTTTACAAAAAACGAGTCTTGTCCTAATCATATTAGGACTCATCGTTTAATAAAATTCTAGTAATTTTAATTTCTCAATTTCAATCTAATCTTGACCAATCTTATTAGCCTCATCGTCAACAAGGAAATCGAGAATTATGATGGGTCAATAAAATTAAAACATAATCTATATTGTATTTCAAATTTTATAAGTAAACTTCATAATTTAACAATTTAAATTCATAAATTAAGATACCCTAAACATAATCGGTAATTACTAGACTAATCATATTAGATGTGACACGATTAAGCAACTAATTGAAAAAAAACGTACGTGAGAAGTATGATAAAATATTTCTGACAATCAGAAATCAAATTATATTACTAAAGTTCTGACATATACAGAGTGAGAGGTGAAAGAACAACTAGCAGCATGCATCCTTCTTACATAATCATGTATTATATTAAATATATATACAGAGGGGGTGGAAACAAGACAACAACTTGCAGCATGTCATGATTATACGGAGTACTCATTACTTATAACATCTTATTGGTATGAGCATATTAATACGAGAAAACCAATTATGAGACATATCAGTATACGAGACATAACAGCGAAGAAATAATCAAATTAATACGCGATAGAATCCCTCATAACCAATTATGAGACAAAGATTCAGGTCGATTTGATTAATACTACATAACAGAGGCTCTGATACCACTGAAGGGTTATAACCCTTAAAGCCAAGGACCTGTTACAAGTATTAACCGAAAAGACAAACAATAGAGGGATAACAAATATACCTTATTGGCAGCGGAAGAGCGTATTAATAAGAATAATAGAAATATAATAACCCAGAAGTATATATAATTCCCCACGGACAGAATAAAGCAACCCAGATGTGATGCCTCCGTTAGTATCCACACAGGTACGGAACTGCGATGTATACGCTAGTATAAGGGTTTTGTGAGACGGTCTCACAAAATTCTCTCTCTAATAATATACAGAATAATACTCTGAATTGTATGTTTTGGTTCATCATATGAACCTCCTTATATAGGAGAGCTAGAGAGCTAGGTTACTTAACCTAGAAGTTATTCCATAACTCAAATTGGTATAATTAGATTATCAGAATAATTCTAGTTACCATATAAAAGTTATTCCACAATTCTAATTGGTATAATAATTAGATTATCACAATAACTCTAGTTACCATAACTAGATTATTACTATAACTCTAATTACCATAACCCGACAACACAGCTGAGTCGTATTACTACTGACCCGATACATTAATATACCGATATATTAATAATATCCCGTACCCAATGGGCCCACTTAAGACTACCAGACATATAACTCATTTATATGTCAACCCGACATCGACCTCTAACAAGGCATATCGGATAGATAGACTTAAGCGGGTAAATCCGTAGGACAGTGGACATAACTCATTCACTAGACTCACTACAAAAACTAACTCAAGCTAGAAACACTTAGAAAACACGAACTGACTCAAGCTATGGCAAAATCGAAATAATAACAGTGAACCGTCAACCTTGCTAGGCTTGTTATTGTCGGACTCTCACGGTTACACTCTACTCTCATGAAAAAGATACGGAGTATATATGTGAGATGGAGAAGAAGAGAGACGACGCTCGCCTAATCTGCGACCTATAAACACATGCATGCAATGTAATGTGACGACAATCTCTACCAATCATTTGCACATTCTAAATAATCGAAACCAAGCACATATTGAGGAGCAAAATGGTGAAATGGGGTATGGATTAAGTGACGGGTAAGAAGGGGTTATAATTTTGGGAATGTGGAGTTAATAGTCGAGCTAGACAATCCAAACTTCCAAATTACATTACCAAAATACCAAATCACACAAACGATAAAATCAACGCCAATGAATGACGTATTCTCCATATCAATCTTACTTCGCCCAAATCGACTCCACAATATTAACACAATGATGTATCGGAGTCCGGAACTCAATTCTTTTTCCACTTTTCTTTTATTCTTCATTTATTTATTTTTTTCTCTTTTTTTTTTGTTTTTAAAAAAAAATATATATACAAGAACCGAAACATATAGATGCACCAAACCGACTTATCTCAACAAAAAATCATATCACCATGACTAGCTCGACTAGGGTAGGCAATTTAGGATTGTGGTTAATATTGTGATGAAGGGATAGATCGTTTTTTTTTGTTTTTTTGAGTGAAAATGAAAACGGGAAAGGGAATGAGGAAAGCCTCAATACATGCTGTAGTCATGACCCGAATGCACAAAGACTTAAGAGACGGACTTCACACTTATGCAAATTGATGTTACATGCGAAATAGGGAGAACTACTCTCATTCCTAAATAAACCGATCATGGATGTCATCGGTTTCGAATGGCTCTAAAACCTCAGAATTAAGTAGTTTGCCGACAATTTAAACCAAGTTTATTCGTTCACTGAAATAACAATCGAAATATGCCATAACCTAAGACTCGATCAAGTAAACTAAAATGTCACTAAAATGAGATAGTATTTAAAACGAGTAAAGGATGGGCAAAAGCTATTTCATCATCGTTGTTAATCCCGCTCGACACCTAATATGACTCAAAAAATGAAAAAAAAATGCATGCTGAAATGCAGAAAATATGCAACTAGTGCAAATTAGTTACCCTCCCCAAACCAAACAATACAATATCCTCATTTTATCAAACACAAATCAGACAACAGAAGAGAATGAAAAAAGTAACTGAATAAGCAACTAAAAAGTGAAGGGAACGAGGAGTACCGAATATGTACGAGGTTCCCCAAACTAGACCCTAATCGTGGTCAAACTCACACCTCGATTTCCGTGCCCACTTGATCTGATTCGATATGCTCGGCCTTTGTTCTAGCTCGCTTAGTTTGTGACTCCTCGTAATGTACCTGTAGAATTCAGAAAGCAAACACATAAAATCACAAAGATACATATAATCCCAGAATCCAAACCCGAAACTTGACACTCGGAACGTAGCACGGACGCTGGGCACCCAGAATCTAACTCTAATAAACCCACGAATCAGCAACCTAACTGGAAGACGGAGGGACAGACGGGGAGGACTGATAGGACGGCGAACAGGGCTGAGACGGAGTGGTGGCGACAGATGATCGGCGAAGACTGGCGAAGGGTGAAGTTCAGGTCGGCGCTGAGAGACACTGGTGGGAGGGAGGTGAAGGGAGGTGGAGGGTGAACGGGGAGAAGGCGGGGGGCAGATGACGGAGGGGTGTATGATGAGAGGTTGAAGGGGATTAATGGAAGGTTAGGGTTGGGATTTGAAACTGTGATGTAGGAGGGAGATGAAGGGTTGGAGGGGGAGTCTAGGTAGGGAGTGGGACGACTGGGAGGTGTGGTTAGGTAGACTGGGGGTTAGGTCTGGTAGGATGGGGCTAAGACTGGGTAGAAGTAGGAAATAATGGGCCGAGTCTAAAGACTGAGTCTAAACTGGAATAGACGAGTCTGAAGACTGGGATGAGTCTGTAGACTTGGGTGTTCAGTCTGGCATACTTCACTAGACTCAGTCTCAGTAATCCCTGCACACCAACTTGATATATATAAGTATCCTCATCCTCACTCGGTTAATGCAAACTATGTTATTTATTTACAGAAAAAATGCAAAAAAATGAAAATACCCGGGTTGCCTCCCGACCAGCGCTGGTTTTTACGGTCCCGCACGACCGTGATTCGGCTCACTTCGTCATTTTCATTAAAAAATGAATCAACGCTCTCAGTAGCATGTCATATTCCCGAGCACAAGAAATATGAATGCAGATGTATGCACATGATAAGATGTTAGCAGCAAATATAAGAAATATGGAACGAGATATCTTATCAAGAGGCGGTGGACCAATTATTCCCACCTGAAACACTGAACTAATCCCCTTGTCAGCAAGACATAAAGAATCAATGTTAAAATCAGAAAATAAAGTGTCAGTGTTCATAGGAATATGGTCAGAAATTAACGGAAGTGGGACCGATAAGCACGAAGGAGGAAAAAGAAGTGGAACGGAGGGAACGAAGGACAAAACCTTAGAAGAAGAAGGGATAACGGGCAAAGAAATCAATGGCTCCTCTACAATGTCGTCCTCATACTCGTCCAATCGAACCTCAATATTCTCCTCGAAGGCGTCATTCTCATATCGGTCCCATCTGACCTCAAGTTCCAGATCAAAAGATTCTTCACGAACCTCATCAAATAGATTCTCAATAAATGGTTCCGCGAGACTCGTGTCATAGCTTCCGTCACAGCCTGTTTCACAATCAAAACAAGGATTCTCAAAAATATTCACATTACTAGTCTCACCAACGGGTTCATCACTAGGCAAATAAAGTAAAAAACTGGGTTTCACACTCTCTTCAGCTAGCCAGTCGAAATAATCTACTGCCTCGTCGTAGGATTTACTTTCGAAATCCTTACATGTAGAATATATATACATAGGCCTTAGTAGACTCTGTCATACCCTTCAAAACGGTAAGAACAAGTATTTCATTAGTGAAATATTTTCTATTTAGAGAGCGAAGCCAACTACAAAACCGTTGTATGTAAGCTCCAAAAGTCTCATCGGACTCCTGCGGAAAATCTTCAACAATTCTCATGGAAACAGTGAGATTGGTCTCAAGGAACATATATTCCCCGAGACGAGAGATAAATTAATTAACTAACAAATAAAATTGCGTCGCCTCTTCGGCAACGGCGCCAAAATTGATATATGGGACAAGATATCTTATCACGAGGCAATGGACCAATTATTTCCACCTAAAACACTGAACTAATCCCCTTGTTAGAAGGACATAAGGAATCAATGTTAAATTCAGAAAATAAAATATCAGTGTTCATAGAAATATGGTCAAAAATTAACGAAAGTGGGGCCGATAAGCACGAAGGAGGAAAAAGAAGTGGAACGGAGGGAACGAAGGACAAAACCTTAGAAGAAGAAGGGATAACGGGCAAAGAAATCAATGGCTCCTCTACAATGTCGTCCTCATACTCGTCCCATCGAACCTCAATATTTTCCTCGAATGCGTCATTCTCATATTGATCTCACTTGACCTCATGTTCCAATTCAAAAGGTTCTTCACCAACCTCATCAAATAGATACTCACAAAATGGAGCGCGAGACTCATGTCATAGCTTTCGTCACAACCTGTCTCACAGTCGAAACATGGATTCTCAAATATATTCACATCACTAATCTCACCAACGGGTTCATTACTAGGCAAATAAAGTGAAAAACCAGGTTTCACACTTTCTTCAGCTAACCGGTCGAAATAATCTACTGCCTCGTCGTAGAATTTGCTTTCGAAATCCTTACATGTAGAATATAAGTAGGCCTTAGTAGACTCCATCATACCCTTCAAAACGGTAAGAACAAGTGTTTCATTAGTGAAATATTTGCTTTTCAGAGAACCAAGCCAACTGCAAAACCGTTGTATGTAAGCTCCAAAAGTCTCATCGAACTCTTGCGGAAAATCTACCACCATTTTCATAGAAACGGTGAGATCGGTCTCAAGGAATAAAAATTCCCCGAGACGAGAGATAAATTAATTAACTAACAAATAAATTTGCGTCGCCTCCCCGGCAACGGCGCCAAAATTGATACGGGTTAGTCGCGTCACCGTAATCAAAATAATCCTAGATTTTAAGTTAATTAACTAACACTAATGGGTAACTAGCGGTAAGCAGAGTCGATTCCACAGAGAGGCAGGTTGAAAATTATAAGTTAGTCAATTAAATTATCGGGTCACGAATTTTTATGGTTTGGTGAGCTGACGGTCTAATAAAATCTAAATAATAAAAATAATGAATTAAACAAAAATGAGAAAAGCACCAGAGTTTTCGGATCACCACGAATAAAAACAAGCAGACATACAATTTTCAAATAATCAGTTAAGACGAGTTAAAGAACATCGACACGGTCCTCTCGGATCACTAGTCATCCTAGAAGTCACCTAACGGGCTCTCGCTACTTATTAGGGAATTCTATCGATTACAAAGAGTCTAATCCGTTCCAGGCTTTCGATCTTAGGTCAGGATTTACGAGATACAAACAATCAATTACGGCCTATAATTAATTATTCGTCATTAAGATGTTGCAAGAGCGATTTAGCTCGTAAAATTCGATTATTTAGTCATCACATATCAACCCGGTTTAATTCGTAATTCACCTAAAACTCTAGTGACGGAGAAATTAGCTACTCACATTTACAGTAATAATGACGGAATAAAACATGATAAAAAATTAGAATTAATTTACTGAAGGAATGAAAATAAAAAGGAAAGAAACAGAATGGTGAAAAGTTACATAAAACAGGAAATATGAAGCAAAAGATAAAAAGAATAAAGTAATAGTGAGCAGGAAGAAGGAAGAGATTAGGGAAGAGGAAGAAAGTATCGGATTGGAATATCTAATTAGAATGAAGACGGAAGAAATAAAGACGAAAATAATAAAACCTGAGTCTTGAGTGAATGAATAAATACTAGAAAGATACTAAATATTTAAAGTAACTATAAACTAAATTATCTAAAGATGATGTGTGAATGATTACTCAGGAAAAAGATAGATGAAAGATGATATATATAGATCCTAGAATTACAGATCTATTTATACTGCTCAAGCCTCCATAACTGCTCCTTAATTACCCGCTTCCACCACCCCATTAACTTAGGAAGAATTGCAATAGTGGGGCATAAGAGGGGGAATAGTGGGTAACGTCAAAATAGCTGAATTAGTCTTTGAAGTAGTATCCCATTCTGCAGACTTGAATTTTATGCTGGTAAACTTGAGATCCGAGTCTGCAGACCGAGTTATTCAGTCTACAACTTTCTTACTTCCTTCTTCTCAGTCTACAGATCCACAGCCTAGTCTATAGACTTCCCTCTTCTTGGTTTACAACGAATCGGTTTTAGAGCTTTAAGATTTTTGATGCAATATTGAGCTCTTTTAACCACTCGGTCTCGATTATCTGCAGAACAACAAAAGAATACCCGAGTAGCACATATGGGAGAAAATAACGTAATCCGACTCCTAAAAATAATAAAACGACACGGAAATGCATGCCAAAATAGGTGAAAAATCAAATAGGAACGGCACTCATCACCAATGAGCCCACTTAAGACTACTAGACACGTAACCTATTTACATGTCAACCCGACATTGACCTCTAGCAAGGCATATCGGATACATAGACTTAAGCGGGTTAATCCGTAGGATAGTGGATATAACTCTTTCAGTCTCCCACTTGTACATGTCCTCCCGAGAACGACGTTAAGTCGCTTTGCTACTATTGTCTCCAATTGAGAATGAGGTAAGAAGAAGTGTCATCCTCGCATGTCTCAATCTTTTACTCGAATCTTTGAGTTGACTTGTTAAAAGAGCATATAGATGACAATCATCCTATCTGAGATCCTATTTGAGCGCGGCCACGCATTTGCACAAGTCACACTCTTCGATTGGCCAAGAAACAATAAATTCCCTTCAATAAAGGAAGAGCAAATCCCCTCTTGTCTAACCACATCCTATCACATGATCCATGCATGCCCAATAACCATCCATAGCCCCCTTTCACAGCTGACGAGGAATAGTATCAAAGCATACACATCACATGTACAGAATAGTCAAAGACTCAGGTCTAAAGACCGTACAAGTTCATAACTTGTAAAGAACTTTACTGACACTAAGCGAAATCTTAGTAAAATCCTTTTCGGCGGGTCTGTCTAATGCATGTTCTCAACATACACCCGTGTGCTTGGTTTAATATCTCAATACCTATGACTCAAGGAACTTAGTCATCAACCAACTCACACGCCAATCATTTAAGGGTATTCAAATGTCCAACACAATACCCTGACTAGAGACAAAATAATTACATCATCTAAATAGAGTTCCAAGACTAAGTCACGTACTTAGTGATCTATTTCATCAATGTAAATTATTTAGGGACAAAACTCGGTTACATTAACCAAATGACAATATGTCATACATATATCAATTATCGAAATAACTCCCACTAAACCAAACACCTCTAAAAGTACTAAGACCACTCGCTCATGCGTCTTATACCGATCATAACCAATATGATCTTTATGTAGAGGAGGTTTCGGGACAAACAACATTTGTATCGGTTATTTACAAGCATATGACCAATCTCCCTTCTCTCAATTAAGACAAATTGTTAGTTTCACAAGTAACAATTGCTTCATAAACTTTAAAGTAGTTGAGTGTGTGCTTGATTTGTAATCAAACGTTTATTTGCTTCAAAAGCAATAGAACATTAACTTTAGTTATAATACTAGTCACAAAGTTGTCCTTAGGAACCGTTCCAACACACAACTTCTTATCCAAAACAAAATATGTTGAGATTACAATCTCATTTCATCTTTGTCTATTTGGAATATGAATCGTTGTAACTTGTTTACAATAATTCGCTTATCACATCATGCACATCTCTTAAATAATTCCATTTTTGCTTCTTAAGCGCAAATGAATAATTCTTAGATAGAATTCTAGTGACACTCACTAGATTAGTATCTACTCGTCACACGAGCACATAATAAACACATTTCTTGCAAAGTCTCATGGACTAAAGCAATCAAATGTCGTTTAGTTAGAGAAGTATGTCACTTACATACCAAATTATAACGATAAATGCACTCCCACTAGCCTCTTGTACACACTTTGTCTTTCTTTGTCTCAATGGAAAACAAACATATTTGAATTACCACATTGAGAACGAAGATACTCGCTTCATGCTCCAATCAAATCGGAATACTCACATTTGCCTAGCAATTTTAGTAATATGAAATTCATACGATGTGTCGCACACACATCATATTGCATCCCTTTCAAGAAATGTATTCACATATATATGTCTAAAACTCATCATAATGAGTGATGACATTCAAAATGCTAAATCAATCTTAATAGATTTAAGCATAATGTTGTAAAAGGGGTTTTCCCATAGTCACAACTATGAGATCAGATCAATCCTTAACTACCAACTATGCTTCATAGATACTCTTATATCAATCCATATCATCTTTATATTGAAGACTATTCTTCACTATAAGACCCATTTGACCAAAGTTTATACTTGTTAGTTATGGTATATGAAATCTATTAGATTTTATGTGACTATTGAAGTCTTTGCCCATTATTGTTTCATCATAGGTCAACCTATGTAGGGTAATATTTTGCAGGTAAGATGATCATGACTTTTCATGGATGCATCAATATCCTCTTCAACAGTTGTAGAGAATTCCTGTTAATCTTGAACAATTCAAGGTCGATTCTACTCCCACTGTTTCTATTAGAAATCACATATTTTTAAAAGAAACATACCACTTCATGCAACAAAACAGTTTTATTATTTGGATGGTTTGTAGAATTAACATAATACCCCTAATAAAACACATGCCATAATTGAGTCTAAATTCTAGAAAACAATTTTCTTTAAACTTGACTTGATAATTAAGAAAAGACTTTTAAGAATATTTTCAATCCATATCTCATATGGTGTCTATTCTCTGACTTAAATGGACAATCTCATCAACATTGTACAAAGACTTTTATAGTGCATAACTTTCTAAAGCGTCAATAAAATCTGCATGACTCATCATAGACCAAATCATATCAAATATGGTTCGATGTAGTTTGAAACACTTTTCACTACTTCTAAGATGATCGCAATCTTTTAGTTCAATTCCTCCCTGTTTCAATCATATCGAACGACTCGTACCAACTTATCAAGTTGATCTTGTACTTTCATCTGAATTTCCTTGAACAATTCAAAGCATTCAGTTTCAAATTTCATCAAATGAACAAAACCGTACATGTTACCCATTTTGCAACATCACTAGTTAAACTCACACATATCTATATAAGTGTGATCCAACAAGTCTAAGTACACTCCCACTACAATTAACAGAAGCCACTTTTAATGTCATTTATCCATCTAAACAAGATCCATTTACCTCAGTTGATCCTTATCAATGAGGTTTATAATTTCATCATTATGAAACTTATTCTTATGTTTCTTGTCTCATGGATTAAGGACAATGCCATAATAGGTCAAACTTGAGTCGAGAGACTTGAACCTTTTGATTGTTATGTTACAAATAAAAGCATTCACTACTAGGAATGTAGAGCTCAACAATCATGTTAGCCTTATTGTACCTCATATTCTTGCAAGGTATAGAGCAACAATTGTTCTACTTTTATCAAAACTTTTCATGCCCATACTTGAAACAGAATCAATGTCCTTGCTTATGACTAGTACAAGAATAACAATTATTCAATTCCAGTATTTAGTTTTATGGTAAAATTAAGTGATTTTCCTTTTATATATGAAACAACAACGTTTGTCCATTTCAATCATAAAACACTTCACTTGTATACCTTTATTCCACTCTCTTTGAGCCATCACATCCACAATGTAATAGTTTCATTTAGTATCTTATACCAAAACAGTGGAATGAAAGTAACTATTGAAGGAATATGTCCTAAGACATTTCCGGCAATTACTAAATATAATATAGGATATTATTAAGGAGATAATCATTATATATTATAGTAATTCATAATTGCTTGTTAGAGAATAATTATGATAATTAGTCCAATTCGATTGGGCTGATGACTAGGAATATATAATCCTATAAGGTCACACAATCAGACTTAGTCAAGAAACTAAACAGGCCCAATGTGGACTTGTGAGGTATTAGGCTGTGACTACTTATGAGCCCGGTTAGTCTCTTGGTTTAACCTAAACTCTACTACTATATAAGGATATGGTGTATGAGTCATAGGTTGATGGAGAATCAACCAAGGAGAAAACCCTAATCTAAGTCACTTCAGTTTATTGCCTCAAGCACCCTTAAAAGTAAGAGAGAGAATCGTTCTATCTCTTCCGTCCTAGCAGACGTGGGATTCCGACTGGGTTGGTGGACCGAGTAGAGGAGCAACTCGTGGGGCTCTGGTAACTCTCCGTCTTATATATCGAGGAATTTACGCTACGGGGTATGTATTTCTCGACCTACTTTTGTCCTGATTCATTTCTATATTGTGCCTGTATTCTTGGATTGGTGTTAGGAAATTGTTTCCTGAAATTCCGCTTTCGCACCGGTAAAATCCATCAGTGGTATCAGAGCCTCTAGCATAATATTTATATGATCAGATTCATATTGTTTTTGCGTCTTTATTGTGATTCAATTATAATCTTGGTTTATCATGGGAAATACGCATAATTAATATGGAGATATTAATCGATTGAATTTTTTTTAAGGAGGTCCGTTAAAAATTGGATTTTTGCGGTCAAATATCATATGATAATTTACTATGTTTGGTAACAAAATTGAAAATCTGATTTACAATTTTGTTATCGGGGCAATCGATGAGGGTTGCCCAGATATTCCTCTTTCAATTCCTTTTGATTTTGTGAAAAATTCAATTGAATTGAGGTAGAGGAGTACGTAACCAACGAGGTTCATAGACTGTCGAGACCAAGAATTGGTTGGACGGTCGCCGTGGGCTGATCAATGCCATGGTAGGTCGTCGTTGATGATGAAAGCATGGTGGCAAGGTTTACCACATAAGATGTGGGTCAGTGTTTTATTTGGGCCAATTCTGATTGTGCCCACAAACATTGAAAGCATGCAAATTAGATTTGCTCTTACTTGGCCCATACTCGGTTTATGAGACTAATGAGTCTTTTTGGGCTTGGCAGGGAGTCATGGTGGCTCTTCAGCTAGGCCTGTTAGTTCTGTGTTGGCTGAAAAGGTGGTTTTGGGCCACTGAGTTTAATTCACATATCTGATGTGATTCATCTTAGGCCATAATGAATGCATATGAGATGCATTCCCAGTTTGGGCCCATAATGATTAACAAGAGTGTTTCAGCTTATAAATTTTGTTTCTTTTAAATTATTCAATAATGCAATTTTTTTGTAATATGATTACCCCATGATAAAATATTATAGATTGAATCATAATAAATTCGTTTGTTTAGTTTACGACTTAAGAGTTAAGTCGTGTTACTAAAGTTGGTTCTGCGATTGGTTTACGATTTAATAGTTAAGTCGTGTTACTAATTTCAAGTTTGATTCTAATTAATCGTTAATTGGAATGTGAATATGATTCATTATTTTTTTTCCGTATTGTGAATGCGGCGACTGAATGCCATTATAATTGTTATGAGAATGACTTGTGACTAGTATGGCCCAAACTAGGATGGTTTACGATCTGCGTATCGTTATTCGTTGTAATTATTTTTAATTATTTATTCGTCTTGTTACGTGTGCAATGTATAATTATTTTAGTTCATACGATTGCGGGCGCATCGTATTGCAATGTAATAATTTATTGTTTTATTTTACTAGTTAAGTTGTAATTAGTGAAAATATATGTAATTTGAAGACGAAGTCCCGAGAAGACGGAGGATGGAGATCCAAACGTATTCGAGGGAGGTTTCCTGAAGGATGGAGATCCGGCTGAAGCTTTTGGACCTAGTTAGTTTAGGGGCCATACTAGATCACTTATTTTTATGCTTGCATTTAAATTCGTTTTATGCTTGCTTTATTTTGCGTTTGTGGTTATTTTGTTATGAGTTCACCGTAAATAACCGACATTCGATCCCCAAATAAGTAATATTGAGTTTTATGTTTTTCCAAACAACACCTATGAAGCCCTAGAACACGATTGATAGGTTCTGCCAAAGCAGGGTGTTGAACGTTATTCCGGGGATAATAGGGTGAATTTACGAAATTCCCACGTTAATGTTTGGTTTGACTCAACGGAACTATCAAAAGATAAAGTTTTGGGTTCCGAAACAAAGGAGATGCGTTTGACAAGGAGTTGTTGAATACGTCGACCAAGAATTATAAGTCAGTTATAATTAGTAAGGCTGTTACTTACCTTAAACACTGTTTAATTAAAGGCAGGGCCAAAGTCCGTTTAATGAATAGTGGGAGAGGGTCTTGGTTGAATGCCTTTTAGGGGATATATTTTTTAAAGGGCATTTGGTAGTTTAAAAGGTTGTTTTAAACTGCTTTGATGAATATTTCGCTTATACTCGCTTGTTCTGTTTGTTTATGTAGAAATAATGATTAAAACAACAACTCGTTTTTTTTAATCTGTGCTCTGTTCTTGAGAAGGACAAAATGAATGCTAATCTTTTCTGAAATGGAAACGAAACTGAGAATGGTTCTCAGGTGTGAAGGAAAGGGTATGTTTTGAACAATTCTCTTTCTGCCGAACTCCCTAAAATAGCATCAGATGCTAAAAGCCGGAGATCGTATCATAGTGATAGCTCAAATGGCCATTGATAATGTATCAATTGATTTGTTGTATAACTGTTTTCAAAATTTGTTTGAACTTTTGTATGCAATGGGAGAAATCAAAACTGGCAAGAGTTTGTGCTAATTCGGATTGAGAGGGACATCCCTAATGAGTCGGAAAAGAGAACATGGAGATGTTCCTATGGCTCGTAAGGTAAAATCGTTCAAACGGATGGGGTAAGACCGATTTCTTAGAATGACTATGACAAACAAGTTGTCAAGTCGGAATTCTTTTGAAAAGTAAAGGTCGGTTCAAAAGCAAACGTTGCGAATGAACATCAATGTTTCTCTCGTCTAAAAGTTAGCCGTGGAAGATTCCCCAAATACCACGAGGACAAGAAACATGGTGTTTCTACCTTCGATTTTTTTATTATAGAAGTGAATTTAGCAAATTCTATTTCTCGGGTATTCGATACCGCGAGTGGTAGTCACATTATTGGTAATGTGCAGAAACCAAAAGGAGTAGAAAACTAAATTATCAAATAGTTTGTATGTTTCGGAAACACGCATCTATAACATCGACAGCAAGACATATGAGGTTAATGATTCAAACACCCATTGCAGGGCAAGTTATGTTCTAGCCCTTATGCATACGGATGTGTGGGGACCAAAGAACATATTAGTCAGAGGTGGGTATGGTTACTTCATAAGTCGGAATTATTTGAAAAGTTCGAACATTTCCAAAATGAAGTGTAAGACCAACTTGAGAAGAAAATAAAAACACTACGATCCGATCGTGGTTGACGAATATTTATTTTCAAGAGTTTGATGATCATTTACAAGGGTTGTGGAATCGTTTCACATTTTGGACCGCTAGGAAAATAGAGTTTTCCGAATGGAGGGATTGAATCTTATTAGATATGGTTTGATTAAGGAGAAGTCTTGCTGACCTTCTAATTTTCATATCCGGATTTGCATTTAGAATGCAGCATTCGCACTTAACATGATTCTAACCAAAGCAGTAGATGAGACACCATATACGTGATATGGATGGAAATGTTCCTAAGTCGTCTTTTATGGTCTATTCCGAATGGACTATGAAATATTACTTCTACACCTAAAGCGTAAACAAAGTAGTTGTTGCTTGTGGTGGTGTCTTTTTGGAAAAAGGTGGTTGTTCCAAAAAGTCAAGTGGGAGTAGTATACATCTCGAAGGAGTTCGTGATGACGAGCAACAACTGAGTGAGATGGCACAACATAAGGATGTTGTAAAAGGTGGTGATGTAGGTTCGACCCACAACCCATCCGCTAATTATCTAAAGGTTGTAGTTCGATATTGTAGAACTAGTAGATCTTATATTCCAACGAAAAGGTTTGCAAAAACTTGTTTGACGGAATGTTCCAAAATAATGATTTTGGAAAATAAGAAACATACTACCTACAAGGATGCTTTGGTAAGTCAGGACTCCATAAGGTGACTAGGAGTAGTCGCACTAAAATGGATGTCAAATCGCTTTCTTGAAAGAGTTCTTGAAAGAGAATGTGAAGTTAAGTGGGAGTATTATTACTTTCCTAGTATTGTATATGGATGACATACTAGTCATAGGAAACGATGTATCCATACTTGAGGCAGTCAAGGGATGGTCATATTATTGCTTCGCTATGAAGGATCTAGGAGAGACAGATTATATATTTGACATCAAGATCTATGAAGATAAATCGAGGATGATTATTGGACTTAGTTAAGAGACTTATGATGATAAGAATCTTGTTATGTTTCTGATGACACAAATACAAGACAAACTCGAGTGTTTGACACTGAGTTGTCGTGAAGAACATCCTTAAGTACTTGAGAAGAATTAAGGACGATTTCTTGGTATGCGGTGGTGAATTTAAGTTGGTTGTTACAAGTTACACTATTGCGAGTTCCTGTAGTGACTAAAGATGACTTCCGCAGTAGTTTGGTTTCATTCTTTGTCTCAATGGACTCTCGGAGATTTTACATAAGAAATCGAGTATATAGCAACGACAAATGCTGCAAAGGTAGTTTGCAAGGTTCGGAATAATGCAAATGTCGAAAATCTATTTGACTAAACCGTTCCCACAGTCTAGGTCTGAGGGTCATACTAGGTCTATGGGATTTAAGCTAATGGAGATTAGCGTTGAAATTGTATTTGGAGAAATACAGTTATTAAAACATGGTTGATGTTTGGGATGTTTATCTATATCATTGATACTTATTTAATCATTGGTTTAGTATTAAATAAAATGTCCAAAAAGCATGTGAGTTCTCTATAGGATTATCAAAAGTGTTTTGATAAGTGGAAAACTATCGGTGAACAGAGATCACAGCTTATTTGTGTCCCTAGTCAGCATCACTAAATTGGACATAAGTGATGTATTGAATGACTAGCACGAGATTGTTGGATAGCGCAATTCCATGGGCTATGGGAACATGGAGATGTTCGTTCAATCGAGTGGATATACTGGATATATTGTGACTTGACCAAAGTGGATTCTAAAGTAGAATCAAATCTATGTTTAGTGGATTCCTTTGACATGAGTATATCATTACAACCACGATACGATTAGTTGTGCATTGACACTGTCAAACGCCGCACCGTAAAAGGAGGTTATAAAGACATTCGTCATGCATACTAAGAATTGAGTGGGAGTTTTGGATGATATAAGATTGGATAAGTCCTCCTATGTGATGGGATTGGTGTCTGGGCCCCTTGATGAGGGAGAACTGAAAAATGCATGGCCATGCGAGGAATGGATTAAGGAGTTAATTCATTCAGAGACAGTTCGAACTCGGAGATCGAGGAAATGAATTTGATAAGTGACACATTAATCATGAGATGTTTAGATGTGATCGAATTCGACATTAAGCGACTTAAGGAATTTGAAGATTGCCTTATTGTCTTCGGACAAGTGGGAGATTGAAGGAATATGTCCTAAGACATTTCCGACAATTACTAAATATAATATAGGATATTATTATGAAGATAATCATTATATATTATAGTAATTCATAATTGCTTGCTAGAGAATAATTATGATAATTAGTCCAATTCAATTGGGCTGATGACTAGGAATATATAATCCTATAAGGTCACACAATCAGACTTAGTCAGGAAACTAAACAGGCCCAATGTGGACTTGTGAGGTATTAGGCTGTGACTACTTATGAGCCCGGTTAGTCTCTTGGTTTAACCTAAACTCTACTACTATATAAGGATATGGTGTATGAGTCATAGGTTGATGGAGAATCAACCAAGGAGAAAACCCTAATCTAAGTCAATTCAGTTTATTGCCTCAAGCACCCTTAAAAGTAAGAGAGATAATCGTTCTATCTCTTCCGTCCTAGCAGACGTGGGATACCGACTGGGTTGGTGGACCGAGTAGAGGAGCAACTCGTGGGGCTCTGGTAACTCTCCGTCTTATATATCGAGGAATTTACGCTACGAGGGTATGTATTTCTCGACCTACTTTTGTCCTGATTCATATCTATATTGTGCATGTATTCTTAGATTGGTGTTAGGAAATTGTTTCCTGAAATTTCGCTTTCGCACCGGTAAAATCCTTCAACTATTACTTCAGTAACATACACACCTGAAGTCATACTTCAATTGATTTGCAGAATTTCTAGACATTTCTAGAAACTATCTACCAATGTCATATATATTTGTAATTACATTAATGACTAATAAAATTGTACCTAATCTAAATTTGGCAACAAGTTTGTGTATGACAACGATTGTGCTTCCTTTACTTTAACCAACGTCTTAGATTCATTAATCATTATCTCAAGCAATTTTCTTAAGAACTCATAGAACATTAGTATTATTTGCCTTCTTGATACAATGTTCAATCATCTTTTAACATCTCATGCTAAAAGGTGAGAAACCTTATTAAGTCACATGTTTATTCATAATAAAGTGACCTAATTAAACTTAGGACTAATTGAAATGATTTCAATTCCTAATTCTTTAGTGGCCTGTTTGGGAACTAGGAATTGAAATTGAATTCCAGATTTGACATGATTCAAGTGTTTGGGAAAATCGAAAATTTGGAATTGGATTTGAGATGAATTCCATACCAATTCCAACCTTGTTTAAATTTGACTTTCTCAAATGACTACCCCATGGTAGTCATTTCAATTCCATCACTATTCATTTTTTTTTTCGCGTAAATCTATTCGATTTTTTTTATTTTTTATTAATTTTTGTCCCTAATTGAAAATATACATTTTCATCATGGAAAAAAAATTCAAAAATTAATTTTTTGTGACCTCAACCCGGCTCCGCCCCGCCCAATTCCAATTCCATGGATACCCAAACAACATTTTGGAATTGGAAATGAAATTTGTTAGGATTAATGACTAGCAATTGTCGTATTCGAGACTCGGGTTGAATGTCGAACTAGGTGCGGAAATAAGATGATGTATTTTGTTAGAATGGGGTTTGTCCCACATCTAAAGAATAGTGGAAAGTGATAGTTTTTCTATGTATAAATAGAAAAGTTATCCCACATCGATAGATTAACTAAGTGGAGGTGATTCTTTTTGTATAAATAGAGATCACCCTTCCACCTTAGTGATCAACCCAAAATTGGAGTTTCTTAAGCATTGTCTTAGAGAGGGTTCCTCCGAGTTGTACTATTATCTCCACAGTAGTGAATATTGTTCTCCTTGTTGGTGTGGATGTAGCCAGTGATTTTGCTGGTGAACCACGTAATTCCGTGTCTCACTTTAAATATTGTTTGTTCGTTGTTTTGTTCTTCTCGCGTAGTCGACAAACCGTTGGTAACGGGATGCCTCTGTTACAACAAACTGGTATCAGAGCCATGTTCTGCTTCCGCTGAGTTAGGCGTTATTTGGGTCTGTTGATTTTTTGGCGAGAAGATGTCCGAGCAACAGTATTAAACGTTGATAAGTTCACCGGGAGTAATAGTTTTGGGTTGTGGCAGTTAAAGATGAGAGCTTTGCTGAGACAGCAAGGCGTCTGGTCTGTTCTGTCAAAGGCAAAAGAAAAATCACAAGATAAGGCGATGACAGAAGCAGAGGTGGCCTTGGAGGAGAAGGCGCATTCTTTAATTTTATTGTGTTTATCTGATGATGTGATTATTGAGGTTGCCGATGAAGAAACTGCTGCTGGTTTGTGGTTGAAGTTGGAGTCTTTATATATGACAAAGACTCTAACCAACAAGTTGCATCAAAAGCAGCGTTTGTTCGGTCTTCGTATGCAGGAAGGTACGTCTCTGAAGGAACATCTAGACCGACTTAACTCTATTTTACTTGATTTGCGTAATATAGATGTTAAGATAGATGATGAGGATGCTGCCTTGATTTTGTTAATTTCTTTGCCAAATTCGTTTGATTTGTTGAGTCGTTTGTGGTTGGTAAAGATACTTTGACCCTGGAGGAAGTGAGGTCAGCGCTTCACACTAGGGATTTGCGCCGAGTAGCGTCGGGTAGTGTTATAGACAGTAGTTCTATGGGGCTTGTTGTAAAGTCAGAGGGACCTAGTAAGGGTAAAACCAAGTCTGATCTAGGAAATCTCGGAAAGATGTCTGCAATTATTGTAAGGAACATAGTCATTGGAAAGACAAGTGTCCTAGGTTGAAGGATGCTGGTGTTTCTGCTGTTGCACATAAAGGTGTCGAGTGCAACTCCGAGGAAGATTTTGTTCTCGTTGTTGATGTTGTTTCACGTCCTTTGGATAGTTGGATTCTAGACACGGGGTGCGTTTTTCATATGTGTCCTGTTAGGGAATGGTCCGAGTCTTACGAAGCTTCACATAGGGATAATGTTACTATAGGTGACGGATCCATTTGTGAGATAGTGGGAGTTGGAACTATTCGGGTTAAAACACATGATGGTGTTGTTGTCTTCCTAGAGGGTGTCAGGCATGTTCCAAAGTTGAAGAGAAATCTTGTGTCACTTGGGATGCTAGTCGATCAGGGCTACCATTTTCAAGGTGATGGTGGAACTTTGTGCGTGGGTAGAGGTTCGTTGGCTACTTGGAGAGGTGTCAGGGAAGGAACACTTTATGTCCTTCGTGGTACCGTGTTGATCGTTGGTGCGTCGAGTAGTCGTTCGTCTAGCTCTCTTGGGTCTAAGTTGGGGCATATGCAACTTAGTTGTTTGGGCGATACGTCGAGGCACATCCAGTTTGGTTCATTCGATGATCATCTGGATAATTTGGGGTTGGTAGGCTTGTGTGAGGATGATAGTGTTGACGGTAAGGTGGAGTTTTCACTTGTACGGGTCGAACTACAAGATTCTCAAGACAAGCTATTGATCGTTGTTTATGCGCCTCAATGAGGCAGTTTGCGCCCCGCATGGTTAGGCGATTTGGGGCTCCAGGTGGAGCTATTTTGGGCTCTTGAAAGAGAGTCGTTGGGACCTCGGGTGGGGTCATTTGGAACTTCGACGGGAGTTCATTATTTTGTGTTCTTTGGAGCTGTTGGGTTGGACTTGTTAGTCTAACATTTGCACCTGATGATGGAGGTGATTTGGGCTCGCTTAGAACGTTGGTATTGATTGTTTCAACTTGAGTTGTTGTGCCTTGGTGTGGGCAAATTTGTGGTGTCATGACATCGTTGTTGACTCAAGTGAGACGTTGTTTTGTTTATGACATTGTGTCCTTTTGGGCGATTTGGTACGACGGTACATTTGGCCATATTTTGTTTTGAAGGAGAATTTGTTTTGGAGTCTTGTGTGCATTTGTTTCGGAACACCATTCCATCATTTGTGACGTTGGTATATATCTCATACATTTGTTTTTTGGCGTTTGGTAGTGATCTCGCTACGTTTGGCCTTGTTGGTATGATGATATGTTGGGTGCTTAGTACGTTGGTAGTTTCAGCTTGCTACATTTGGTACTTGGTACATTTTGGTCACGTTGGCACACTTGGTTTATTTGTCCGTTTTGTTGTTGAGATCAAGTCAGTGTGGAGACTACTGGGACAAGTGGTGACTTGAGAATCGACAATTGAAAGCTGATTTGGTTGCATCATTTTGGAGCTTGGTTCGTGTTGGACAATTCAAGTCAAGGTGGAGATTGTTAGGATTAGTGACTAGCAATTGTCGTATTCGAGACTCGGGTTGAATGTCGAACTAAGTGCGGAAATAAGATGATGTATTTTGTTAGAATGGGCTTTGTCCCACATCTAAAGAATAGTGGAAAGTGATAGTTTTTCTATGTATATATAGAAAAGTTATCCCACATCGATAGATTAACTAAGTGGAGGTGATTTTTTTTGTATAAATAGATATCACTCTTCCACCTTAGTGATCAACCCAAAATTGAAGTTTCTTAAGCATTGTATTAGAGAGGGTTCCTCCGAGTTGTACTATTATCTCCACAGTAGTGAATATTGTTCTCCTTGTCGGTGTGGATGTAGCCAGTGATTTTGCTGGTGAACCACGTAATTCCATGTCTCAGTTTAAATATTGTTTGTTCGCTGTTTTGGTCTTCTCGCGTAGTCGACAAACCGTTAGTAACGGGACGCCTCCGTTACAACAAAATTGAATGTCAATAATTCAATATCTAGAATTAGATTCATGAAAATGAAAATAATTTCATGTTTCCAAACGCTCCCTAGAAAGAAACATCCAAAATTTCCTGATTATCAATATAATCACGTCATCGTATGACATGGATTAATTAGATCATCTTCAACATTTTCTCACTTAATGGGAACGGTTCCCTTTATTGAAACAATTGATTCTGGTACTTATAATCATCTTCATGACTCTAATTATACAGTCCATACTGTACATTAACATTGGTATTTGTCAGAATTATCCTTCACAAGGACAAAATCCGTATCTCTAATTTTGAGAACAATTCTCAAGATATCAATCGATAAAGTTGAACAATTCAAACTCATCTGTAATAAATGTGATAAAGGGACCAAATTACAACTACAAGTATATGCAAAGTAGTAATTAATATTAATAATCTTAAACAATTTTAAGATAAAATCATGAAAACTACCTCAAGCTCGCATAATATTCCAAGATCCTAAACCTTTTGTCGCTCAAGTGAACTTGGGCTCACTGCTCAAGCTCCAAAAGTAAAGGTAGACAACAAAATTGTCAATTACATTTCTATGTAATTCCTGGTTCGTCGGAATTAGTCATCATATGACACCAACTATTTGCCTCAAAGCCCAAGTCCGACTTGATATCAATGTTAAGCAAACCAGACTGAACCTGTGGGTAACCGTTACCCACCTACTCAGTCCACACACATCGGCAAAGCACCGCTTAGGCAGTCACTTCAACCAATGATATGAAATTGTTGTAGTGGTCAATTCTGGAAAAACAATACTTAATATTTGTGCGAGGGATTAAATGCATTATGGGTTCTAAACATGCTGCTAGGTCAACTTACAAGGCGACCTATTAGTTCTAAGCACACAAGTCACAAGTCTAAACAATAAATTTTATGCATCGTATGACATAATTATTCAATTGTTATTAGTGATTTGCGCATAAAATAAATTAAAAGATCCCATATTTTGATTCATAATCATATTACAGTTCATAATCGCTATTTGGTTTGAACAATTTCACCAATATCTTTCATTTTTCCAACTACGAGGAACAATTCCCCACCTGAAAAAATTGAACGGATATACAAAACTCAATTCACAATCGATCTGCAACTTATATATAATTGTCATGTAGATGAACAATTCATCAAAATCAATTAGGACTCGAGAAACTCTATTCTCGACCCATTTATGAGAACATGGTAATTAAAATGCACAAAATTATTTAGCCGATTTAGAAAACTAATTTTTCATTGATTCGGAAAAATAAAAGTATAATCCGTGTTTGATTCATATCAACACACAAACGCGCGAAAATGACTTTTCTTAAAAGCGTCGCTCGACCCGACACCATGTCGTCCGAGTAAATATTGTGTCGTATTGGTCAAACCTTTGCCGCCTTGGTCATCCCGTTCCGACCGGGACACACCCGTGCCTACCGAGTCACACTCGTTCCGACTTACAAAAATTGAGTCTTGTCCTAATCATATTAGGACTCATCGTTAATAAAATTCTAGTAATTTTAATTTTTCAATTTCAATCGAATCTTGATCAATCTCATTAGCCTCATCGTCAACAAGGAAATCGAGGATTATGATGGGTCGATAAAATTAAAACATAATCTATATAATATCTTAAATTAATGATTAATTTCATGATTTAACAATTTAAATTCACAAATTAAGATACCCTAAACATAATCGATAATTACTAGACTGACCATAATCGATGTGATACGTTATTAGGTTATATACTGAGGTGAAGCAACTAATTGCAAACAAGTATGATAAACAGCCAAATATAACCATGCTATTACTTAATGTCACATCAAAAGCAATGCACTAAATGCCACATGTCACATTAAAAAAAAATAACAAATTTCCAACATACAACTATGTGAGAAATAAAAGAACAACTCTTACCGCACACCACAACATATAGACCATCATGAATTAGTAATGCAAAAGTAGGGCTGTGCATCGGTCCAAGACCGACCCGACCCGGACCGGACTCTGTTGGACCCGGAACCTGAATCGTGAATTTTACTGACCCTGACCCTGACCCTATATCGAAAAAAGTGACCCTGGACCGACCCGGAAAAATCCGGGTCATAACCCGGTCCGGACCGGTTGGGCCCTGTTTTTTTTGGTGCGAGCTGCTACTTCATAGACTCATCGTGCATTGCTTGATCAACTGCATTGTAGGCTTCCCACCCAAATTAAAAAACCCTGATGAATCAAAAACGAAGAAAATGAACATGAACCAGAATAAAACAACACGAAGTAATGAATTAAAAAAATTAGAAACGAAAAATTGATGAATCAGAAATGAAGGAACAAACCGGAAAGATCAAAAAACGTAATGAACGGCGCCGGAAGAAGATGAACGGCGCCGGAGCTCAGAGAGGCAGAGGGAGGAAATGGGATCTAGGGTTTCTGAGGAATGAATGAATGTCTGATGGTGAAGCCAGAAGGACTGAAGGAGTATAGGAATGGGCCTGGTGTTACTAAGAGTCTAAGAGAGTAGGAGCCCAAACATAACGAAACAGGGTCAACCGGTCTGGACCGGTTAATTTCGGGTCTGACCCGGTCCGGACCGGAACCCTGAATCCCAGATTTCTTTGAACCGGAACCTGACCCTGATTTTATTTTTCCGGGTCCGGTCTTCATTATTCCGGTCCGGACCGGTCCAATTTTCCGGTCCGACCCGGTTTTTGCACAGCCCTATGCAAAAGAGAGTCATATACTCCGTACGTCACAAGAGGCAAATCATGACAAACATGAAATAAATTGAGGACAGATCTCGCAAATAATCAAATTAATACGCAATAGAATCCCTCATAACTAATTATGAGACAAGGATTCAGGTCAATTTGATTAATACTACATAACAGAGGCTCTGATACCACTAAAGGGTTACAACCCTTAAACCCAATGACCTGTTACGAGTATTAACCGAAAAGACAAAAGTAGAGGAATAACAATTATACCTTATTTGCAGCGGAACATCGTATTAATAAGAAGTATAATAAACCCATAAATATATATAATCTCCACGGACAGAATATATAATCTTCACGGACAGAATAAATAATTCCCACGGATAGAATAATATAAAGCACCCCAAACGTGATGCCTCCTTTGGTATCCACACGGGTACAGAACTGCGACGTATATGCCAGTATAAAGGTACGTGAGACCGTCTCACAACTTCTCTCTATATCTCTCTTATAACTCTTTATAAGACGAATATATATTATGAGTCAATACTCTTTTTCCATATATTGGTTCATCATATGAACCTCCTTATATAGGAGAGATTAGAAGGTGGAATTAGGTTATTACAATGACTCTAATTACCATAATTAGATTATTACTATAACTCTAATTACCATAATCCGACAACGCAGCTGAATCTGTATTACTACTGATCCGATATATTTAATACACCATTATATTAATAATATCCCTACACATTGTGTGTGACCCAATGAGCCCACTTAAGACTACCAGACACGTAACCTATTTACATGTCAACCCGACATCGACCTCTAACAAGGCATATCGGATACATAGACTTAAGCGGGTTAATCCGTGGGACAGTGGACATAACTCTTTCAGCGATAGCAAGACCTGGAGACGCATCATGGAAACATATTAAGTGGCACGATGGTCTTACCGTGTTCATGGACGTGGTATATATATTCCGACAAACTGAAATCACTGGTATTTGTAGATTCGGTAGGGGACTTGTACACTCACAATTTTACTTAAAAGGGCCCGAAAGTACGGAGACGGTCGAGGAGGACATGTATCTGGTTCAACGTGGGGATGATTATGGGTTGGTTGCAAGATATTTTGATGTTGACAGCCTTGAGAGGAAAAACAGTGAAATTTGAAGTGTGGATACAGTGTAGTGAGGGGGAGGTGGGAGGAGGTGAGCGACATGGGAGACATGGGGGTGTTTGTAGGTGGGAGTGAGACGGTGTGGGTTAGGGCGTCGGATCATGGAGGGTGTCAAAAAAATTGCATCTATTTTTGTGAAGAAAACAGATGGGGTATTCGTTGTAATTCGGGTAACGTCGTAGGCGCTGATTTCGGGGTATTCAATTTGACTACCAAAACAATTCAACCAATTCTTGACCACCACCCCAACCCCAACCCCAACCCCAACTCCAAATCCTCCTACTCTCCTCCCTTTTGGTTTTCTCCATCAATCTAAACCCACGACCAGGACCACGACCACAACCACAACCACAACCACAACCGCTTTTTCCCCTTAGTTTCTTTGAAATAATACTTCGTTGACTCTACGTCGTGATTTGATTAACAATGTTTGATGCTCTACGTTTTTTTGTTGTTAATTAATCATCATTACCTATTATATACTACAGAGTACCAATTATTTTGTTGGCCAATGACATATTTTATCAACTTTTCTTGACCATTATATTTATGAATTATTTTATCAACAAAATTCATCTTTTCATTTATTTGTGAATTGTGATTACTAATTAACATGACAATGAAGTACACGACTTGTTTATTATCAGTAGGAATGACCAGGGCAGTCTTAGAAAATTTGGAGGTCCGGTGCAAATTTTAAAATTAAGGCCCCATTTTATCAATAATACTTCTTAATAATTCTATAAGTAGAATGTCCAAGTTGAATTATGAAATTGTTTTCACAAGTAAATTTTCTATTTGAATAGTGTTTTTCCCTCCATGTTTAGTAAAAAAAATTGAGCATTAAAACAACTAAATAATCATTTATCTATAACAAGGGGATTTTAAATTAGGAACTTTTTCTCAATTGGAGTTGAACTCTTGCCCTTTGGTACCAAAACTAAGTCTGTAACCACCAGGCAGCCTTCTTTATATGAAAAAATAAAACTCTAAATTGTATTTATGAGGCCCCAATATATTTGAGACCCGGTTCAAATGCTCCTATAGCACTCCCCATGAGACGGGCCTGGGAATGACAATGAATCTACTTCAAGTTCATCGAATACTCCACTATTTACATCACGTTAGGACATTTTAACATCAACTAGTCCTTTCCCTTTCACCTCTGTCTTGCCTTACCCTTTTTTTCTTAGTACTCGATACCTCTCTCTTTCTTCAACTCTTTTTCCCCTGTTCTCACTACTAGTTTTAATCTGTGTAAATTGTGGTGATGTTCCTTTAAAAATTGTTTTAGTCTATTAAACGTAAGTACGTATATTTATATTAATTTTCTTCACGTATTTTCCGTCGATTGAATGTTAATCACATGAATTGATGAAGACAATATCTTTATTACTCCCTCCGTTCCAAAATGATTGTTCCATTTACTTTTGCACAATAATTAAGAAAATTGTGTAATGATGGGTATATAGTCAATTATGACTACTTTATAGGGTGATGTGTGAGGTGGTGTGGGTTAATGGAATGACAAAATGGTAAATATTTTGTCTTAGTAGGGACAAAGTTGTAAAAAAGGATACACTAAAAAGGAAAATTGAGAAATGGGACAATCTTTAAGAACATACCAAAAAAATACGGGACAATCTTAGTGGGACGGGGGAGTATTTAGTACTTGTAATACTTAACTAGATAAAGATTCATTCGTAAATACGGAGTATAAGCATAAGTATTGGTAAGAATCAAAGTAGAAGACCGAGGACGTGGCTCATTTTGGCTTCCATGTTACTAGTATTACTACACATATTCATACTGTCACCACAATTCAATTCAATTCAATTCAATCCACCCCCAATCCCTTTGTAAGTAAGTAAATAAATAGGTTCATTTGATTTTTTTTTTTCTGATTAGGTTATTCTATTGATTAAAGTCTTCATTTTGTATTTTTTTCCCCTTTACTTATGTACAAATTCTGCGTAATAAGTTCAATTTGATGATGCTTTACTCTTCTGTTTTGTGTTATAGAGTTTAGGGTTCTAGGTAATTAGATGATTTGCTTGCTTATCTGCTTTTTCTTCAATTTTTAATCTTTGATTGTATGCTGCCCTTGATTTCTGTAAAAATATTGTCACCCCTGGCCTTCATTTTATTTCTGTAATCGAATTGATGCTCTAATTGCATTCATCAAATGTCATTATATTTTATTTGTGCAATCGAATTGAGGTTTCAAATCATGATTCTTTTCGGATTAAGCCTCTCATGAATGATGATGATGTTGTCCCTTTTCTTCTTTTCCCTCAACTCATTTTTTTAATTTACACAATCAAATTGATGGTTTCAAATGATCATTTATGTTGGCGGACCCCTAATCTTTTCGGGATTAAGGCTTTGACGATGTTCTTGTTGTTGTCGTAATAGTGTAGGTGGTTAGGGGATTAGTAGACGATGAATAGGTCAAAGAGAAGAGGCAGGAAGTGCTGTGAAGCAACTAGCAGTAGTTGTACTGATACCAGTGACCGTGAATTTGATCACGATATTGTTCACCTTACTAAGCTGAGGTCAAAACCCATTAAACATATGAATGATAGGTTCAATGGCAAGTGTGATAAATGGGTATCGCCCGTAAAAATGCTGGCTGCCCGCCAAGGTAATTATTCAACCAGGTCTAAGTTCTCGACTTCAGATGGTTGTCATGTTCTTAGTCGATATCTGCCCGTCAATGGACCCTTTTTGGTTGACGAAATGGAAAGTAGTGCATATGTCTCCCAATTTTCACCTGATGGGTCACTGCTAGTTGCAGCATATCAGGTTCACATGCTACTCTCTTTCATTCGTCCAGTTGATAATATGTTTGGTTTTAACTTACAACTTACAAGCATATTTATTTTTTCTATATACAGGGAAGTCGTATACGGGTGTACAATGTAGAAAATGGATGGAAGGTTGACAAGGAAATATTAGCAAAGAGCTTGCGTTGGACGATCACTGATACATGCCTTTCTCCTGATCAACGGTTTCTTGTAAGTCCCTGTTTGATTTATGTGCTATCTTCAAGAGTGGTATAATGCTGCTGCAACTATACTTCCTCGGTTTAACCAATTTGATTTAAATATCTAGAGGATTGTTGTGTTATTATGATTTTATGAAGTTTTGGAGTAAGGGTCCTTGTCCTGTTCGCTTATTAAGTTTATCTCTCACATATAATATTTGAAAATGTTTAAATAATAAATTATTGTTTTGCCTGTAATCAAGTACTGGTGTTACATAAAGGCTCTAAAACATTATATTTTGTTTGATTTTACTAGAGATCCTTTTTTTTTCTCCCCAAATTTAGAAGACTGATTTTGGCGGTGAATCTAAATGCCTAACGTCGTATGTTGCTTATCGTGTAGAGTCACCTCATCTGTTTCAATCATGGTTACCGAGTTCAGACGCTATGAATTCGTTCTTATAGAGTACTCCACTTGTTATGTGTATCCTTAGTAAAGAACATGATAGAACTTTCTCTTAATGATTCACAATTCATTGGGTACCCGAGTTAATCCGGTAACTATGATTTACTAATTTGGTTGCTTATGGTGGGAAGACGTTGTTCTTTTTGATGATTGTTATACTAACCTTGATACAATGACTACTTGATATTCGGTGTGTTATTAATTACTGTGGGAAACTGCAGATTTATTCAAGCATGTCACCGGTTGTTCATATAGTTAAGGTGGAATCAGGCGTTAAAGAATCTCTTGCAAATGTTACGGTACGTATATCTGCTTGTTTTCATGTAACTTTTCTTTAGCGATCTCGCATGCTGGATTTTTTTTTCTTCCAAAAAAAAACATTCAGAAACTGTGTTCAATGACGTAAAACTATATAGTATGCGACAATTCTTATGGAATTTGGGAAGAGAGAAAGAAATAATTAAAGGGCCATTAAGAAGCTTACCCTGCCCCTGGTTATTTGTTCTATTCTTATTTATCAGTTGCCCCGTGATATTTATTTAACTTCAATTGTCCTCCTTTTTACAGGAAATTCATGAAGGCCTGGACTTCTCCATGGAAGATGATGAAAGTGATGAATATATAACTGGAATCTTTTCTGTAAAGTTCTCTACAGATGGACGGGAGATTGTTGCTTCGAGTGGTGATGGGGGTATATACGTTTATGATCTCTTATCTAATAAGTGCACACTACGAATACTTGCTCATGAGGTAAATTCTTACTCTCTGCACAGTGCACACAAATAGTTATAGCCTTATAGGGTATACCTTGGAACTTTTTTTTTTTCCTTATTTCAAAAGTTTTGTTGAGCATAAAAAAGTTGTTGGGCGTTTGCAGGATGATGTAAATACGGTTTGTTTTGCTGATGAATCGGGTCATCTGATGTATTCCGGAAGTGATGATAGCTTTTGCAAAGTAAGCCGACTCGTTTGTTTTCCTAGATGTCCGATATCCTTATCTCTTAAAGCCCTACCTTGTCCATATACAGTACAATATTGGGCCGCTCCCTCCTGTATATTGAGGCTTGGCTTGAGGCCTTCTTGTTAACTGATGTATATGATTGACTCTTGTGCTCGACGTCGAAGGAATCTGTTTTCGTATCTGCTGATGATCTAACACACATCCATGCCACATCGTCTACCTTTTTTTTCTGTATTCATTAACAGGGAGTCACTCATAGTCGTAGACAATTTTATGCATCGTGATCGTGAACCAAGGATATCTGTTTTTTTATAGGTATGGGATAGACGGTGCCTTAATGCAAGAGGTCAGCCTGCTGGAACTTTGGTTGGTCATTTAGAAGGCATCACTTTCATTGACAGTCGTGGAGATGGCCGTTACTTCATATCAAATGGAAAAGATCAAACTATTAAACTATGGGATATCAGAAAAATGTCTTCCAATTCAAATGCTTGGTAAGTGTGTGTGATCTTTTAACATGAAGATTTATTTTCTGATTATCGATATTTGGGATTTAACCTGAGATCTGAGTGGAGATAGCGTTTTTCTAGGTTTGTAAGGAGTCTCGTTTAGTTGTTCATATGTTTGCTACAGACACCAGTTTTATTATTGTGGATTCGTCTTTGTCAGTTCTACAGCACACAGAAATTATAACTGGGATTACAGATGGATGGAGTACCCTGCACATCGTAGAAAGATAAAGCACCCTGATGATCAGTCTCTGCAAACATATTGTGGT
Source organism: Agrostemma githago (assembly GCA_958450325.1). Classification (NCBI taxonomy): domain Eukaryota; kingdom Viridiplantae; phylum Streptophyta; class Magnoliopsida; order Caryophyllales; family Caryophyllaceae; genus Agrostemma; species Agrostemma githago. The sequence continues at coordinate 5,481,189 of OY288249.1, forward strand.
CACTCTGTCCTTCGCACTCTTATACGCTGTCACTTCTCACCAGAATTCAGGTAAACAGTTTTTCTTAGCTTTCTTTCCAAAATGTGGCGCGGTTCTCTGATTTTGTATGCAAATCAACGACTTGTAGCTACGCACGCACTACAATTTGTATGGACATACTTTTCTGAAAGTTGGATCCGTTTGCTTATTATCGATATGTTAATTGTTTTGCATTTCCGAACACATAATTCAAGGTCTATTCTAAATACCAAACCCAACTTTTCTTATTTGCAGTACTGGTCAAAAGTACATCTACACTGGATCAAACGACGGGGCTGTCTATATCTATGATCTGGTGACCAACTAACTATATTTCTAGCTATAATCTTCAGATGCATTTTTTTTTAAAATTTGGGGTCAAAATTTGACTCGGGTATTGTTTAAACCATAGGTGAGTGGGGACGTGGTAGCGAAGCTGGAGAATCATGAAGATACAGTGAGGGATTGCAGCTGGCATCCTTATTATCCGACACTGGTAAGCTCGTCATGGGACAGGATGATCGTCAGATGTGAATATCCGGGTGATGTCGAGACTCCACCCCCCATTCGACCTCCCACTCGTCGCAGGAGATACGTCATTTGAGGCCCGTCTTTAATTCCTGCTGTACAGAATCCTCAGGCAAGTTTTAGAACTAGGTTACTAGTGTACTACCCTAGTAATATTATCAAACATGTTATCAATGAACATGCAGTTTTCGGACTTGTTTGTATTTTTGTTGTGAATTGTCTGTTGAATATTTTCGTTCTTCGTAGTAGTTTAGCTTGTATATTATATTGAAAATATATGAAAAAAAATACTACTAAGAAATTTAGCAAGATAATTTACTCGTATTTATTTAGCATCTTTTTAAGCACTGAGTCGGTCTGTTTATCGTTTCACCTTGAACTTCAACTTCTCCGATCTCCCCAACGTCTGATTCCGAAGGATCCTAAAATGAAAAGACGGTTTCATTAACATGAGCTTGACATTACTCTGTAATAGATAAGTGTCATAGAGAGGGGTGCCAAATATAGCACAATACATAACCCCTCTAAATTTCCATCTTTCTGTTACGAAAACAGAAAGAATTGTTATTTCATACACGTCTTGATCCTATTTTTTCTCTATTATGAATGGTGTCATATGTTACAACCAATGATTTGCATTTCTATCATTAACTTTCGACCATTATATTTCATAGGGTGATTAATTAACTCCACAATATCTTCATATTATTAATAAAAGAAGAGTTGTGAATTTGTTGAAACAGAAATTGATAACAAACAAAAAAAAATCGAAAAAAACTCTCTTAATTACTCCACACCTTTCTTTTGAGGAGGTCAAAATCCTCCAAAGAGAGGGACGAAATTTTAATGCGAATATATAACACGGTTTACTTGACGCCTGAAATCTTGTTAAAATTTCATCCCTCATTTTGTTTCCCTCGTGATAAATTAATTTCTCGGAATACGGCATTTTATCTATTTATCAACTTGAGGGAAACATCAAAACCATGGCAACCAAAGTATTATATCCTCATGATATCCTACAAAATCAAAATGGTGGGTCGTTGTCGATCGTACATAATCAAAATCACATTCGAAGGAATTCTTGTGTGAAATTCACGAAGCGAAAACGTTCTACAACGCCAAAGAGAGGTTTAACAAGGCAAATAATGTTGCTGACGAGAGGCGAGTCATTAGAAAAATTACAGAAGATAAAAGCGGAAAACAACGGGGTTTCCGTACAAAATTATGCCGGGTCGGCTTTTGTAGTGTCACCGCCACCCGACTCACTCCCTTTGCCATCGTTCTCGACAAAGGGCCCGGGCCCAGGCCCGGCTTCAGATCATAGCTCCGCCACTAGGGATTTACGACGTTTACTTGGGCTCGAATGTTAATTAATTATTTGTCGTGGCCCGTCTGCCCCGGCCCAAGGTCGTAATAATGTAAAAACATAAAATGTAACAACACAATCAACCCATGACACATTGCATTTAGAAAAAAGTATAATGAGATGAGAGAACACACTAATTGATGCTAAATTACAAAGTTAATAGAATTTTTGTTTGTTTTTACACTTTAGTTTGGGGAAGTTGTTGTTGTGGGTTGTAATTCTTGTAAAGTAAATTATCCATTCACATTGTGATGTTTTTTTTTGAATTTAAATCACTAGATTTTGTTATTGGCTGTGATTTCTTTTTGGTTTTCATTGTTGTTTCATTCGGTAAACAACAAACTGAAACATAATTAACATATTTTAGGTTAAATAGTAGAGTAGATTTAACAATAAATATCCTTTTTACATTGTTCGGTAAATAAAACATATTACTCCGTATATTTTATTATAAATTGACAAATGCCTTATTTGGATAAAAAATTCCAGACGAATCACAATGTAATTTGGAGCCAGGAAGTTGTCCTATGCGGGTAGGTTGACCCTAGTTCAGGCGGTGCTCTCTCAGTTGCATTGTGTTTGTCTTGCCTAAGGGGATTATTGCTAAAGTTATGTCATTTGAAAGAATTTTCTGTGGGGTGGTGGTGCCGAGAGCTCTCATAGGGCGTTGATTGTGTGGAATAAGATGTGCCTTCCTAAGGCTGAAGGAGGAGTTGGCTTGCAGGACTTGTTGGCCTGGAATGAGTCTGCTGTTGCGAAATTAACGTCTTGGGTATTTGATCAACCTGACCGTTTGTGGGTCAAGTGGGCTTGTAGTGTGTATTTGACGGGCATTGACTGGAAGGAATATGTCCCTCCAATTGATGCTTCATGGTCTTGGAGACGAATCTGTAAGGCTAAGGATCGTATTAAGGATTCTATGTTAATAGTGTCTGGGTTGGGACATGGTGTGGGTATTCTGTGTCAGCTGGGTATGAGCTCAGGAGGGATAAAAAGGAGAAGGTGAAAAAACTCTTTCTCTCTCTAAAAAGACAGACACTCCTCCTCCTCTTTTCCCCAAAAACTAAACCCTAACCCTAATTTTGAAGCCGCCGCCGCTCCACCGCCAATCGTCCACCCAGATCTACTTGCCTGGCCGGAGATGGCCGTCTTCTTGACCTATCTCCGGTCGGCCGATCAGACATCCTTTCGCTTTTTCCGTCCCTTTTAATTTGAGTTTCCCGTCCCCATCTCGTCTTCGATAAGGGCCACCTTCTGTCCTCCATTGGCTAGTAAGTTTCAGTTTGGGTTCGTTTTGTTTGGTTGTCTCTGTGGTATTCGGCCCTCTCCCGGCCTGTTTCGTCGTCGCCCGCTTGGTTTGATCATCCCGTCTTTGCCGTCTTTGTTCGTTGCCGACACGATCGCCTTCTCATCGTCGGGTGTGTTTGTCGTTGTCTGAGTCTGTCTTGTGGTTGGCGTTCGCCGAGAGCGTTCCCCCCTCCCCTCGCCCCCCTCCCCCGCTCTCTGGCGACCTTCCTCTGTTTGTTTCCTGTTTAGGCCCTCTCCCCTGTCATTGGCTTTTTCTGGTTGGTGTTCCCCCCTCCCCTCCTTCCCTTCCCCCACCCTCCGGGTTTTGTCGATGTTTCGTATAGGTCGGTTTGCCTGCTTGTTTTGATTTGATTGCTTGTGTTGAGTTGGCTGCATGTGGTTGTTGGCTTGTGTCTTCTCGGTTTGATTGGGTTTATGATTCATCATGTCGGTTTGTTGGATTTAGGTCTGTGGTTGAAAGGGTTTGGCTGTTTAGTCCTTGTTCCTCTTCTGTCTTTTTTGTTTCTCTCATTGATTTTATCGGACAATGGTCGAGGTGGTGTTTCTCCTGTCTTGACGAGCTAATGTGGTTCTTTACTGAAGCAGCCTTGGTTGTTGAGTATGGGTTTCGCTTCTAGAACGGTTTCAGGTCTGGGTGTCTTTTCGAGGTGGATCTGGGTGTCTATTGTGTGGTTGGATTTCCGGTGGCTTTCTCCTACGATGGTCTCTCGTGTAGCTGTTTTTTTAAAAAATATTTTCTTAGTAATAAATATAAGTATCACTCTGCTTATGAATAAAGGCTTTCATTTGGCGACTTGTTTGCATTTGGAGTGCGTTGACCTGACCATATATAAATTGGTCTTGGATTGGTCCTTCCGTCAGGGGTTTGGTTATGCTGAGGTCTTTATCCTCAACCTTTTGCATGTTGCTCGGTTCGTTGGTTCATTCGCCATATGGTTGTAGGGTTCGGTTATCAGAATGTAGGAGGTTTTTCACCATTAGAGGTAGGCTTCATTGCTTTGCTCTCACCCGTTTCTTTCTACGCCTTCTCCGTAAGTGCGTAAGTGCATCCTCGTATCTCCAATGTACGGTTCATCTGTGTGGCTGGTATCTGAGAGTCAGCAGCTGTGTTGATAATGTGGATAATGACGCTCATGTCCAAGCATCCGTGCACCAACAACTCACTACAATTACCCGACGCATTTATTTTATCGTGTTATTGTATTAGTAATAGTTTGTGATGTTTTTATGTTCATTATAGGATGTAATATGGGTTTCGAGAGCCCAAACAACATGTAATTCAATGCTCTTTCTTCGCTGGCAAAAAAAAAGAAGAAGAAGGTGAGCTGGGGAAGACTTGTGTGGGATTCGTGGAGCATCCCCCGATAGATATTCATTTCGTGGTTGGACCACAGGAACACTTTGAATACCAGGGTGAAGCTCCAATAGTTGGGGATAGTGGAGAATGATATGTGTTGTCTGTGTGAGTTGCACCGAGAGTCTAAGGAACATTTGTTCTTTGGCTGTGTCTACCGTTTGCAGGTAATTAATTCGGGAGGTTCAGGGATGGTTACCTTTGCGGCTACGCCAGCCGCCAGGGCCCTGATGGTGAGGTCAGGATTTGTGGGTCAAAATTACAGTGTCATGTTGGGCGAGCTGTGGCTAATGCTTGCTTTTATCATGTGTGGAGGCAACGTAATATGAGTCGATTGGAGGGGGTCCTGAAACGGCCCCGTGGTTAGTGCTATGATACAGGTAGAGATTTATTCGATTCGGAGCTATTATATGTCCAAGGCCTGGGCAATTATACCTCCAACCCGTAATCGCGACTACACTTTTATTAACTCCCAAATAAATAAGAAGTTGAAAAGAAAAGCATCAATAAAACCATAAAAACGTCTTCAAACTTCGTCCATAACTCACCAGAGGCTTGGAAAACAAAGCTTTTGTGCTGTCGATGGCGAGCTGTAGTGCTTTTTTCCCTATACAAAAGCGTACATAAAATTTTCACCACTTACCAATATCTCCAATTTTATTTATATATATTTGTTTAAGATTTTTCAAACATTCAATATTTTTTTTATGAATTTTGTTGGATGAGATCAATGAAGAAGATCAAGTAAAAAGTGTGTAGTCAAGGGACAATTAAGGACAAGGACATTAGAACAACAACTTAACGAGTAACCAATTCAATGTATAGCCGTATAGGCCGGCCGGCCACTATTGTCTTCGTGCCTTCAACACTCTTTCATTCAAATCAATTTTTTCGATTCTAAGACAAAGATATCCGTTTTCAAATATGAAAACACGTAAGTAGTAACAAATAGATTGGTTGGACAAAAAATATACGAGTAATGTCTAAAAAATGATAAAAATGTCTACATAGAGTGATACTTGACACATTTTAGATCTAAGACGAATAAAATCATAAAAACAGTGATATATGAGACTTTATACAACTGGTTGTATAATCTGTTATATTCCTTAAATACAAGAATATAGGAAGGAATATTTGGTCGTATGCAAGCCAACTATATGTTCTGGAATGGTGTCCATGTCTACATTATATTATAAGTTAGTATAACATCATCCAAGTAGATATAAAAGAAAGAATAATTACATGTTAAAAATAAATAATAAATAAAATGAAGAAGCGAAATTATAGGAAAAAAATTCGGAGATTAAAGATTGCAAATTTAAATAAGAGGATGTAAATCATTTTTCTCTCTCTGCTCCCGTTCTCTACATTCTATTCTATTCTATTCTATTCTGCCTTCTTTCTTTCTTTCTTTCTCTGTTTTTTCTGCAAAAAAATTTTACATTTTGTGTTCTTTTTGTCACACTTGTTAGATTAATCAAGGGAGAATGTCATGGAACCCAATGCACCACCCAGGTATTTGTATTTGTGTTTGTATTTGTGTTTCTTTCTTTCGTCACAAATTTCGTTTTAATACAAACTAATATCGAATATAGTACGTATGTTTTAAGGGAGATCGACTCTTATTTCATCTCGCTAATTTATGCTTTATCTTATGTTTGAGGCTATAATGCTATTTTCTTAATTCTTCATTAATTAATTAATTATTTACTTTAATTTATTTTGATGTGCAATGTTACCTAAAATTGCTTATTATGAACTTCTCTTGGAGAATATATAGTATTAGATTTAATTTTTTTTTTCTTTGGAAATTTTCGTCATAAAATCTTGTATGAGATGGAGGATCGAAAAATAAATCTGAGAGATGATGTCCAAATATCAATTTCAAACTCTAAATAATAAGAAAATCAAATTTAATCATGTTGCATTTGTGTAGTTGTACCTCAAAGTTGCTTTATTACTACGGAATGGAGTACTTTGTTTGTTTACAAAGAGTTTTGTTCCGGACGTTTTGGGTTCTGATTGTGACAACCTTTTGAACTTGATAATAATCCATTTTCCCGGTGAATTCCATCATAATTATGAGTCTTTATTCTTGTAGATTTGATTTTTGAACATGTTGTTTTGTACATTCAGCCATGGTAGTAGCCAAAATTCGGTCGAAGCTATAGAAAGGGATATTCTTCACAGGTTTCGAAGATCAGCCCGTTTGTCAGACCCGTTTTCAGCTCATGGTGAGATCCATCAATAATCCTACTTATTACTATCCCCTGCATACCATGTTCAAATCTGGTCACTAACAAATGAATTACATCAGACTCAACGAGGATCGATGTGGATTCAGTGGATGGGTCAGGAGACGAGCATTCACCCAGAGAGATATCGGAGGAATGTAACGAGTCGGACGGTGTGAGCACATCGGACTCAGAGCAGCATTCAGGGGGTCAGAACTCGCATTGGCGGGGGTTCATACATATGCTGAAAAAGGGCCCCAAGAAGTTCCAAACATTTCATCCCTTGACATTGCCAAAGCTGACCAGGAGAAAGAGCAGAAGTGCCAGGACTAGCTTGATTCCTGTCATGCCTTCTTTAGATGGGGATATGTGCTTTTTCAAGCCCTCTTGGAAGAACTTTAGTCTTAAGGAGCTTCATGAGGCTACCAATTATTTCAACAAAGGTATTTCTTGCACTTACATGCATGGCCCCTTCTCACCCATTTGGACGAGTCGGTTGGGTCAAGTTTGCCAACTCTACAAATACGTTAACTTACTATCAAAGGGATCACTTGTTTTAGCTCTTGACTCAGTTTTCCGTTTACCTGTACTTTTGACAGAAAACATAATCGGAGAAGGCGGGTATGCAGAGGTGTACAAGGGAGTGCTACCAGACGAGCGACTTGTAGCAGTAAAACGCATGTCGAAAGGAGACCCGGAGGAACTAGCAGCAGACTTCTTATCAGAGCTTGGGATTATAGTACATGTCAACCATCCCAACATTGCCAAAGTTATCGGATATGGTGTCGAAGGAGGAATGCATCTTGTTCTCGACTTGTCTCCAAATGGAAGCTTAGAATCTGTACTCCGAGGTCTGAAAAAAAAACCCCACCAAATTCCACATTTTTTCCGTGTTTACATTCTTAAATTGACGGAACCTGGTTCTGCTTACATGCTTCAGGATCAAGGGAAAAGCTTAAATGGGATATCAGACAGAAGATTGCAGTTGGAGCAGCTGAAGGTCTTCACTACCTGCATGAAGGATGTCAGAGAAGAATCATTCACAGGGATATTAAGTCGGCCAATGTTCTGCTCACCGAGGATTTCGAGCCACAGGTATATATATAAAAATCCTCTTCTGTCTTCTCATTTGATGGTTTGAAGTCAAAGTTTCAAAACATTGATAATACACTGCCGAACCACTCTGCAGATCTCCGATTTTGGGCTTGCGAAGTGGCTGCCAGACCAATGGACTCACCTGACCGTATCGAAATTTGAAGGCACATTTGGGTTAGTGATCTAAAACATGTTACAATCTTTTGGTTCCCTTTACAGTAAAAAAAAAAAGAAAAGAATAATGTTGATGTTGCTGACAGGTATCTTCCTCCTGAGTTCTTTATGCACGGCATAGTTGATGAAAAAACGGACGTCTTCGCTTACGGTGTTCTGCTACTGGAACTGATTACGGGTCGCCTGGCGCTGGATAACACTCAGAAGAGTCTTGTTATGTGGGTAAGACCATAATCAATCATGTAGCCTCCCGTCTTCTTTGATTCGACCTATGCAAGGGCAACCCCGTCAATTTTTTTTTGTGCAGGCCAAACCGCTTCTTGACAAGAACGATATCAAGAAACTCATTGATCCAGCTCTCGGTGATGGCTATGATGCGGATCAAATGAATGTGATGGCAGTGACAGCTAATATGTGCATTCATCAATCGTCCATTGAACGCCCTCAAATGAAGGAGGTATGTCTTTGGTTCATGTAGCTGAAGTTCGAACTTAAATGGGCCTAGATCTACTGGCATCCAAGAACACAATTTTTTGTTTGTGACGAGTCATATATCACGTAGATAAAGACAAATTGTTCGCTAGCATTCTATTTTTTTGTCATGTTGATATACCAGTCACTACTCACTAGGGAGACTAGTTACTTACTAGTGATCCAAGAAATGAAACGAGCGGTATTTTTTTGCAGGTGGTCGATATTCTTAAGGGAGAGAAAAAAAGTTCTGAAGTAAGCAAGCTAACACAGAAACCGTCTCTAAGACGATCATACTCGGTGGAGCTCTTTGATGCAGAAGAGTACAACTCCACCAAGTACTTGACTGATGTCGATCAGCTCAGGCACATTGCCCTAGAGCTCTGAAAACTTTGTTTCACAGCTCAATCACACTCACTGATTTCACCGGCTTAAACTTCTGCACCCGACTGTTCATGGTGAAATGTAACTGGCCGGTAAAGATGGCATTCATCGGAGGGGAGGTTGATATTCTATTGTACATGCCGCAGTTAATTTTTTATTTTTTTTACCTTGGAAACATTTGTAATCAAGGAAAACAGAAAAAAGATTTTCAAAGTGATTATGATGTCACCATTGAAGGTTTTTTGTAGTTTAAGAAAATATTTCTATGTTGATACAAGCTTTGATTCAAAAAGTTCTACAAGATCACCCAAGCAAATTTCTAGTGTTTATTTATTTATTATTATTTTTTTAATATGCACTTGGTAATAATAAGATCATTGTGATTCATTCTTTAATTAACATCTTAACGTGTAAGATAGATATAGAAAGTTGATTAGATTTAAAACACATGGAATCAGAAAATTACCATATTGTTTTCCGGTATTGTCTTCGATACACAAAAAGAGGGGGTTTTAGCAAAGAGCATTGCATCAATAACAAATCACACGATAAAAGACATGTGAACTTCATTTGAGTCATTCTTATACAATAATACTCTGTATTACATACTCGTACAAAAAACAATATCAGGTGTTTATCCCGAATAAGCATATTCACAGAAAATGATGCAAAACAAGAGAATTTCGATGAAACGTCACATAACTTTGCATTACAAATATAAATGGGAAACATATTATCAATGGTTCATAAAATACAAATACAAACCTTGAGTAAAATGTGTATATTATCCTAGCAGCTGAAAATTACACGGTAGTAGTGCCGAACCATAGGTAGCAGAAGTACAGGATGAAACAGACCTCTATTCATTCAGGTAAAGTCACATATGGCCCCTGCCACCACATTCAGAACACATGATGTTGCCCGTTCCACCACAACCTACAGCAACAAACAGTTCATCAAGATATTACTCGGAATAGGGCAAGCTAAAAGATATGATGATGTCTTCCAGATGAGACATACTGTACTACAATATCAATGCATAGGTGCTTCGGCGAGCTATCAAATTTAACAAATTCGGACAGCCAATGCATACATATTTCCAGGATAAGAAAATCTACTTCGGATATTCAAAGACAAAAATCAAAGGAGAAACCAAAAACATAACATTCTTACTCAGGCATCGGACTTTGACTATGATCCCTTGGCACTCCATTATGGAATCAACATACAAGCCTGAACCGCTACAGGTGGTGCAGAGTACAGCACCCTTGGCTTGGCAATCAGAACAACAGGCTTGGTCACCTATTTCTTTTGCAGCGACTGATAAGCCAACGGGTTTCTCAATTATCTGTTCTGGAATAGCCTTATCATAACAAAAAAGAGATTCCAGACTACTAATTTGACGCCTGTCCGCTGAACATGAGCTTGCCTGCCAAAATAGCAGTGTAAGCTACTAAGCTCATAGCTCCGAAAAATTCAAAAGCCACTACAGTATAATTGAAGTTCACTATAGTGCTCCGACACAGAGTACTGAATTAGTAAAGAATGTGAGGCTTCAATCAACACTTCCTTTGTAAATTATTCGCATTCAACAACCACGGGCATACGACTCAGCTTTTAATTAGCGACTCGTGTTTAGTGATTCTAAGGTACATTGCTACATTTGAAACAAAAATATAACCGTAGCCCCACACAATGGGTCTTATATTCTTCAAGAAACAATATTACCCAATGTCTCAAGGAGCAACCAACGAGAAAATGACAACCATTTGGGTCTTGGGGAAATATTAAGCGGCTCAAGTTCGAAACACGTTTATATCGACATTATTGTCTCTAGTTCATAAAAAGAATAGAAGGTTTTCTCTACCTCAATATCTCACTGGAATCCCCATACACTCCAAACACCCCTTAAAGCAAGCAAGAATACACATTCAGAAATAAAGTACCTTAATTTATTATCACAAACCCATCACCATTTCCAATATAATACGAGTAGTAACAAACTTTAGATTATCATTTGAAGCAATGGTGCATGGGCATTCATATCGTCTTATACTCTTATATGCCTCCTATGCTTGACATTCAACACTCAGTGACCTGCATGACACTTGGAAGCTACATTTCCAAGCACCGGCAAATGGACTTTTCATAAAACAGCAGCCAAGTTTGATGATGTGACACAAACCCGCACATATACTTCTACCCAAGTATGAATAACATAGCCTAAACAAGAATCACTAATTTTCCTTGTACTATAACCAAAAGGCTTCTTTGGATAAGGAATTTGGAGGGAAAGAGAGGGCAGGGAGACGATTTCCTTTGATAGAGTAGCACATTTGAGGAGGATGGATTTGGTAGAGAGGGAAAACGAATCCTTTCATTTCTCTCCAACAACGCAAATTATTTCCGCTTCAATCCCCACTCCCGTTCCTTCCTTCCCCTTCCCCTCCATTAACAAACGGTAAAGCCCTTCACCAAAATACCACCATCCGATCGATAATTATTCAGTTGAAGCAAACAAAGTTCTTATCGAACCACTCAAACACTTTCCTTCTCATTTGGTGTCTACCCTATCTAAATCTCTTATTCGATATCTGATACGATTCTACGATCTCTGAGGGACTACAGTAGATTAAACAACTGCTTCATTGCTCCAAACAACAAAGATACACTAATACACTGGTCAAGTTATTGCAGCATAAATACGGCTTGCAATTTTTCGAATTTTAAACTTATAATGTCGCTTCAAAGCACGAAACTTTCAGGCAATGTGCACTAATTATCAACACCAGTAACTGAAAACCACTCTAAATAATACAATTTCGATTGAGAACAGGCCATTGCATGATTTGCATCAAACATGATCAAAAGCCTAAAATATCTACAATTCTATTAAATTAGCAAACACTGCATTAATTGAATGAATTGATATGAATAGTAATCGAGAAAACAGAAAGAAAACTAACCCCATTGTAGCTGCAGCAGGAAACATGTGATTTTTGAAGTGGAAATTTGGGATTAAATCTGATACCATGAACAGCAATGTTTAGCTTATGAGAAGGTAATGAGGCTAGGGTTCGAATTGAAATTGACGAATTTGTTACAACTGTTTCCATTTTTGTTTTGGATTAATTAAGCTGTGTCGATAAGTTACATTAGGGTTAAGAAAATTGGGGATTTTTTTAGGGATTTTGTTTACTGTGGTTGGTATACACACATTTTGCCGGGAAATGCAGTTGATCCAATTTCAGCTCCTTGTTTTTAACGAAACACCAGGAGTGGGTGCTTACTAGCCTAGGAAAAACCGACCCGGTATCTGAATAGAAGAATCGATCCAAATTTTTTAAATCGAATTGACCTAAGCGATCCTGACCCACCTGAGTGTTTATCATTGTATGAATCAATATCTCTCGTAAAGTTGACAATAAGGATAACCGAGTCGAAAGCACTCGGGCTGACCAGAACACGACCCTTTTCTTACCAACCCAAAACTGAACTAGTCCAAACAAAACCAACCAACGATCTTGAGTGACTCGTTTGCCAGTTCTAGCGGGTACAACCGTACAGTACTAAGGAAGAATTTTGTAGGTTCGTCTTGTCAAGATTGATTTCACGTGGGTTTGAATTTGATCATCCCGTAGGTCGAAAGGAGTTTTTGTTATGATAATTCATTCATTTTTTAACATTTATTATACGCTAAGATAGTCGTGAATACTTTAGGCCAACCACCATTTACCACTTTAACTAAAGATACATAAATACATGCAAAAGTAGGCAGCTATTCTAAGACATTTTACACGGTCAAAACAATGCTATCATGTTGGGTAAGGTTAGAATTGGTCATGGATCGGGTTTTGGTTGGCCAAGTTGTGCCCTTGGCTAGGTTAGGAAGAACCTGCCATGTGATCGGATCGGACGAGGCTAGGTTGCATCCTTGGTTAGGGGATGGTCGGATCGGGCTGACCCGTCTTATTGGCCAGCTCTAGGTAGGACTATAGCCACATGAAAACATTCAAGATGACATAAGACATTTATCATTATATATCCTCATATCTTCATCTTGTTTGCATATCCCAAAGCTCTTCAACAACACTTATCATACTAGGCCTTTCCTCCCCTTTGTTTGCAACACATTTCAAAGCAAGCCCACCAAACCTTTGTATTTCAACCATACCACCTTCTTCCAACACCTTCACATCAACCATCCCTTCTCGTCCCACCTCGGAAACAAACTCGACAACCAGATCCCTCCCACACCTCGCCATTTCAAAGGGATCCCTCCCCGTTAACAACTCCAACATCAGAACTCCAAAGCTGTAGACGTCGCACTTTTCTGTCACCTCTCGGGTCTCTTTGTACTCAGGATCAATGTACCCTGGGGTGCCATACACTGGCACCTTCGGACAACCCTTCTTCCCTCGAGTAAGGATCACCGAATGAGCCACATTCGCTAGTATCGCCTTGTGTGAGGAGGCATCGATTAGTACACAAAACGACATCACACCCCTATGAACCACAGGTTTCGACAACGCGTTATGCATATACGAGAGTGCATACGCCACCTCATTCGCTACCTTCATCCGAATCTTCCAATTTAAACGCCTCTCGACACCCAAATCGCCATGTAAACATCGATGCAAAAGCATGTATTCTTGACTCCTTGACGTGTACAGACAAACTAACATCGGAACACGGGTCTCAAGGCAACAACCATAGATCTTATTCATAGTGTCATGGTGTAACACCAACAAAAGCGACATCTCGGTCAAGAAAAGATCGGCTAGTAGCTCAGGGTTCGGGTCCAGTTGTTTTGGAGTTTTGATGAGTACTACCCTGTCGTCGAGGGTACCTTTGTAGATGTTCGCCTCAAGAAGACTAGCGAAAATGAGATTAGGATCGTAGTTGTTTGTTGCATTCTTGATTTCTTCCTGAGATAACATCTTAAGATGTGCACCTACTTCTTTGCCATTGCTTAAAGCTACAAGTTTTTCCAACAAAACGCCGCCATTTTTGTTGAAATACTCTTCCTTGCATCCAAATTTCTTAGCTCTTCTCCTTGTTTTCTTCTTTGTTAGAACTTGACCCATCAAGTAATTAATAAGAACACTATAATCTCTTGTATGTCGATCAGATCAGACCAGACCAGACCCTTTATATAAAACGGTTTTATATGTGAAAGTACATATGATCAAGACTCGAATAAGCTTTCCAAGCAATTATCTTTGGTGTCGATCATGATTAATATATACGAGTGTTTATAATCAGTGAATGATTTATGATCGATGAGGACATGACAACGGACAACTACCTACATATGTGACTCTAAGCTAGCTAGACAAAATTATAAATGAGCAATTACATCATGAAACTATATCGAAAACGAGTCGTTCCTACTTGTACCATTAAACTCTCACATCATTTGTACTCGTGCCTATCAACATTATTTTTCAAAATTATCGTTGTATCATCAACTTTTGAAACATTAGGATAATGTTAAGCTATGTATTCTTTAGTCGATATACAATCGCGAATAATAATGATATCAATATATTAGCCTAATAATGGGTAAAACTCTGAGCTATTATTCGAGTGGGCTGGGGATGGATTAGTAAATACTAATAATACGGGTTGGGTTATATGTAACGATATTCACCCATTTTGGAACAACTCATCTTGAATGCATCTCCCGAAGGTCTTCGACGATACTTATCATACACGGCCGATCCTCCCCTTTGTTTGCAACACATTTCACAGCGAGACAAGCAAACCTTTGTATCTCGACCATATCACCATCTTCCAACACGTTGATGTCGATCATCTCTTCGAAACTCTCGTTTCTCTCCACCTTCGAAACAAATTCAACTACCAAGTTTCTTCCACATCTAGCCATCTCGAAGGGATCCTTCCCCGTCAACAATTCCAACATCACAACTCCAAAGCTGTAGACGTCACACTTCTCCGTCACCTCCAGAGTTACAATGTACTCAGGATCAATATACCCCGGAGTCCCACAAACCGGGAACCTCTGATTGTTTTTCCCGGGAGTAATCGACACTGAGTGAGCCACATTCGCTAATTTAACATTCAACGAGGAATCGAGTAGTATACACCTGGACTTGACATCTCTATGAACAACAAGCCACCCGAGACGCCACCTTGAACCGACTCCTCCATTTCAAAACCGCCTCGAGGCCCAAACCATGATCACCATGTATGTACTGGTTCAATTGCTTACACTCGTTACCCTCGGACGCGTACTGATACACTATCATGGGCACATAGGTCTCGAGGCAGCAAGCATAGGCCTCATTCATAGTATCATGGTGTAACACCATCAGAATCGAGACCTCTGTCAAGAAAAGATCGACAAGCTGAGGATTAGGGTCGGGGTTTTGACGAATAGTATCCTGTCGTCAAGGGTACCTTTGTAGACGTTGGCCTCGAGAAGACGGGCAACAATAAGGTCGGGATCGTAGTTGTTTGTAGCCTTCTCGATTTCTTCTTCAGCTAAGATTTTGAGATGCCCTTTTATTTCTTGGCCTTTGCTTAAAGCTGTGAGTTTTTCCAACAAAACGCCACCGTTTTTGTTGAAATACTCTTCCTTTGACTCGAATTTCTGGAATCTCTTAGCTCTGTTTTTCACTCTGTTCTTTGTTAGAACTTGACCCATGAGAAAAATTAAAAGGAAGGGATTTTCACCAACTTACAACTTACTCGGAGCTTGACCTAGTTGGTCTGTAGATAGCTCCATCCCTAGAACTGGAAGCGGTAATTTATGTGACTCGAAACAAAATCATTGATTAGCAGTTACATCAAGCAACTACTCCGTGTTGAAAAATGAAAAGAATGTAACCTCTCACGTAATTCGTACGGAATAGGAGTACTTGTTTGTGGGGGATCGTCACTCCACGTCACGTCACTCTTGTAAAACAACTACTCGCTCCATACTGTTATTTACGTGGGTCTATATATGATGTATATATAAGGTTTATGATATCTAAATTATAATATTGGTTAATATGTGTAAAACACCTCATTATAAGGAAGTAGGTCTAATAAGGTCTACCTTATTTGATGGCTGGGTCTAAGGAAGTGGGTCCCAACTCATTCATTTCACCACCTCACTAAGAAAACTAATCAACTTAATGAAAATAGGCTGCCCTCACCCAGATCCCATAAATAATTAGAATTGGTTGAGATGGTCTCCACTTGTTAGGGCTAAAATTATGCAAATAGCAAGAATCGAACCCAAGATCTCATGTCAAGATGACTCCAACTACCCATGTAAACCAACGAGCCACCCAATTTTGATGTGTAAATGTTAAATAAGTTGAAATATTTTACGAGTACTTTTTATAAGTTTAAGTCTTCATCCATTTTGTTCATTTGTTTATCTTTTAGATAATTGTGACGATTATTTTTTATCAAATACTAATAAATGAGTTAGACAGATGGAGTATATATTTACTGGTTACGCAATTGCCTAATAATGGTGTATTTTTTTGCAAGTCTTCCAAAATGAAGCAAAAAAAATTCAAAACCAACGTCAATTTATAAAACAAAAATTGGTTTTCAAGCAATTATTTTTACTTTATAAATCTACTTATAATTTTTTTTTCAAAATACAAACTATGTACGGAATAAATGCCCCTCCTATCGGGAAATCCTGGATTCGCCTCTGCTTTCACCTTAAGAAATCAATCATGGATCAATTTTTGATGATATACATGATAATTTAATAACTCTATAAAGACTAACATTTAACTCTTGTAGAGGAATGAAAATGGATGAACACGGCATTGACAAACGGTTTGTCACAAACCTAATCGAATCACGCTAAGTGCGTTTTCCTTACGATTATTTTGACCCTACAAAGTACCATGAAATCTCTTTGAGGATAAGACGATTTACAAATTCTTAAAAAAAAAAAAAAAAAAAAAAAAAAAAAAAAAAAATTTGAAGGTAATTTTTTTTCCCTTTTTTTTAAACCACCGAAACCTTGTGTTTGTTGTATAAGCCAATCAAATACTCATGTCCTTATATACATGTCACGTATATACAATCTGAGTTACCTTCAAAAACCAACCAACAATCGCCAAACACTGAATAAAACAGAACATGCACAAAACCGGAGTGTCCCAACTGAGACCGACCGGGACCAACCCCATCCTGCTCGACAAGCTCCACAGAACCCAAAATTCTTCTGCTCATCTTGGATCCCGACCGTGACCACTCCTCCTGACCATGACTCCGGCCCGGCCCAAAGGGTAATCTAGGGGGCGACGGCCTAGGACCCAAAGTCGAAAGTGGCCCAATTTTGAGAAAAACTAGTTGATAGATACATTAAAGTGTATACTATGTTTAATGAAACACTTGTGACTTAGTGGGTAAGTCTTGTGATCGTAGATTTTTTGCTTCTAGTTAATTTAAAATCAAGAATTGTTTTATTGTTTATATTAAAAAATTTAGGCCCTGAATTTTGATTTGAACATCACAAAAAAAATTACACTAATAAATTTGGAGCCTTAATTTTGATTTTCACTATATTATTTGTAAAAAAAAAAATCAAACTAACGTACACCCCAATTTCAAATTTTGCTATAAAAGTACCTCATTTGACGTTTTTGCCCAGGACCTCCAAATGTTCAAACCGGCCCGGACCATAAGAGACTCGTTTGTGTGATTCCTTATCTTATAAGTTTGATTAAGTACCTAATATAAGTATATACGGAGTATAATAGTACTTAGTTTTGTAGTTTGTACACTTAATCATATGATATATACCGTACATTATATCATAACACATCCAATTATCCATAATCCCATAAACTCAATAATAGATTATACAAGCATGCCTTCCACACCTTCAAACTTATACTATATCGTTTTCCAGTACATACCAATTGACGCTTGCTTTATAAAAAACGAACTGTAGTTCATGTACCCGTACTTTAGCTTGTCTCTATATCGACGATGATCAGAATCAAGTAATCAACGTGTTTACATGTTACATTATATTTATGTTTGAGCTCAAACATCTTACACAGAATCAATGAGAGAATCGTCATGACGATAAGAAACCGTGCTTGAGCTAAAAGTCGTAGCAGTCTCTATCTCAGTTATAACACCATTAGTTCGTTTCCACTCTGGCAACATCGTTTCTTGCGTTGAAAAATCTCCATTTTTAGACCTAAGACTCTCGAGGACACTCGCGACTTGTTTCATTGTAGGTCTTTTATTATCTTAATCTTAGTGTTTAGGTAACAATATAATTGTGTAGATACTAGGTTACGGCTTCTAGTGTTGTTAGCCTCTTGTCCTCGATATGTATTTATATCTGTTATTTCGTTAATACAATTATTCATTCAAGCAAATACTTTTACATGGTATAGAGCGAATCGCTCCATCACCAAAATTTTAATCTCTTCCCACAATCAATCGTCCTTCCTGCCACCATGACCGGATCGGCAACAATCTTCCCAAATCCCAATGATGCCGCCAGCCCTTTCATCTCCATTGAACTGGTGGGTATCACCAAACTCACACCTCTCACGTATCGTGCCTGGTCCAGCACCCTCTCCGACCTACTATTCGGGTTTGACCTTATGAAGTACCTTGATGGGTCTTTTCCATGTCCTGATGAGACCGTCACCTCAACAAAAGACAACAAACCTGTCGTCACGGCAAATCCGGCATATAATGCTTGGATGCGTCAGGATTCTGTTCTCAAGGCGACTCTTCGTGGATCTGTCTCCTCCACAATCGCGCCTCTCCTTAACTCTTGTACTACTTCTACCGCAATTTGGAAATACCTTGGTACAACTTATGCTAACCCATCTCGTGGACATATTATGCAGATTAAGGATCGTCTTAACTCTATTTCCAAGGGAGATCTCTCTGCCACTGAATATATGCAGGCTATAAGCTCAAGTGTAGATGAATTGAGCCAACTGGGGAAGGCCATGGATGACGAGGATGTTATTTCTAGGGTTCTCAATGGACTCGATTCTGTCAAATACCGCTCGCTCATTGACGCTGTCAAACACCAGGACACCACCATCTCTTTCGACGCTCTTCATGAGCGTCTGATCCAATTTGATTTATCACTAAAACACACCTCTCACCTTAACCACCACCACGCCCCTGCCTCCGCTCATGCTGCCTACACCCGCTCCTCTCGGCCCCCACCCCGTCCCTCCACCGACCCACCAATCCTGACCACCCCAACCGACCCCAACCTACCACCCTTTAAGGACAAATGTCAATGGTGTCATATCACGGGACACTATCTTCGCAACTGCCCCACCTTTAGATCCCTTCACCCGAATACTGTGGTACCACCCCACCCACCCGCTCCTCGTAACCCTCCTCGTGTTAACCTCGTCACTGCCGCTCCTTCCTCCCAACCCGACATTACCAACCCCGCTCCTTGGATAATTGATAGTGGGGCAACTCATCACATAACCCACGACCTTCACAACCTCTCCCTTCATGCACCCTATGACGGGACCGATGATCTCTTAATTGGCGACGGGTCACCTCGTCCGATTGCAAATATTGGTTCTTTTTCTCTTTCCCTCTCCTCTCAAAACTCTATTAAATTTAATAACGTTCTTCATGCTCCGTTTATCTCTAAAAACATTATCTCCGTCTCTCAATGTCTCGATAATAATCCTATAGCTTCCTTTACTCATGATTCTTGTGTCTTACAGGATCAATTGACGGGTCGGGAGCTGTTGCGGGGATACCTTAAAGCCGGGCTGTACGAGTGGGCTAAACCGAGATCTCCACCTACGGCGCTCCTCACCATCGCGACTCCACCTCATGTTTGGCATCACAAGCTTGGTCACCCCTCGTCCAATATTATTAATTATATTTTTAAGTTAGCTAATTTAAAAGCTTTAAATAATTTTCAGCATTGTAATGCTTGTTTGACTCACAAAAGTCATAAATTGCCGTTTTCTACTAATACGCTAAGTTCTACTAAACCACTTGAACTTCTTTATTCTGATGTTTGGACCTCTCCTTCTTTCTCTATTGATGGTTTTAAATATTACGTAGTATTTGTGGATCATTTTACTCGTTACACCTGGATTTACCCCTTACGTCAAAAATCTGATACCTCCCCTATTTTTGACCGTTTTCGTGCCCTACTCGAAAAATATTTTAACTTACCAATTATTCAAAAAAATTCTGATAATGGTGGAGAATATTTAAAACTTACACCCACTATCACGTCTGACGGTATTACCCATCTCACTTCACCACCACACACACCTGAGCATAACGGTCTTGCCGAACGACGTCATCGTCACATCGTCGAGACTGGTCTTGCTCTTCTCACTCATGCTCACATGCCCACCACCTACTGGTCTTACGCCTTCACCACCGCGGTTTACCTCATAAATCGCATGCCTACACCCGTTCTCAAGAATGACTCTCCTTTTGCCAAGTTATTTGGACATAGTCCAAATTATAGTAAACTTCGTAGCTTTGGGTGCCTCTGTTACCCATGGTTACGCCCCTACACCAAACACAAATTAGAACCCAAATCTAAACCCTGTATTTTTATTGGTTACTCTCCGACTCAGAGTGCCTATCATTGTCTTGACCTTTCTACTAAACGAATCTACACTTCACGACACGTCCAATTCGTTGAAGACACATTCTCGTTTAAGTACGGTCCCCTAGTCGAACCGGTTCCTTCTCCTGATGAGTGGTGTAACGTCCCACTCACAGTGTTAGCCCCTCCCCCTGTTCCTCCCACGGCTATTACCCCACCGACCCTATCCCGTCACCCCTTAGGGTATATGCTCGACGCCCTCGCCATCCTAGCACAACCACCACTGGCCAGCCCAGTATCCCTGCCGCCGGCCACCCCACTCACCAGACCGCCACGGTCCGCTCACCCAGTCCCACTAACCCCGTGTCCACCCCTGACCTTCACCCCTCGGCCTCCGCCACAGGTACTGTAACAGCCCTAAATTTTCGCAACCAAAATAATAAACCAAAAACCGAAAACTCAAAACTGTTACTCCACACTTAGCTTACCGCGCCAAGTGCAAGGAAAATGATAAATAATAAATGAATAAAAATAGAAATTTGATAGCTAATAAAAATAGAAACGTTGCAGCGGAAGTCTTTAAGTCTTACAAAATCCAAAACGGTTTAAAACAATAGTAACCAATAAATCCAATAATAATGTAAATAGTTTGGTAAATAACAAAAAGTCATTCCTCGCTCAGCACAACCCGATACCAGAATGCACCCATGCAGCAATCACGTGTACCTATCAGCTGTACCCAAAACACAAATAGGTACAGGTTCCAGCGGGGGAACGACCCAAAACAAAAGGACGTCAGCAAAGCTGAGTAAAAATATAATAATATAATAAATCGTGCAATAATAATAACAATAATAATAATAACAATAATAATAATAATAATAAATTGAAATCAGAATTAAAACCATCGTTTAAATAACAGAATACCATAAAAATCATAGTTGAAATCAAACCATCCAAAATATATATTTTTCGCAACCTGTGTGTCAAGGTCCTACCCTTGCACGGTCTAGAGGTAACCACTTGTGCTTAGCTAGACTCATATTAGTGCGCACCTCTCACATTTGGACAGCCAGTAGGATGAAACTGCCAAAGGAGAAAGTCTAACTCCCTAGCGAGTGAGGGCCGGACAATCCTCACTCAAAAATAGTTTCGGGACAAAGTCCCAGGAACGTCTTAGACGCACCTTAAAACCGTCTAGACCAACAGAACTCCCAGAGTCTGTTATAAGTTACTAAAAATTTACCCAAAATAGTACCAAAATGTGAGTAGTGTCACAAGGTTTAATATCCAAACATTACAAGTATTATAAAAATATTTACGATTGACAAAAATAATTTACGAAACCGTTATAAAAATATATTTTAATCCGAACATGCTCTTTACTTAAAAGTGAAAAGGGTAAAACGTCCTTACCTCTCGAGACGGTCAACCCAAGCTATTATTATCCCAAAAATTCTTTTTCCTTGAATCCACAAGCTACAAATAATACAAATATAATTCAATAACTAATTAACATTAAAACGGTCTAACCCATATAATACTTATCTATACTATCGAAATCACTCAACCTCAAGACACTAACCATTTACTCACCCAACAAACCCCCAAAATTAATCTAAATTATCACTCGATCTAAATTACTTGACCAAAAATCGGATACCTCATTAAATAAATTAGACACCAAGTAATCGAGACAAACGTCCAAAAAAAAATCCACTCCACTGAATTAGCAACACTACACACCCAGCACTTCATTATACTGTGATTTCATATATAGCCTGCATCATCAATGCCTCATCATTGCGTCATCAAAAAAAAATTCACACCTGCACTTCTTCTGATCTCCTGCCCACGCCTCAATCAAATTGACCCAACTTGCTAATTACTAATCCACAAGCCAAAAAAATACAATCAACATAATCCGATACCAACACCTATAAACAAATTGTTTGACACAATATCCCTTAACTCCGACCCATTATAAAATCGCATCCAACAACTTATTCAATACTAATTACTCACATTACTGCTAATCCATGACAGAGAAATTCTTTAAAAAAAATCGATTTTAAAACTATAAGAAAATTTATAAAAGAAGGACGTTAAATAAGTAGAGTACTTACGATATTTTTTGAAAAAGGAAGTCAAGACGGAAAATTGCAAGCAAAGGATTAAGACCTGATTTACACCGGTGAAGAAACGGTTGGGAATTGAAATTAGGAACCAGAGGAAGATGGTGCGGCTGGAAGAAAGACGCAAAGGACAAACAAAAGGGTGTGCTTGTGAATTGTGAATTCTACGGGTGGGGTCCTTAAATAGTTATAGGATTTTTTTTCTTTTTTTTTTGTCCTTATTGTATTTGACCCAAATCTCAACTCGATACAAAGACGGTTTATAAAAAGAACGTTTCACTTTAAGAAAATCAAAACCGATTTATTATAAGACGGACCAAAATAGTTTAATTTTATAACGACCTCGAAAATATTTTTTTCCCAACTTAACAACCCGTTTTAAATAATTTAGAAAAGGAACGTTTTATAATTGACTCGGAAAATAACGGGGTGTTACAGGTACGTCCAACGCGGCTGCCTTAGTCCAACACGTGTCTCGTCCCACGATCCGGTCAATGAATCAGATTCGGGTACCAAACCCCAAGTACGCTGCCTTCACTCACGTTTCCACCACTTCTTCCGCACCCGTAACACTTAAATCGGCTATGTCTGACCCAAATTGGCGCTCCGCTATGGATGCTGAGTACTCCGCCCTCTTAGTTAACAACACATGGACTCTTGTACCGCCTCACGATTCCTATAATGTGGTTGGGTGTCGTTGGGTTTTCCGTATTAAATATAATCCCGATAACACTATCCACAAGTATAAAGCCCGTCTTGTCGCTAAAGGTTTTCACCAACGTCCGGGAGTGGATTACTCGGAGACTTTTAGCCCAGTCGTCAAGCCCGTCACAGTTCGGTTGATCCTCGCTCTAGCTCTTGCTCGCGGTTGGTCCCTCCGACAACTCGATATTAATAATGCTTTCCTTCAAGGTACGTTAACTGAAACTGTTATATGTCTCAACCTCCTGGTTTTACTAACTCCTCGTATCCCAATCATGTGTGTCGCCTTACTCGGGCCATTTATGGGCTCAAACAGGCTCCATGTGCTTGGTACACTGAACTTAAAAATTATCTCACATCATATGGTTTCTCTCGATCACAGTCTGACCCCTCTCTTTTTCTTTTTCACCATATACAAAATCCTATCTACCTACTTGTTTACGTAGATGATATTATTGTCATTGGTCCTACGTCGACCGTGCTATCTTCTTTCCTTGATGCCTTTGCCCGTCGCTTCTCTCTAAAGGATCTAGGTTTCCCGTCATATTTTTTAGGTGTTGAAGTTACTCCCACATTATCTAGCCTTACTCTAACTCAAACTAAATATATTCACGATATCCTTACCCGCTCCTCTATGCTTTACTGCAAACCCGCAGCTACACCAATGACCGCCTACCCGCCCCTTCTTCAGACGAGTGGCTCACCTATATCCAACCCATCCGATTACCGTGCCTTAATTGGCAGCTTACAATATCTATCCCTTACCCGTCCCGATATAGCCTTCAGCGTCAATAAGTTGGCACAATTTATGCAGGATCCTCAAGAGTCTCATTGGTTGGCCTTGAAACGACTTCTGCGTTATCTAAAAGGCACTCTCCAGGTAGGTATCAGTTTATTTCGTTCTTCTCCTTTTTCGCTTCACGCGTTTTGTGATGCAGATTGGGCAGGTGATAGGAACAAATATGTCTCCACCACTGGCTTCATTATCTATCTTGGTCGTAATCCTATATCATGGTCCTCTCGGAAACAGTAGGCTATCGCTATGTCCACTACAGAAGCTGAATTTCGTGCCGTTGCCACCGCTACTATGGAGCTCATTTGGCTCCGTTCTCTTCTCTCAGAACTCCAGCTCGTGGTTACTTCTCCCCTGCTATCTACTGTGATAATTTAGGAGTTACTCATTATGCTACTAATCCCGTATTTCATTCCAAAATGAAACATGTTGCTTTAGCCTTCTATTTTGTAAGAGAGCATGTTCAGAAAGGGAATCTTCGAGTTCAACATATCTCTGCGGATGATCAACTTGCAGATGCTCTCACAAAACCGTTGCCTCGGCCGCAGCTCGAGCCTCTTCTCTCCAAGATCGGTCTATCCTTTGGATCGTCCTCCTTGAGGGGGCATATTAGAGATAATAATAATAAGGGTATAGAATAATATCAGTATATTCTCCTTAATTGTAGATCTTGTAATCTTAGTGTTTAGGTAACAATATAATTGTGTAGATACTAGGTTACGGCTTCTAGTGTTGTTAGCCTCTTGTCCTCGATATGTATTTATATCTGTTTTTTCGTTAATACAATTATTCATTCAAGCAAATACTTTTACACGTTGCTTACCGTTCAAGTTCAAGCTAAGCATTCTTTTGCGAGGTTAGCCACGCCAATGAGTTCTTCCATTTTGCCCTCTTTCACGATTTGGCCGTCCAATATATCCAACAACCGAGTATTTCCCATCACATGTAGGAATTCCGTAGCCAAACTCCTCCACTCCTTGGATATATCTGGTGATATGGGCCTTCGGCTGGTCCAAAGCTGTAGACATCGCTCTTCTTGGTGAATTGGTTTGACTGGAAGTACTCGGGATCAAGGTAACCAAATGTGCCTGCCACTTGAGTTGTCAGGTGAGTCTCGAGGTTCCAAAATCGGACACTTTTGCTCTATATTAGAGGACTTGATATCTCTGTGATAGATAGGTGCAGAACATGATGAATGAAGGTAAGCAATTGCTCCTGCTGATTCTGACGCGATTTTCCAAGAAATGCGGAAATCTTCACTTGGGTTATGAATATGCTCAGAAAGAGTTCCATTTGGGATGAATTCCTAGACGAGTAAGGGAACTTCGGTCTCTAAACAACATCCGAGTAACTTAACCACTGCACGTTCCTGTGGTTAATTTGAGACAAGATGACCACCTCGTTTATAAATGGAGCGAGTTGGGTTTCATCAACCTTTTTTGATTTCTTAACTGCTACGATTTTTCCATCCGCCAGCATCCCTTTGTAGACCGTGCCTTGGCCGAGTATTCACTTCTCATTGAAGTGGTCGGTTGCTACTTCTAACTCGCTGACCGTGAAGACCTTTGCTTTCTCTACAACACCTTCCGTTGAAGAGATTTGCTGTTGCAGCAATAATCCACCATTACGCTTGAAATTTTGAGCCCTTTGTTTGATCTCTTTCCGTCTTTTCAAGAAACACCGTAGAAAATAACCACCAATAGCTAACAATAATGATCCAATTCCGACAGTGAGGCCTGAAAAACAGCTCTGCTAGTATTAGCTGACTGCATGAGGTATTCTGAACAGAGAACTTCACACAAAACAGAAAAAAAAAGTTGCATGAAAGGTTCCGCCGCGCAATCTACTCAAAAGAACAGATGATTTGATGGAGAATAACTGTCAAATTACCTATGACGACACCGAGAAGGCGTGACCTAGTTTTGTTAGAAGGAAAACAGAAGACTCGGGTATAATCATCTTCATCTACATAGCATTCGCCTTTACACCCTCTACATTTTGGGACGTCTGCACCCACAGCATACACAGCTGAAAAGACGGTCTTCATATAGCTTTATAAGGTGCAGAAATCAAAGACGGCTTGACAAACTTACATTGGCAACCATTAGGAAGATAAGGGTTCCCACCTAAACCCTTTCCCGGAGGACAAAGACACTTGTAATTGCCACTGACATCAAAACGAACACAGTTGGGATTGTCGTTGCCTGACAATGAACCAGGGAGGTATTCAAAACTCCAGTCTAGCACAACGGGTATACGAGCACCGTTCCTGGCGATAGGCCAAACAGATTTCTGAGGCTCAGACACGTCGAAGTACTTCTCCAAGTAATCAATATCCACCAAATAAACATAGCTGCATATACTGCTACTCATGGTGAAATTCACGCTGTAAACGTTCAAAGGGTACGGAGGATAAGTTAGGCAAACTGAATAATCCTCAGTGTCCAAAGACGACCTGTAACTACGATCCACATCACAGACGGAGCCACATTGAGCCAGTAGTTTGTCACCGCCGTTGGAGAGAGCAGTAGCAGGGCAGTGTACAGGTGCAAACACGTTGTTGGTGGAGAATGTGTAGGGACTTCCACTGAAATCAGTACTCGTCCATGTCGAATTTCTGCTGGTACAGTTAAATGAGAACGGAGAATCCACCGTCACTTCTGTCGTCCCCAAGGTTATCTGAAGCACTTCCAGGTCGAACTTGGTGAGGGTCGGAGTGGAAGTGTTGCACGTGATAGAATACCATTCGTTGTAGTAGCAGCTTGGTCCTATACCAAAGGGATATGGAATGGTAACATTTCCGCACTTATCTCGACAACCAGGCTTTGCCATAGGGAAAGTTGCATCTGCAGATATTCACGACATCAGTAGCATAACTGCAGTTATTTGAAGCATCATATGCATGTTTTCTAATTTCTACTCCATATTTTGTTTTGCCTTTGGTATCAGTAGAATCCAAATTGGAATTTATGAAGAAAAGTAGCAAACAAATTCTATAAGATGTTGACAGTCAAAACAAAACAGCAGTGAAAGGTCAGTACAGTTGACAGATAGTGATTAGTAGGGAGCATGAGTATCTAGCAGTACAAAGTTGAATTAAACACTAACTAAATACTTCCAAACAAAACCGATTACGTTTCATCATATACGCTTTCCAGATATTTCTTCAGACTTCAAAAATGACATCTGACAACTTTCAGACATGAAAGGTTGTAGGCTCCACTGTAGTAGATCCTCAACCACAGCCATACTGGCATGTATGTATCAGAAGTACAATCATTGATGACAACCCGCACTTTTCCAATCAGAAGATCTCTCTTGAACTCTGACGGGTGAACGACTATTCGACAGTTCATTGCATCATCAGTCAGCAGCAGAATTTTAAGTATATCCACATCTTAAACAGTTCATGTTCACAACCAGAAGAAGCAAGAACTTCATAAACCAGAAGAAGATTTTATTTTGAAACAATTATGGTTTACATCTGGTTTTGAGACTTCTTCTCAGGATATAGAGCACAATACTGACGTCAATATCGTTGAATGTGCACCAGAAAGGAAAAAAATAACCAACACAATAGTACAGTAATAATATCATCCAGTTCTTGAAAGACTAGATCAAAGAATATGTTGCCGTGTGTGAGATACTACAATATAAGGTATCAGGACGCCACGTTGATGCAACATTCCTGACATGTTACTTCTGTGACTTACAGACTTGAACTGGAGCAGTTTATATTGTATCAAGGAAAGAATCGTCGTAACGTGAAGAAAGTGTGTTTGAGTTTGAAGGCGTAATATATATCTCAGTTACATCATCCTTCGTTTGGTTCCAATCTGGCAACATTTGCTGCGTCGAAGAATTTCCATTTTCTGATCTAAGACCCTCAAGGACGGTCGCGACTTGTTTCATTGTAGGTCGTTGCTTCCCACTCAAGCTCAAGCATTTACTTGCAAGGTTAGCCACACCAAGGAGCTCCTCCATTTTGCCCTCCTTCACGATTTGGCCGTCCAATATACCCAACAATTGAGAATTCTCCATCACATGAAGGAACTCAGTAGCCAAACTCCTCCATTGCTTGGATACATCAGGTGAAATGGGCCTTCGGCTAGTCAAGAGCTCGACAAGGACTACACCAAAGCTGTAGACATCGCTCTTTTCCGTGAATTGGTTTGACTGGAAGTACTCAGGATCCAAGTATCCAAATGTGCCTGCCACTTGAGTTGTCAGGTGAGTCTGGTCCATCATAACAGTCCTTGAGGTTCCAAAATCGGACACTTTTGCTCTATATTTCTCATCGAGAAGTATATTAGAAGACTTGATATCTCTGTGATAGATAGGTGCAGAACATGATGAATGAAGGTAAGCAATTGCTCCCGCTGATTCTGACGCGATTTGCAAACGCATTTTCCAAGAAATGCGGAAATCTTCACTTGGCTTATGAATATGCTCAGAAAGAGTTCCATTTGAGATGAACTCGTACACAAGCAAGGGAACGTCCGTCTCTAAACAACATCCGAGTAACTTAACCACATTCCTGTGGCTAATTTGAGACAAGATGACGACCTCATTGATGAATGGAGCGAGTTGGGTTTCATCGACCTTTTTCGATTTCTTAACTGCTATGATTTTTCCATCCGCCAGCATCCCTTTGTAGACAGTGCCTTGGCCTCCTTGGCCGAGTATTCTGTTCTCATTAAAGTGGTCGGTCGCTACTTCTAACTCGCTGACAGTGAAGACCTTTGCTTTCTCCACGACACCTTCCGTTGAAGAAATCTGCTGTTGCAACAATAATCCACCATTACGCTTGAAGTTTTGAGCCCTTTGTTTGATCTCTTTCCGTCTTTTCAAGAAACACCGTAGAAAATAACCACCAATAGCTAACAATAATGATCCAATTCCGACAGTGAGGCCTGAAAAAACAGCACAGAAACTTTCATTAAAATTTGCATGCAAGTATGTTACTTCAGCTTTTGGGGCGTGTGCTGAGCACGACACTCAGATAGGGAGCAGAGCACTTAGAAATGTGTGGCAGTGTGAAGAAACAGAAATCTTAAAGCAGTGGAAACATATGAAATAGAGTTATATAATTTGGAGAATATAATCGTCAAAATCACCTATAACGACTCCAAGTAGGCGTGCCTTACTCCTGCTAGAACCATAGCAGTTGACTTGGGTATAGTCATCTTCACCGACCCAGCATTCGCCTTTGCACCCATCACATTGTGAAACATCTGCAACCAGAGCACACACACGCATTTGTGAACTAAATATTGTGTGAGTTACTGAGTTGGCCTCATACCCGTGAAATGGTTCATTTGTATAAAAAGATCTCTCATTTATCAATAATTGAATGATCTTTCTATAAAAATGAACCGTCTCACGTGTGAGGAACTCTATATTTTGTGGAATAAGGCAATCTTCACATATATATTTGTGACGTAGAGAAATCAACAACAGTTTGAGAAACTTACACTGGCATCCATTACCATTAGGCAGATAAGGATTCCCACCTAAACCTTGGCCTGGTGGACATGCGCATTTGTAATTACCGTCTTCAAAAAGATTGCAGTACGGATTGTCATCCGCAGAAGATGAGCCAGGGAGGTATTCATAATCCCAGTTTAACACAACTGGTATATGAGTACCATTCCGACCAACTGACGAAACAAATTTCTGAGATTGGGACAAGTCAAGGTCAAGGATATCCAAGTAACCACCGTCCACCAAGAAGACATAGCTGCAACTACTGCTACTGGTATTCCGAGTGAAGTTCACGCTGTAAACATCCAAAGGGTACGGGGGATTAGTCAGGCAAACTGAGTCTGATCCCTCAGCTGCCAAAGCTGGTGTGGAACACACTGAGCCACATTGAGCGACTACTGTGTCACCACCATTGGAGAAAGCAGTCGCCGGGCAGTGTACAGGGGCAAACACGTTGTCGGTGGAGAATGTGTAGGGACTTCCACTGAAGTCAGTACTCGTCCATGTCGAACTTGCGTTGGTGCAGTTAAATGAGAACGGAGAACTCACTGTCACTTCTCTTAACAAGGTTATATGGAGCACTTGGAGGCCGAATTTTGTGAGGATCGGAGTGGAAGTGTTGCATGTGATAGAATACCATTCTGTGTAGTAGCAGTTTGATCCCATACCAAAGGGATATGGAATGGTAACATTTCCGCACTTATCTTGACAGCCGGGCTTCGCCATTGGTAATGCTGCTGCATCTACAGCTGTTCCTGATAGCAGTAACATGATAATTGCAGTAACTGGGAGCATAAGCATGTTTTCAATGTAGTTTTGCCTCGTATCAGCAAGAAAAAAACAGAATGAAATATAAGTATAACTAGTCAAAGAAATACAAATTCTGAAGATGTTGACAGTCAAAAAATAACAGCAGAGAAGAGTCAAACCCAAGTACGAAATGATTACTACTTTCCTTTGCCAGCATTGCACACTAATTTCTTCCAGCTTTGAACATGACATGCTGATACATTATGATCAAAAACCAGGAATCTGCAACAGCATTCTCCATTGACCATACTAAGTCCTTGCCGACATGTATAAACATGAGATCGTAAAGAAAATATTACACAGAAAGACAAGTATATATAAAAGGAAAGAAGGATGGATGTCATCTAAAACTTTACTGATAACTACTTGTAATACATAAATATAATTCGTGCATATTTTTTTCCAACCAGCAGATCTCGTATGAATTCTGACTGGTAAACTACAGTCTGTAATACATTTCATTGCATTCCAAAACTACTCCCACATGTCAGTCAGTCAAGCATATAATGGTTCCGAGCCACAGCCCACAAGCATGAGGAGGAGCAAGAGTCTGACTGCTTCAGGCAAAGAATGCTTCACCTTGTAACCAATTATATAGGTTGGGATCATAATATGAAGTCTGGTAGACCTTATCTCAGGATCGGTCATCAGCGTGTAACATCAGCTGCTGCATGCACCCACAAATGATGCTTATACCACCGCCTTCAAATTCAGTCTCGGGACCTTCAAGTCCTTAATAACCCAGACTTAATAGTATGAACCAATGAACATGTTATATTAGCTCTCCAAGTTTCAGCTGTACTAACGGAGCATAGTCTTCAGGAAATCTTGGTCAAATATACAGGGAATCTTCAGTTTTCTATACAATGGCCCTAAATTTTTGCTCCTAGGATGTAATTTCTTGAGCGGGGTGAACAAAAGAGAGCAATGAGGGTAACATAGAAAGTGACAGCAGCAGTTACACAAAATATCCACACAGAAATCGGACCCCCCTCCAAATCGTCCTTGAACGAGTCTCCAGGTAATGCAGGAATAGTCGGTGGCTCACACTTACCAGCAGAAATCTCAATACATAATGCAGGATTACCAGTAAATGCTCCAGGAAACTTCCAGTAACCTTGCTTCCTCGAGACAAATCCCGAGAACGAGTTGTATGACAAATTTAGCACTGAAAGCTCCTGAAGGTCTGAAATATTAGCCAGGATCGGACCTGAAAGTGAGTTATGAGACAGATCTAGAGCCCTTAAGTTCCACATTTTCCCTAAACCCACAGGAAGCTGGCCCTCCAGAAGATTGAAGGACAAGTTTAGATACTCCAAACCACGTAACGCGAAAAGACTCTCCGGAATGTCTCCATTTAGCTGGTTATCCGATAGGTCGATGCCTACCGGAGAAAGTAGCTCATAGGCAAAACTCACCTCATTTCTACCCATTAGCAAAACCGACATCTGAATCTCCATATTCTTAACTGAAAGCAATTCTTCATCTGTACTGTCAATATCGTTGGTTACTGCATTGTCAAAGTTTTTACTGACGTTGAAGTTATCGTCAGGAATAAAGCTGGAAAACTTGTTTCCTGAGAGATCGAGAGCACTGATCGACGGGAGTGTGAAGAGCCAGCCAGGAACTGAACCTTCGAACTTGTTTTCTGCAAGAGACAGGAATTTCAGATTCAACCATCTGCTCATTGCACCATTTAAAGGTCCTGAAAGGTTGTTAGAGCTGAAATCAACAACTTCCAGTGACTTGCAGCCTGCTAGGGTTTGAGGCACTTGACCCGAGATTTTATTGCTGCTAATATCGAGTATCTTCAAACTGTTTAATGCATCCAGCTCTGGTGGAATTTCACCGGAGAGATCATTGTTGCCGAGCATTAGTGCCAAGAGCTGAAAACACCCAACGATGTTCAAGGGAATAGAGCCAGATAGAGCATTGTGTGAGAGATCAATGGCTTGAAGGTACGTCATGTTGCCAATGCTCTCGGGAATAGCACCGGTAAGTGAATTGTGTGAGAGAAACAATGCTTGCAGGCTTTTCAGGTCTGTGATTTTCAGGGGAATGTCACCAGAGAACTGATTGTGGGAGAGATCGAGAACAAGAAGACCCGACTTATCTGTTGTTTCAGCAACTTTACTAGGAAGGGAACCTGACAACTCATTGAAACTTAAGTCTAGAGAAAGAAGCTTATCTGAGAACACTAGCATTGGTGGAATCTCGTACTGAATCCCGTTGTAGGACAAATTGAGCTGCCTCAAAGCTCGAAGCGAGGACATACAAGACGGTATCCTTCCCACAAATGAATTGTTCGCTAGGTTGAGGACGGTGAGAGACTGAACACATCCATTAAAACAAGGCAAAGTGCCGGAAAGGGTATTTGATGCCAAATTCAGGACCTCCAAAGGCTGGTGAAACTCATTAATCTTCCCATATAACCTGTTATCCGAGAGATCCAGATACACGAGAGATCCCAACCGGGAAAGACATCCCGGGATTTCCCCTCCAAATGAATTTGAACCCAAATCAATTTTTTCAAGATGGTTTGAAAAATTGCCAATCCACATTGGTAAATCCCCTCCTAAACACCCATTACCATTCAAAACAAGCTCTCTCAAATGCTTCAACTTTGAAATTGTATCAGGAACACCTCCTCCAAGACTGTTATAACCAAGATCAAGTACCCTCAGACCCAAAAGATTTCCCAAACAAGACGGTATAACCGAAGTCAAGTTATTATGAGACAAGACTAGGGTTTGGAGATGCAAAAGGCCACATAAACTAGGACTAATTGCACCAGACAAGTTCATGTAGCTAAGGTTCAAGGACATGACCCTGCCAGTCCGGTTTTCGCAGGTAATACCGGTCCAACAGGAGCAATTAGACCCGTCCCAACTCGACAAACCCGGGTCTGGATAGATAACCTTGGATTTAAAGACAGTGAGTGAGACTCTATCTTGTGGGTGAACATCAACAGCTGAAACTACACTTGGGTTCATCATCCCAAGCAACAACCATAACACCAACAAAAATGGCATAATATGTAAATTAATCCCACCAAAATGGCAAAATTTGAAACCCCACCTCTTAGCTTCCATGAAAGGTACTCCTACTATGAAGCTTAAAGCTAAGTGGGTCCACCAATAATAATAAAAATTACCATAGCCCCATTTCTTCTCCTTTCACAATAAAGCAAAATAGTGGGAAGAAAGTGAGGATTAACAAACAAAGGTAAAGTTAACAAATTTCTAATGTAAGTTAAAAAACCCACCTCTACACTTAAAACCCATCTTCTCTTCTTTCTATAATAAAGCAATTGGAGGTGGAAAAATGGTAAAGTTGAAGTCTTTTCTTCACCTAAAGATGGAATAACCCCCCCACTAATCACAAGATAATCTCACAATTAAATGACAATAATAATAATAATAATAATAATGATATGGTAAAGTTCCAAACTTTTTTTGAACCCACTAATCTTCTTCCATTCAGAGGATAATGTCACAATAAAATGACACTAATTGGGTAAAGTTGAAAACTTTTCTTCACCTCAAGATTGAAAACCCACTAATCTTCTTCAATTTACATGATAATGTGACATTCAAAACACAATGATATGCCCAAATTTGAAGCCTTTTTTGGAATTTTAAACTCCAACCCACCAAAGATAATGAGTAAAAATGACAATATAGTGCCAAATTTGAACTTTTTTTGGAATCAAACTCCAACCCACCAAAGATAATGAATAAAAAAATGAAGTAAAAATTTAAGTGAAGAATGAAAATGAGAAGAGATGAAAGAAAAAGACCTGAAGAAGAAAGAAGAAGAAGAAGAGAGAGGGTGAAAGAACAAACATTCTTCGTTGTTGTCTAGTTCCAAGAAAATTCAAAAAATAAAAATAGAAAACTCAAGTGTAGTAATAAGTGTAGTAATGATGTGAGAATTGAGGAAATTCTTTCTTTATTTCAGAGAGACCTTAAATAATGATGATAACAAACTGTATAGTTTATGCAATTATTTAATGAGCACACATAATATGCTCGCTCTATCTTTCGGCAGCTTTGCTTTGCAATGTAGAGAGAGAGAAAGACGGGAAAGGAGGCCATACGATGACACATCTTCTCCAATTCTTATAACGTTTCAAATATTATTCACTTACATAATTATACGGATAATATGTCGTCAATTTGTGATGGTTGTTTCTTTATGTCATTTTGTATACTTTATATACGGAGTATTTTTTTGTTCAACGAAGTGTTCGATTAGTTGCATTACAATATAGAAAACGGGGATTCAAATCTGAGACTGTACCAAGTCTTAACCGGGCGAAAGACATCTGACATTTCATAGACGCTTCATCATCTACAAATCCTTGCTTGTGATGGACATCTAATATCTTCATCATATTATTATACGTAATAGATTATTACATGGAAACAAAATACAAGCAAACAACCATGGAATAACGATATTGTCTTATCAATTTAGGTGGTGTTCTTTCTAAGTTATTTTCAACTTGAACCAAATAAGTACATTCATATTCAGTATACTTAGGTTAAGTTTAACTTCATTTATTTTAATTTGTCTTACTCAATTCAATTCATTTATGATCCGTCTGGGAACACGGATTTCATTTTAAAATTTGGATTTGACAAACAAAGTGAATTTGGATTTTGTAAAATACAATACCTTCACGAAAAGACTCATTTCAAAATGACACCTTAACACATGTCATTCTAAAATTCATCATTTTACTTTTCTAACTTGACAATGACGATTTGAAATGAAATATTGGTTCTCAAACGTTACCTTAATTCATTTCAATGTAGTTATTGAGTGTCATTAAATTAAGTTAGTTATCAATAAGTTCTTTTCATTCAAAATTCAATCCCGTCTCTTCCAACCAAAAAGAATACTGGAATAAGTGTTTTTGGTATTTAAACTCTATTTTGATACCGAAATCTTAAATTCACATGCAAACAACCATGGGATTAGAATAACAAGTTTTGTCTTTTTACATTTTCCTTTATTTGATACTCCCTCCATTTTCTTGAATAAGCCTCACTTTTTTTGTGAGGGGGAATAGTGGTTAATGAGACTATTTCAAGAAAATAAAGGGAATAATAGTTTATATTTTTCTTTATTTAGTGTGTCGATTAATAGTTTACACTTTCTTTCTTTTTTGCTAAGTTTCAGACTCTATTTATGTTTTTTAATAAAGAAATTATAATTCTTCTCGGATTACTTTTACTACTTTAATCTTTTGTATATAAAATAAATATTAATTTTAGATTGAAACGGAAGAAGTAATAAATTAATAATACGTCAAATACATCCGTCACAAACCAGAAATAAAAAAAAGGATGGAGTGGGACGTTGGGGTTTGCAAACGTGTGAGAGTATGAAGCGTGAAATTGTCGCTGCTTTTCTTGTTGGTTCTGATAACAGAGAACTGTAAAGTAGTGTAGACAGTACTAGAGTGAAGTGAGTGTGAGTGAGTGACTGGTTCAGCATCTTTTCTTTTTTCTTTTGCCTTTTCTCATTTTGCGTTGCCTACAAGCTTATTTTCCTTTCCAGATTCCGGTTTAAGTCGGAGATATCCATGTTATACAAGACGAGTTATATAGATGTAATACGGAGCAGTAGATTTTGCAAACATGTAAATTGACTCGAATTAGTTTAATTGGTTGATGTCATTTTCGGGTCGGGATTGGTTTATCTTGGAGATATTTGTCCTTTCCCAAATTCTGATTTATGATGGGAATATCCGTCGAGCTCGGATTTTCATTTTTTGTGTTAGCTCGAGTATTGTCAATGCATGGTCGTATTGTATTAACTATGAATGAGTCAAATTTATAGATAGAACAAAAAGCAAATTAAAATATAGGAGTATACATGTTACAGTTACGAGTTAGTAAATCTCAACTTGTGACGGATATATCCGTCATAAATTGATGATGGTTCAAATAATGTCATTTCGTTAGAAAATAGAAGGTTTGAAAGTAGCACATGAGTTTATCTTTACTTACCCAAGTAGATATTACTTGACCCGTCACACGTTAGAATTTGCCTACGATTATCTACATCCTTGGTCTAAGCAGATATTTTAAAGTTTGAACGGATACGACCGTACTTGTTAAAGAGAAGGTATGCAAATTGTTCTTCATGCATGGTGTATATTTATTGATGTGGGATTGTAACGATGATAAAATTATTCCTCACGTTATATACAAACGGATATTTTTACTTATCACGTATTTTGGAATAAGGATCATGCGTGTTCGAGGAAAGTGATGTTCATCAAACTCAACCTACACAACTATGGACTTTGGTAGCATGTTAGACATATGTATATGGGCTTAACTCATGCCCATTAGAAGGAGATACAATCCACTACACAAACTCCATAAAGGTGGCGTTTGGTTTGCCAAAAAGAGGTACGGTATAAGGTATGAGTTTAGAATGAAATTACTTGTTTGGTTGGCAAACCTCCAAGTTATGTTGAAATACATACCTTGGAATCAAATTACTTGTACTCTTATTTGATTTTTCCAAATTTTTTGTTTTTTTGTTTTTGTAAAATGTCTTGACTAAAAAACTAATAAAAAAACATCTTGAAAATTAATATTAAATATAATTGAGGTTTCATATTCACAATAACTAATTTTTTTAACGAAATTTATTTTACTTTTTTTAATTGATTTTTATTTTATTTGTAGTACTCCATATAACATTACTGTATAAAATTTTATATACTTAAAATTAGATTATTAAATACCGAGTACTTTACAAAACTATAATTTCTAATTTGATTCCTAATCATTTAAAAAATGAACCAAACACCAGGCATGAGGAATCAAGTTTCCACCCCATACCACCCTGATTTGATTCCTGATTCTAATCTTATACCTTCTCGCGAACCAAACGCCCCCCTAAGATTTAATCTTGAAACCAATTGCTAATAGAAGAAATAATTTGATTGTTTATAAAATAGTATAGATCCCGTGCCCAACATGGTATATACAGAAATTTAATTTTGAGTTGATTATTTATACAAAATGCAGTAAATTTCAATTTAGCATTTCATTGTTTTTTTGTTTGATAAATAATTTGAAATTAAACTAATTAAATAACAACCTTAATTAATTATCCGTATCATGAAAGCTGTATTTTAAAGAAAATTCTAGATGACCTCGTTCCCTCAATCTCAATGTAAGATTTGTAGTACTAATAATAATTAAGCCCAAATTGTTGTTAGAGCTTTTGCTATTGCATTACTACGATTTTTGGTCTAATTGAAAGTTAGAATTTTAGGCGAAGAGATATTTCGAGAAATTTATATTTTCTTAGTTAATACAGTAGATGATTTTCTTTTTATTACCGTAGTTTGCAAAAAGTGCAAGTAATAAAAGATGATTTGGAGTTTTGATTTTTTGGAAGAATCTAAAAATATGTGGAATTATGATTATATAGGACCGTGAGATGTTATTGCCTTATTAGAGTGCATAATTTCAGAGGAAATAATTTTGAGCGGAATTTGGGTTGATGAGGAGTTCACACCTCATCATTTTAATAGTTTTTATTATTCTTTTAGTATAAGAAGGATTAGTTTACTCTCTTCTAAGTTCTAACTTATTGAGTCGAATTGTCGAAATATGACACATCAACTATACGCCATTTTATCAGTCAAAATTATTATCACAAAATCTATTAATCAATCAAGGAATCATCCGGTCATTGGAAGAAATATATAAATAATAGATCAAGTATTTGATGATATCTCATTTCAAGGAAATATATAAAGAAATTTTGTTCCTTTTTCCCATTTTTTTTGATACATGGAAAGAAAAACTAAGTATATGAAAATTAATATATATATATATATATATATATATATATAGAAATTGCATCCGGTGAGTTGGTCTTCTTTAAATGAGTCCGTCCCGCAAATCACAGCCACATGATCAAATCACATGAATGGCTGAGATTCAATCTCAGCGTCATCTTCATCGTATATAATCTTACTGTTACAGTAACAGAACACTATTTTTTTTTTAATAAAAAAAAAAAAAACTATTACAGTAACACAAATATCTTACTGTGACACTGTCACAGTAATAAGGAATTACAATAATAATGTCAGAGTAATACTGTAATAGAACACTATTACAGTAACACAAAAATCTTATTGTGACAGTGTCACAGTTATAAGGAATTACAATAATAATGTCACAGTAATAATGTCACAGTAATATGAAATTAAAGAGTTATAAATATCTTACTGTAACACTGTCACAGTAATAAGGAATCACACTATAATGTCACAGTAATAATGTCAAATTCATTTATCAATTGACACTACAAAGTAACATCAACATGAGATTAACAGTAGCACTGTTACAGTAACAGAGCACTATTACAGTAACACAAATATCTTACTGTGACACTGTCACAGTAATAAAGAATTACAGTAATAATGTCACAGTAATAATATCACAGTAATATGGAATTAAAGAGTTATGATGTTTGTGTATGCAAAGGCAGCCTTGTTACTCTTCCTTAATGACGTGGTCCAATCTCAGACATTCAATCTTGTTTGATTGTGTGGTCCAGATTGAAAGGACGGACTCATCTAAAGAGGGAGACACCGGATCCTCACTCTCTCTATATATATGGGTTACTTTTTTTGATACATTGCACAAAAAGATACAGTAATGAATAAAAAATAATATCATCAAAAAAATTGCTAAAGAAAGTCAAAATTGAAGAACAAAATATACAAAATCAGAAATGATAATCCCATGATTTAGATATAATTAATATTCAAGATTTTGCATGTACTTAATACATTTCTACCATAATCTGTTGGATTAGTATAAAAACACCAATATTAGCCCATTTTAATCATCTACATTTTTTTATTTTAACTAACAAATAGTTAATTTTAAATATGGCGTATATATATATTTACCTAGTATTTTTCACGTTCTTACTCAACTCATCCCCGTCCTTAGCGGCGTCACTTAAAAGCTACAATGTTGTGAGAGATTTCGGTGCAAAAAATAATGGTAAGACGGATGCAAGACAAGCATTCCTTAATGCATGGAATGCAGCATGCGTGTCAGTGAAACCGTCACAAATTTACGTACCTAATGGTAATTACTTATTAGGTCATATACAATTTGACGGAACTTTGTGCAAAAGTTCTATCTTGTTTAAAATTGACGGTACACTTGTTGCAAATAATGTTGAGAATAGTGAAATTTGGATTGGTTTTCATAAAGTTGATGGGGTACATATTAAAGGTGGTATCCTTGATGCTAAGGGTAAGCATTTGTGGAATTGTAAGCTAGCTCGGCGACGTTGTCCTATGGGGGCTAAGGTAATTAATTTTTATTTAATTTTCACTAAATTTTTGCAATTTTATTTTATTTTATTATCATAAAGCTCACCGAATACAAAAAGGTTAAACAATTTTAGTTTTATTAATTTCAATACAAGTATTTATGAATTTTACATATACAAAAACTATATAAAAATCTAATACGGAGTAGTATTCTAATAAAGTGTCTAACAGTTGTAAAATTATTATAAATACTTTAATATTAATATTATACTAATATTTGAATTTACCTCGATCAAAATTGATAGGTTGTTATTACCATATGCGCTAATATATGTGCTATAATGTATTTTCCGGCCATAATAAAAATTTATGACTTCACTAAAACAATACGTAAATCAACTATACGAGTATATCATTATAGAATTTTGAGATTATAGGCAAATTAAACCAATTTTAGTAATTTGATTAAAAAATATTGAAGTATTATTTCATCATATTTTATCTACTACAGTAAGTTTTTTCTTCAAATACATATGCAGACGTTAAATATTGATAACTCGAAGAACATGATTATTGATGGTTTGACATCAAGAGATAGCCAAATGTTCCACATTTCAATAAACGCTTGCCAAAACATAAACATGGGAGGTCTCCAACTGACGGCACCGGCTAATAGTCCAAACACCGACGGTATTCATGTTGAGAGATCTAACGGGATAACTATTATGCATTCTCAATTTATGACGGGTGACGATTGCATCTCAATTGGTCCTCGTAATCAAAATTTTTGGATTGAAAACGTATTTTGTGGACCCGGTCACGGTATCAGGTAAGATTTAAATATTAATTTAATTTAATTTGTCATAATATACTCTATATATATATTTTTTGGTTTGTCAAATTATTCTGATTTTGTTTATTTGGGCAGTATAGGGAGCCTTGGTAGATCTCAAATAGATGAAGGTTTCCTAGTGAAAAATGTGACGGTAAAAAGAGTAACTTTGACGGATACAGATAATGGACTGAGGATAAAAACATTTGCTAGCTCAATCCAAGGAACCGTCAAAGATATTTATTTCATTGGAGCAATTATGAACAACGTTCGCAATCCAATCATCATCGATCAAAGTTACTGCCCACAAGGCAATTGCCCAAGTGGCAAGGTAATTCAACAAAAATAAAATCTCTTATTACTATAAAAATAAAATTACACTTAATTAACGCTTCTCAAACTATATATACGAAGGCATCATCATCTGATATATTGTACTAGCTACTCCGTAATAACTTGAATTCAAAACGGGTTGATATTAAAGTCGTTACAACACTATTATTGTCTAAACGAACTTTTATGTTTTTTTTTGTTTGTTTGAAACTGGATTAGGGGTCGAGAATACAAATAATGAACGTGGTATACAAGAATATTAAAGGAATATCTTCGTCTCCAGAGGTGGTGACATTTAATTGCAGCCCTCAGAAGCCTTGTCATGGGTTAAACTTGAAAGATATCAAGCTTTCATATAGATCGAAAGCAGGTTCGCCAATTTGTCAACTAAAGAATGCTCGGTGGACGACACAAGGCCTTATACAATTACCTCCCAAATGCTTGACCAAATAAACAAATGACAGCTCCATCTCTGTCGTTTCGTTCATTTGTTTGCAGGGCTCGTTTGGTTGCTCTTGGAAATTCATGGAAAGTAGGAATAGTTCCCATGAATTGAAAAAAAATGGGGTTGTTTGGTTGCCACAAATTTGCACGAATAGAGGAAGTAGAATTTCCCATGGAAGTGACTTACTACGTAAACGTAGGAGGTTGTTTACTATCCCCATCTTGGTAACTTGCAATTCCCATGTACGTATTAAGTATTCGCATAGGTAATCAAATACTTTTTAAAACTTCACGTGAATTAGGAAAAATAACTTTATCTCCCTTGATTTTCTACTTCCCAATGATTGCACTTCCCGCATCAACCAAACAATGAAACAAGCCCTTTAGATTAAAGTAATAATCCTCACAATGAATATAAAAGACAAACAAATGAACGAGACAGATTGAGTAGTTTTTGTGTGTATTTTTTTCCCAATAATACAATTACTCTTTCTTTGTATTTCTACACTTAAGTCCGTTTCAATAAGAAAATAGGAAGGAAAGGGAGGGGAGAGGAGGGGAAGGAAGAGGAGGAGAGGGGAGGGGAGAGAAAATGAAAGGAGGTTGTTAACAAAAATTGGAAGAAAAAAAAGAGAGGAGGAATAATAAGTGTCTATTACTCGTGGAAGAAGGATGTTGAATAAACAAAATATATAATGACAACTTCATCGTGTTATTTGCTTGAGTAATGACTAGTTGCATAAAAAAATGTTTGACTCGCTTAATAATTTTTGGAACTTACAATAATTCATGTAATTATGATTATTTTTTTTTACTCGTTCAAATATAGCAAGTACGTAGTATATTTTCTGACTTAAAAATTGGTAAACACAAAGCAACGCAAGTTTTTTTATTCACTTTCTTATCCTGACCCGATTCACCCGTGACGGAAAAAAAAAAGAGTCACAAAAGAACTAAACTGAATGTCTCTGGTCCAAACTGAACCCAATGAGTCTGAACTGAACTAAAGTAAACTTGGCAGAATATAGGTACAAAAACACATGTCTTATCTTAACTTGACTCACCCATAACGGAAAAAAAAAAACGATATTTTCTTATCCGCTTTCTTATCCTAATCCGACTCACGCGTAATAGGAAAAAAAACAAGGAATTGTAACAAATATTATTGAGTTTTCTTAGTTATTGTGCCAAAATGAAAGGGGAGGACCAATGTGATATGGATGGAGCATCATTTTTCCTCCAAATATTGTCAACTTTGACAATATTTCATTTTGGTTTAAAATGAAAAAAAATCATTCTTCCGTTTCCTTCCCCTCCATTTTCCTTTCTCCCTAAATTGTACTCCGTATCCAAATAAAGGAGATCAATATGGCTGTTGTAATTGTTTGGGTATATATATGCCAGAATCACACTAAGTTAGATAGCTTCATCTTATTCGATATTACCCTGTTAGGAAATAAGTGCCTAGCAATTGTGTAGACACCCGCATTTTTGACTGCCAGGTGTCTATGGTAGTTTCCAAAAAAACACCCGATGATGATCGGACGCTAACGTGTTTCTACGCGCTCGGATATGGGCTCAAAACCATTAGTTGTTGGCTAATGCACTTACGGAGTAAAAATCTCACAAAACAGACCTCAAATCCAGGCCCAGTGGGCCGTTTCCAATCAAATAAGGCTAATTTGGGCCAAAGCCGACACCGGAAATAAAACCGACTTTTAGCGATTGGGTCAACCCTGGTCAAAGTCGTTTCCGAGACACATCAAAGCAGCCACCCAAATACAAAAAGTCCAACTCAAGAAGCAAAACCAACAGTCTACCTTCAGACGGGCCATCAGGTCAAGTCCGTCAGGGCACAACCATAGACACCAAAGTACATGGCAATGCCTATATAAACATCTCCATGCACAATCAATTGAACACAACTTTACAAGCCCTAATTCTACCTAATCAAACCCTACACCACAGCGAGCAAACCCTAAACCTAGCTTTAGGAATCGAAACCCTAAACCACCACAACTTAGCCTACATACTCGATACTCCCGTGCAAGCCGCCACTACGAGTCCCGTCCGAGCGTAAGAAACATGTAGGTTGAGGGTGCAAAACCACTTTTCTTTTTCTTCTCCTTTCTCGTCTCCCTCGCGTCTTTCATCGTCTTTATCGTCGTTTTTTTATTTTGTTCGTGTCATAATACCGTTAATATCGTTAGTATCAAAAGACATTAAAATACTTGTGGATTTGTGTCGAGTGTAAGTGATGGTGGGATAAGAAAACCCGAATATACAAGTGTACTGCACACAGCGTTGCCGGTCGCTTATTCCATCACCCCGATCACTTGATTATTGAAACAAGTTAACTTAAACAATAATTTTTATTTCGTTCCATCATCGTTCAATTGCATATTTCATCAATTCTAAAGCCCTTTTTAAAGTAAGCACTTTTTTTAATAAGGGTCGAAACCCGTTGATGCGGATCCGATATTAAACAATTCGCAAGAATTAAATATGATGTCGGGATGCGGAGGGAATCAAGTCGAGTTTTTTTTAATTAAAGTATCGATCTATTAGATTCGATACCAATTCCATAATTGGATGTCGAATCTAATGATTTAGTCAAATAAATTAATCAACACGATTTTCGTTGATGCTAGCATAGATGTCTTCTAATTCATTTGAATTAATTATGACATTAATAAACGCAGAGAAAATTTGTATCGTGCTAGTTAACTTAAAACGACTTATAGCCTTTTTTCTTCGAATTTCTCTCTAGTATATATTCCATACCGATTCAATAATCGAATATGGGATATGACGAGCATCACAATTAGAATCGAGTATAAATTATTCCAAGTATTTGATATCGATTTCATAATCGAATATTGAATACGACAAATATCGAAAATATTAAGTCGAGTGCAAATTACGCAATATTTGTATGCGATTTAATAAAATCATCAATTTTCTGAAGAAAACAATTTCGCTCTTTTTTGTTATTCTTCGAACATCGTTTTTTAGACAAACCATTTTTTTTAGATCTCGATATATTTTTTTCCTTGACCTCGGTCAACACGTGTTAATCAATCACGTGTCAATACCTTTTCCAAAACCGTGCATATTATCGTATTCATCTCTTATCCAATTTATCAATTATCATATCGTTACTAACGCGTTTGTTGTTTCTCTTGTCAATTTTGGTTGTTTATTTTATTGTACTAAAATGAACCCACATGCTAAAATTCAACTTCGACGTTAGAATTAATTGCATTAAATCGACATAGAAACCCTTTCAATTTCATTCACATGCTTAGGGAAAACAATGTTTGCATAAGCATTTTTCACCGTCTAACTAACGCGCGTATTAGAGAGTCTTTCGATATCTTAGTAGAGGCCGCTAATGTGCGGGCGGGGTTGGGTGTCCTTTGTGGGCTTCCCAACACGTACCCTCATCCTTTACTCAGAACCTCGGTTTCCGGATGCCCGAAACCGTTGGCGCACGAGAGTCATTCAATACACG
This sequence comes from Agrostemma githago, assembly GCA_958450325.1. NCBI lineage: Eukaryota > Viridiplantae > Streptophyta > Magnoliopsida > Caryophyllales > Caryophyllaceae > Agrostemma > Agrostemma githago. The sequence goes on from OY288249.1 coordinate 5,526,074, forward strand.
ATATCCGATAACGTCGGTATCGGAAACAAATGCAAAGGGACGAGCCCAATAAACTCTGACATCGGAAATGGGTCGTATTTTGTACACGGCCCACTACGACATAGAGTGGGTTCGAACGGGCCCGAACTCCCACAAAGTTCGGTGGCGACTCCACTTCGATTTAAAATTCGATCCATTCTCATATGGAGATTCATTCGCCTCCCCAAACCCGCGCGTGGCCGCGTCGGGGTGGACCTATGTCATGTCCACAATTTGGCGACTCCACTGGGGATTAATTGATGCGTGACTTACCATCGGCGTCCTCAGGGTGAGACTCGAATAGAAATCGTTTGACTAGTACAATACGCGTTTTTGTTTTACGGTTCATGCATAACCCTATATTTTTTTCCGGGCCGGTACTCGCGACCGACGTCCCACTATACCGTGATGTACTCCAATATGGATATGTCAAAGGTGTCCATAGTCGATTCGAGTGGGTTTCGCGGCATGTTCTAAGCTCAACTCGACTTAGAAAGTCCGTCCCGATCAACGTCTAGACTATGTGCACTGGTATAGACCCCTTATAGACCGACCGAGACTTAGTGTAAAGCATACATGGCGTCGTTATAATGCTTGCCTGACTACATGCTACTTGGTTTCCGTGTCGCTTTCAAAAACCGTCAACTTTTCAAAATTTACATCTTTTTCAAGATATTCCATTTCAAAACCGGGACACATACCGAATTTAGGACTTAGGATTTTACTCAAAATAGCCTATTTCTAGCCGGTATTCCGCCCATTTCAAAACTCGAAAATATTTTCGAACTTTCAAATTTGTGGCCCGATTCACTTTCCGATTTTTTTTCGAAAAATCGGGCCCTTCCCCGAGTTTTCTCGGATTTTCCCAAAAAAAAAAACATTTTCAAAACCTTCCTCTTCTTAGGACTTCCCGTATTTAGCAGTGTCGGGTCATGTCATAAGTCGTCAAAGTTTTTAGCGTCGAAACTCTGTCGATCTTACATCACGAGTTTCTTCCCTATCCCAGTCCGCCTTATTAGACTAAGGCAGGGCCCACCTACGTAGGACATACTCGTACAAGGGAGGGCCCGTCTACACAATCGAGTCCAAAGTCTGAGAAATATCTCACGTGGACCTTCCTTCGAACAGGACTCAGCCCACATAGCCGAATCCTAAGGAAGGCCCGCCTTTCACAAGTCACCCGTCTAGGTGTCTTTTCTGATTCAACCTTTTACAAGGCATAGCCCTATAACAAAAGGTTCACGGTCCTTACGTCTAAGGGTCACCCGCCCAACACTTAGGTCTTAACAACCTTCGATCCCACTTGGGGGCTACCCTTCAACTGAGCGATCAATCACGATTGCTCTAAGGGTCATGTCTTACATGTGTTGTCTCACGTACCCCACTTTCGAGTCACTTAGATGTCCTACCATCTGAGTCCTTGGCCTCACTTAGAGGTTATTCTCCGACGGAGCGATTAATCACAGTCACTCTGAGAATCGTACCCTACACATTTGTCTTAGGTGGGTCTAACCCGAGTCAAACACGGTCGCCCCATTTTCGGACTCACCCTTCTGCAGCTCGAGTCTAATTCGTGGTCGTTACCTCGTCTAGGTCAACATTCAAGTATCCCGGTCCGAGAGTCTTTGTCGACCCTTCACCCCGGGCCGTGTCTAGTTTGACTCCCTCTCCTGCACTTGCGCAAAACCGAGTTTAGGCGAGTCGTGGCACCCGTCGTTCTCTCCAATCAAAGACCTTACCAAAAAAACAACAACCAACCGAGCATCTGAGTCCAGATTTGATTCGAGTCTAAGTCTGAGTTCGAGTCTAGGATACCCTATGTCTAAATCAGAGTCAGAGTCTTTTGCATTCTGTCCTCTTTTTCAAAATTCAATAAAATCAACTTTCAGATATTCTTTCTCTTATACTTTCCTTGTGTGTTTCCGAGAACATGATGAACACCATCATATACTGTGAGCACACGCACGTGACTATTATAGGCACATCTGTAATGACTGTAGGAGACCGAGACCGAGCCCGTGCTTTCCTTTTACCTATTCCATGTCTGGTATAGAAAAGCCACAAAACTACCCTTAGCAGGAGCGGTATCGAATCCTATGACAAATCTAGGTAGTCTCCTAGTTTGGGTTTAGGACGGGAGGCAGCCCATTTCCCACAATAAAACACCCCTCCAATAAGACTGACCAATCCCTACCTTTGGTGTTAGTCTGACCAACAACAAAAAAAACTGGACAAAAAAAAAAAATCAAAAGTTCAAAAAAAAGAAAGCAAAAGGCCAAAACAAAAAGCAGGCCATTATCAATCAAAATTCAAAAAACCCATGACCGGGGCTGAGAGGTCAACCAACATTCAAAAAACCCATGACCGGGGCTGAGAGGTCAACCAACATTCAAACAAACCCATGACCGGGGCTGAGAGGTCAACCAAAATTCAAGATCCCATGACCGGGGCTAAGAGGTCAACAAAAAAAAACATTCAAGAAACCCATGACCGGGGCTAAGAGGTCAACCAACATTAAAAAAAAAAATCCATGACCGGGGCTAAGAGGTCAACCAACAAAAATTCAAAAAATCTATGACCGGGGCTAAGAGGTCAACCAAAAAAATATTCAAGAACCCATGACTGTAGTGAAAACGGTCAAATTCAAAGTTATCAATACTCATACCATCCAATAGGGGAGTGACAATCAAGCTGGTCAGCTAAAACCACACCCAGCCTTCCCACATTACAACCCTCAAGACCTCCTCGAGACCTAGGCTAGAGACAGCCCGGAATTTTGAGGATTCAAGCTCCATAGGATACCCCTAACCATTAGGGACAGACATGGAAACCAGATCCCGCATTATCAAAACCTTTCCCAATCGAAGTCCGAGTCATCATTACTCGACTTCCCCCTTTCCTACCACATTACAATACCTTACCCTCGAAGCCTTAGCTCCACAAAATCGAGCTCCAGATTTCGAATCATCAAGCCCACTTACGACCTAGCACCACATTTCCAAAAACATCCAATCCAGTTACCAACCCCAAACACGGGAACTCAACTTGCGGTCGGCATAGAACATGCCCAAATAGTTAACACCACCTCTGGGGGCTACCCCGAAGAACGCTCACAGTCACAGGATCAAAATCCTAACCATTCTAGCCCTTTGATCAAGACATCATTGGGAACGCACCTAGCCTACACCATCAACATGGCTAGTTACACACAAAGCCCTAATAAACTAGGCACCATAATACATCTTCCAGTCCACTGAACTACGACTTGGTTTGATTTCACTACACGTGAATACGTAGGCAGCCTTTCAACAGAGGCGCAACCACCCACATTGACACACATTCAAAAAGCACTATCATTCCGGTCACGACACTGTCATGTTCTCAATCAGTAGCTAGCTTTGTCGTCCTGGGGGCTTCTATTAGACAGAAGTTCTCTTTCCACTCACATAATCCAAATACTTTCAAAATCTAGCCTCCTTTCTATAGTGTGTCCTAATACTCGGCTCAGTCAAAGACGAGAATTTGTCAGGACTCGAAGAAATACCCATTTTGGAGTGTACCCTAAAATCAGAAATTCAGAAGGGCACTAGACTAAAACAGTCTCATTACAGACTACTGCAAGTCCCCTATAGCATATCTACCCCATTTCGATGTTCGACCGTGTTGCCACTTGCCTGGGCTAAGGAATAGCACAACTTTAGAGCCTCGTCATCTTAGGTGGCCCATCCCCCTACCGAGTCACGGTCCAACCCCTTGAGAGTCCAGTCGTGTCAGTCAACTCGTCCGGTCATGTCCAGAGTCAAGTCTGTCGGTAGGCCTCTCTCTTCAAATTCCACTTTGAAATTTGCAAAATTTAGCCATTTGAGAAAAAAAAGATCCTTTTCGACAAGGTCAAATTTCGGTCTATTTAAACTGCAAATTTCTTTTCTACCCCTTTCCATTTTGAAAACCTAGCCTGTGAGTGCTTTCAGGATTTCAATTTCAAAAATTCCAAAAATTCAAAATTTCAAAATTTTCAAGAATTCAAAAAATTCAAAAATCATTTTCCCCAGCGCGAGTCATTTTACTACCTACGTGTTGCATGCAAATTTTATGTGACTTATACAGGTACGACTCAAGCAGGGACATGCAACCCACTGTATCTCCCCAACGGAAAGCCCGAGGCGGCATTTTCTCCAGAATAACACGGGATGGGCCTACATACAGGCGCACCCAGGACTTATGCGACAAGTCCGATTCCCCACGGAGCTATCATCATCAACCCAGGTATGATTTCTATCTTATGGCTGGCGGTCCCTTCGCGCAAGTCTAATGGACTATAAACGACCCGATCGGAAGTCTGCCAGGTTTCAATCCGCGATTGGCCTGGTAGCTACTCTGACTTTCGCCCTGTCCAAGCCTCAGTCAGAGTGGGGGCTTTGTAGACACCCGCATTTTGACTGCCAGGTGTCTATGGTAGTTTCCAAAAAAATACCCGATGATGATCGGACGCTAACGTGTTTCTACGCGCTTGGATATGGGCTCAAAACCATTAGTTGTTGGCTAATGCACTTACGGAGTACAAATCTCACAAAACAGACCTCAAATCCAGGCCCAGTGGGCCGTTTCCAATCAAATAAGGCTAATTTGGGCCAAAACCGACACCGGAAATAAAACCGACTTTTAGCGATTGGGTCAACCCTGGTCAAAGTCGTTTCCGAGACACATCAAAGCAGCCACTCAAATACAAAAAGTCCAACTCAAGAAGCAAAACCAACAGTCTACCTTCAGACGGGCCATCAGGTCAAGTCCGTCAGGGCACAAAACCATAGACACCAAAGTACATGGCAATGCCTACATAAACATCCCCATGCAAAATCAATTGAACACAACTTTACAAGCCCTAATTCTACCTAATCAAACCCTACACCACAGCGAGCAAACCCTAAACCTAGCTTTAGGAATCGAAACCCTAAACCACCACAACTTAGCCTACATACTCGATACTCCCGTGCAAGCCGCCACTACGAGTCCCGTCCGAGCGTAAGAAACATGTAGGTTGAGGGTGCAAAAACCCCTTTTCTTTTTCTTCTCCTTTCTCGTCTCCCTCGCGTCTTTCATCGTCTTTATCGTCGTTTTTTTATTTTGTTCGTGTCATAATACCGTTAATATCGTTAGTATCAAAAGACATTAAAATACTTGTGGATTTGTGTCGAGTGTAAGTGATGGTGGGATAAGAAAACCCGAATATACAAGAGTACTGCACACAGCGTTGCCGGTCGCTTATCCCATCACCTCGATCACTTGATTATTGAAACAAGTTAACTTAAACAATAATTTTTATTTCGTTCGCATCATCGTTCAATTGCATATTTCATCAATTCTAAAACCCTTTTTAAAGTAAGCACTTTTTTTAATAAGGGTCGAAACCCGTTGATGCGGATCCGATATCAAACAATTCGCAAGAATTAATTATGATGTCGGGATGCGGAGGGAATCAAGTCGAGTTTTTTTAAATTAAAGTATCGATCTATTAGATTCGATACCAATTCCATAATTGGATGTCGAATCTAATGATTTAGTCAAATAAATTAATTAACACGATTTTCGTTGATGCTAGCATAGATGTCTTCTAATTCATTTGAATTAATTATGACATTAATAAACGCGGAGAAAATTTGTATCGTGCTAGTTAACTTAAAACGACTTATAGCCTTTTTCTTCGAATTTCTCTCTAGTATTCCATACCGATTCAATAATCGAATATGGGATATGACGAGCATCACAATTAGAATCGAGTATAAATTATTCCAAGTATTTGATATCGATTTCATAATCGAATATTGAATACGACAAATATCGAAAATATTAAGTCGAGTGCAAATTACGTAATATTTGTACGCGATTTAATAAAATCATCAATTTTCCGAAGAAAACAATTTCGCTCTTTTTTGTTATTCTTCGAACATCGTTTTTTAGACAAAACATTTTTTTAGATCTCGATATATTTTTTTCCTTGACCTCGGTCAACACGTGTTAATCAATCACGTGTCAATACCTTTTCCAAGACCGTGCATATTATCGTATTCATCTCTTATCCAATTTATCAATCATCATATCGTTACTAACGCGTTTGTTGTTTCTATTGTCAATTTTGGTTGTTTATTTTATTGTACTAAAATGAACCCACATGCTAAAATTCAACTTCGACGTTAGAATTAATTGCATTAAATCGACATAGAAACCCTTTCAATTTCATTCACATGCTTAGGGAAAACAATGTTTGCATAAGCATTTTTCACCGTCTAACTAACGCGCGTATTAGAGAGTCTTTCGATATCTTAGTAGAGGCCGCTAATGTGCGGGCGGGGTTGGGTGTCCTTTGTGGGCTTCCCAACACGTACCCTCACCCCTTACTCATAACCTCGGTTTCCGGATGCCCGAAACCGTTGGCGCACGAGAGTCATTCAATACACGATATCCGATAACGTCGGTATCGGTATCAAATGCAAAGGGACGAGCCCAATAAACTCTGACATCGGAAATGGGCCGTATTTTGTACAAGGCCCACTACGACATAGAGTGGGTTCGAACGGGCCCGAACTCCCACAAAGTTCGGTGGCGACTCCACTTCGATTTAAATTTTGATTCGATCCATTCTCATATGGAGATTCATTCGCCTCCCCAAACCCGCGCGTGGACACGTCGGGGTGGACCTATGTCATGTCCACAAATTGTCCTTTTGGGTCATGAATTGATTTGTTCCTAATATCTTTCCTAAAGTTGATCTTCTTGTTTTGGTAACAAGAGATTGTTTGACTTCAGAAAAGATTGACCTTTGTTTGCTAATAAGTTTACCTAACTAGTTTAGGTGGAATAATATTATATAAAGACCTGACTAGTTTCTTGGTTAATTAGGACCGAGATATGATTTGAGAGCACAATATAGAGAGATGATTTGAGAAGTTTTCTTGAGGGAAAAACTTCGTTTGTTCTGAGTCTCTATTATTTGGTGGTTCTATTGATCTCGTCTTCGTTGGAGACCATTGGAGTTTGTTCGGATCTTGGTTGGCCGCAAGATCGTTTGTCCTTCGTCTCGTCGGTGAGTTCGTCGCAGGTCGAATTTTGTTTGGGTAGTCTCTTTCCAGTTTGAAATTACTATCTGGTTGGTAGAATTGGTAGTACTTTTGGCTTTAGCTGTGAGCTATTAAACGTGTGTATTACGGTCTACTGTTGTACTATTATCTCCACATTAGTGAATTTTGTCTCCTTGTCGGTGTGGACGTAGCCAGTGATTTTGCTGGTGAACCACATAATTCTGTGTGTCAGTTTATTATTGTTTGCTATTTGTTTTGTTCTTCTCGCGTAATTAACAAACCGTAGGTAACGGGACGCCTCCGTTACAACAAACTGGTATCAGAGCTTCAGGTTGATTGTTCTGCTTCCGCTTCTGAGCTCCAGGTTCGACTTCCGCTGAGTTAGCCGTTATTTGGGTTTGTTAGATTTTTTGGTGAGATGATGTCTGGAGCAACAATTTTAAAGGTTGATAAATTCACGGGGAGTAATAGTTTTGGGTTGATAGGCTTGGGTGAAGATGGTAGTGTTGGCGGTAAGGTGGAGTTTTCATCTGTACGGATCGAACTGCGTAATTCTGAAGACAAGCTATCGACGGTTGTTTCCGCTTCTCAATGAGGCGGGCTCCCAGGTGGAGCAGACCCGTGCCTTGGGTGAAAAAAGGCAAGACCCGTGCCTTGGGTGAAAAAAGGCAAAACCCGTGCCTTGGGTTAAAAAGGCAAAGCCCGTGCCTTGGGTTAAAAAGGCAGGACTCGTGCCTTGGGTTAAAAAGGTAGGACCCGTGCCTTGGGTGAAAAAGGCAGGGCTCGTGCCTTGGGTGAAAAAGGCAGGACCCGTGCCTTGGGTGAAAAAGGCAAGACCCGTGTCTTGGGTGAAAAAGACAATCGAGATCTCGGGGAAGATCTTTTGTGCTTTGGGCTGACAAGCTGAAGCAGGTTGGTACTACGGTACTCGAGGGAAAGGAGAAAAATTACTATTTGTCTGAAGACCGTTGAAAGATGTGATCGTTCAGGTCAAGGTGGAGGCTATTGGGACAAGTCGTGACTTAAGAATCGACTGTTCGAAGCTGCACTTTGAAGATTGGTTCGGGTTGAACAATTCTAGTCAAGGTGGAGATTGTTAGAAAATAAGTGCCTAGCAATTGTCTTTTTGGGTCATGAATTGATTTGTTCTTGATATCTTTCCTAAAGTTGATCTTCTTGTTTTGGTAACAAGAGATTGTTTGGCTTCAGGAAAGATTGACCTTTGTTTCCTAATAAGTTTACCTAACTAGTTTAGGTGGAATAATATTATATAAAGACCTGACTAGTTTCTAGGTTAATTATGACCGAGAGATGATTTGAGAGCACAATATAGAGAGATGATTTGTGAAGTTTTCTTGAGGGAAAAACTCTGTTTGTTCTGAGTCTCTATTATTTGGTGGTTCTATTGATCTCGTCTTCGTTGGAGACCGTTGGAGTTTGTTCGGATCTTGGTTGGCCGCAAGATCGTTTGTCCTTCGTCTCGTCGGTGAGTTCGTCGCAAGTCGAATTTTGTCTGGGTAGTCTCTTTCCAGTTTGAGATTACTATCTGGTTGGTAGAATTGGTGGTAGTACTTTTGGCTTTAGCTGTGAGCTATTAAACGCGTGTATATTACGGCCTACTGTTGTACTATTATCTCCATAATAGTGAATTTGGTCTCCTTGTCGGTGTGGACGTAGCCAGTGATTTTGCTGGTGAACCACGTAATTCTGTGTGTCAGTTTATTATTGTTTGCTACTCCCTCCGTTCCAATGAATTGTTTGTCTTTTCTTTTGGCACCAAGGTTAAGGGAACCAATGAGCGAGTGACATGTAGAGCAAAACTCATGAGAATATCAAATTGCATGTAAAAAACATTCCTAAAATAGAAAGATAAACAATTCATTGAGACGCCCCAATATGGAATAGGCAAACAATTCATTGGGACGGAGGAAGTATTTGTTTTGTTCTTCACGCGTAATTAACAAATCGTAGGTAACGGGACGCCTCCGTTACAACATACCCTTTAACGCCAGTGAAGAATTTTGAGTTACAGAATTTTGAGTTACTAATCATCATTTTAGACTCAATAATGATAAATCATTTTAATTAATTAGCACATACAATTATACAAAGCTACATTTTTGCATCATAATATAATTAATATTTTTCGCAACATATATTCAATCAATGGTAGTAATGATCGAGTGAAATGAGTGGGACGGGAACTACTTTTAATCGCTAAGTTATATGGAGTACGGAGTAGGACATTTAACTAGGGCCGATTTTGAGGTAGTTTGGAGGGACGATGACCTAGGGCCCAATGATGAGACTATAAGAGGGGTCCAATGTCGTAAAAATATAGTTTAAACGTGTAAACTATCTCATTAATTGAGAAGGCCAGGCTGGAGCTTTGTTATTTTATGAAAATAGGATATCAAATTTATACTATCAGACAAAAATACATTATTTCGTTATAAATTGTCGCTGTTTTATTCCAACTACTAGATACTCGCCTTGGGCAACAAGCTAAAGTTCAAGTCTGAACCCTAATCTCAAACTTGTTGGAATTTGAAAAAAATCTTTACGAGTAATTTCTATCTTAGCTACTACGATAAATCAACTGCTATTTACTAGGGAGTACGTATTTAGTCATTAATTGCCTGATTGCCTTGTCTTCCAAGGACTTCCATATTATGCTGCATCAAATTTTCCTAATTAATTAATTAATGTTGGATTAAGTAGTCGTATACATACTACGGAGTAGTTTTTTTATTTCCATAATCTGTTTTTGTTTTTTTATTCAATCTGAATCCTACGTACTTTAGGTAAGTTTCGGTATCTATATATACACACGATCGATCCTCTATATATTATCATTAGTTGTAAACAAAAATCAAACTAATTACGTACTCCTACATTATCACTCTTCACTTAGCTTCTCAATTAACCATATGGCTTTCAATGGAGAAATCTACGAGATATTTTCATGGTTGTCACCACCACTCCTCCACGAAATATCCCGTAAAAGCAAACCATGCTCCGAATTCCTATTGGAAATCCCATTCATAGAGAAACAATGTCGAAATTCCCTCCTCAAACCCCAAGAGTACCTCCTCATACAAGACGATTCAGCCTTACAAACCAAGGCTCACTACTTGCAACTTTGCCCATTGGGTCACAGTAATAATCACAACTACTACTATCGCTACTCATCCATGATTCCTCGCAAAGAATTCAAAGATTTACAACAAAATAGTCGAGTCGTAGCGTCTTGCAACGGTCTACTTCTATGCCAAACCTCCCATTTTCCTCGACCCACGAGGTATTTCTTGTGCAATCCCGCAACTAGAAATATAATGTACGTCGAGTCGCCTGCTGATCATGAAGACATGAGCAACGCATCCTCCTTAGTGTTTCTATGCGGTAATAGTAACAAATTTCCGTTGGATTACACTTTATTACTGTTTAACCCTCTCCCAACATGGTCCAACTATTGCAATGTGTACGTCCTAGAGGGTGGTAAAAATAATTGGGAACTGAAGAAAGAAAAGCTTGTTATCGGACCAGGGAACGTCGACTTTCAAAACCCCGTGCATTGCACGGACGGCCTTTACTTCATGTCAGACGCGGGTTTTATCAGACCACGTGATCGTGACGACTATACCTATCAGGATTGTATCCCGTACTACGTGCTTCACTATGAAATCCAACGTGGTACGTCACGTATTGTGGGCCTGCCTGATGAAGCACGTACCGACGAAGATGATGATCATGTAAAAATGGGGATATTCGGGTGGGAGAAAAGTAACTACTACTCGAACTCGTGTTGTTTCCGTAGTATTTGTTTGGTGAAAATAAAATTGTGTGAGATAGTTTCTATATGGACCCTGGACGTGGGGCGGGGTTCAAAGTTATGGTGGCGTGAGTCATTTGTGATGAAGAAGAGCGTAGTCCGCGATTTGGGGATCAAAGGTTTTAAGTCGTGGCAGCCGAGTTTTGCGATTATTGAGAAGAAGTTGGTAATGGTGGCCGGAAAATACGTTTATAGTTATTGCTTGGAGGGCAAGGAACAAGGCAAGGCTAGAACTAGAAGGGTGTTCAAGATTAATGATGAATTGGGTGAACGCTATCGCTTTGATTCTTATACATCTACTCTTCGCCCTTGCACCAACCAAACATAGTTAGCATCCTACGTTCAAATAGTATTGTCGTCCTCGACCTACGGTGTATTATATATTATGTTCACCCTTGTACCGTGAATAGTATCGGAATAATTGTCGTCTTAGACGGTATCATATCCTTATCATTAATAGGATAGGACGTTAACAATTTTTATATCGGAATATTATTAATTATATATGGTTTTACGGGAGAATTATACTATTAGTGAATTTTATGTAATGTAGCGTTTTGAAGAAGTGGTATTTTAAAGTTAAGAAATTTTGTGATACGAGTATTGTTATTGTCTACGTACCTAGCAAGTTGCCTACTTGCCTCTCTTTAGAGTAGGCGGGTGTGTTAGCTTAGTTTATTCTTGATTTTGAGTACATGTATGTCAGCCTGAAGCAAAAATAAAAATTGAGGTCCTTTTGTTATGAGTGGTCCGATTTTTTATACCAAAATTATAAAAAAAAAAAAAAAAAAACACACAACAAACTAACAACAACGATCTTTTCTCGAAAATGAAAGAATTATACTCCCTTCGTCTCGGTCATTTGTTATCATTTTATATTATTTGTGATAAGTTATTTAATCAAAGGATAACGAATGACCGAGACGGAAAGAGTGAAAAAAAAAAGTTTAGAGATTTATGAAAGTAACTTAAATTTCTGTTATATGTTACCGAGATTTATGAAAGTGACTTAAGTTTGAGCTTTAATTATCTTTAATTTATTTTGAATTAACCTGTATGAAAATCGAAACATAAGAGCACTAACGTAGACAAAATGAAAGAATACAGAATAGCAGTAATGTGGACAGAGTTTAATCAAAATAGGGGAAGAATAAAAATAAAAAAGGGGAAGAATTAAAATGAAAATAATCAAAATAGTGGAAGAATAAAAATGAAAAGGGGAAAGAATAAAAATGAAAAAAAATGCACCTATTGGGATTTGAACCCAAGATGAAAGAATACACAAGAGTAGTAATGTGTACAGAGTTTAATCAAAATAGGGGAAGAATAAAAATGAAAAAGCGAAAGAATAAAAATGAAAAAAAATGCACCTATTGGTTTTTGAAAACAAGGTGTACCTAGTATAGGTCCATGACACTCCCACTCCAGCAACAATAATTCAATATTTCATTATGTCAGGTTTTATATTAGAATTATAAAACAAATCATAATTGAATTGAGGCCCCAAAAAATGGGAGGCCCGATTCCATTGCGCCTATTGCGCTGCCCTCGGGACGGGCCTGAGTCTACTTGACATTAACGTATGGGTTAACACAAGTATGAGTATCCATGAAGGTATCACACTTCATCCTTAGTCAACTTGTTTTATCTTAGTTTTTCGTAATAATATCAGTTGAAACAGTAAGATTTGTCCAGAATGGTTTAATCTATCAAATCATTATATCTTTTCATAAGCAAAGCATCACGCAACTTCCTAGCTAAGAGAAACAACAACAACAACAACAACAACAAACGTTCATCCAAGTTTATTCTCCACCACATCACTATCTACAAACTCAAACTCCAAAGAACCAATGTCAACAATAATACAAATTCATTCAAGTTTATAAATGAGTCCCACACACAATTCATTCACTACTTAATATTAATTTCTACCAAAACATTTCATTTTTAAATTAACATCATACTCCCTCCGTTCCAATGAATTGTTTGCCTTTCCTTTTGGCACCAAGGGTAAAGGATCCAATTAGAAAGAGACATGTGGAGCAAAACTCATGAGAATGAGCAAATTCCATATAAAAAACCTTCCTAAAATAGAAAAACAAACAATTCATTGAGACGCCTCAATATGAAATAGGCAAACAATTCTATTGGGACGGAGGGAGTAATATTTTTTTTAATAAATTAACATTTCATTTTTAAATTAACAACAAAACGTTTTTTGATAATATTTTTTTTAAATGCCATATTTTTTTTAACATCATAAATTTTTGTTTTTAACTCCATACACTTTTAAACAACAAATCTTAATTTAAATTATATTATTTTTAATAATTTAACAATGTAAAAAAAATTAACACTTCCCACCAACAACTATAATAATAGATTTATTTATATTTCGATATCTCCTCCAAATCGTTAACAAATAATAGAATAATATTTAATTAAGGTGTTCTCTAGTTTAACGTCTTATTTCATGGTTAGTATTAGTAAGACCATGCACATTCGTTTTCATCTTACCTTCTCTCTTCATTTCAATCATCCACCTCATTTTTCCACTTACCACCTTCTTATTTTTCATCTTACAAAAAAAATACCCCACATTCATTTCGTCATCTATTTTCATTCTCTCCCCTACTTTATTATACCTCACACATTTACACATCAAATTTACCTTAACTCAATAACGGAGTATTTATTTTCATACTATTATTAATTTTTACTCTTAATTTGCTTACATTTTTTTTTGAAAATTATCGTTTCTAAAAAATGAAAGTAATAAATGAAAATAAAACACACAAATGTAATCGCTTAAATTTAAATAAATTATAATGAAAACAGGCGAAGATTTAATACTTAATACATTGTAAAACCTAATTTAATTAAGACTTACTAAATGTAAACAAACATAAAATAAATAAAAAGGGAGAACGACAACGACAGTACTTAAAGACTCTTACAAACAGAAAGACTCGACGGTTAATATTGGACAAAATCCATTATTTTCTAATAGGCTCATGGTCCCCATTATAATCGTAATCTAAATTGTCCATCCAACCGTCTGGGTTTTCGTCTCCCAGAAATTCAATTTCATGGAGTCGGTGAACAGATGTTCGTCCACGACCGGACAAAAGATCACTTAAAACATCTTTATCAACTACTTTCAACAATCTACGAATCATCGAAACAACTTCACTTTCTAAGGAGGTAAGTTCTTCGTTTTTAGCTATCCATGTCTCTGAAATATTAGAGATAATATAATCAAAATCTGCATATATCATAAAATTTGATATATAGTAATAGTAAGAATCATACCATAAGTATTATTGACTGTCATTGGAGGACTAAGTACGGCTTCTGCATTTCCAGTAATTATACGGTGGAGTTTGGTTAGGGCCGGTGGACTATTTAATAATAACATATACATGCTTTCTATTACGATTAAGTTAACACGAGTAAAAAGGTTGGGAGCTTCATCCCTTATCTTATTGATTTTCCACTGAATTTTTTCAAACTTCCTCATCATAGTGGGCAGACATATTATATATTTTAGTTAATTTTATGTAGGAGTGAAAGAGTTGTGAGGAGATGTAAAACGAAGTCATAACTTATATAGAGCTATTTTTTTCCATATATTTTCTTTTTCTTTTTTGGTATTTTATTCATGACAGCATTCGTCAGAAAATACAAATAAAATATATATTTTGGTGCAGTGTTTAGTCACTTCCTTTTTGAAAATCGTATCAATTAAAGCATCTGACACAATAAATCTTAGAGTTCTCAATTTTTACCACATTGATTGTGTATTATCTTATCATAATAATGTATGTCGGAATGGTGCAGTGTGTAGTCACATCGTTTTTGAAAATCGTATCAATTACAGCATCTGCCTTAAAAAATACTAGAGTTGTCAATTTTTACCACAATTACTTTGTATTGTCTTATCAGAATAGTGTATGTTGGAATGGTGCAGTGTGTAGTCACTTCGTTTTTGGAAATCGTATCAATTAAATCATCTGACACAATAAATACTAGAGTGGTCAATTATTACCACATTGATTGTGTATTGTCTTATCAGAATAGTGTATGTCGGAATGGTGCAGTGTGTAGTCACATCGTCTTCAGAATAATTAAACAAAAGTCTTCAGAATAATTAAACTTAAGTTTACAAGTACATAGAAGGAAAATTAAGATATAATTAAATAAAACAGGTTAAGAATACATTGAATAAAACTTAACCTAAGTGGCGAAACCTTTGCCAAAGATTCTCAATAAGATCGTTTCTAAGAGATAAATGTCGAGCTGAATCTTCCATACGATCTCGATTAGACACAAATTGATGTATATCAAGAATGTATCTTACATCGTATTCAGGTTGTTCAACACTAGTAGATGCTTCCTCATTGTCTTCTTCCATATACTCATTTGCAATGTCGTATCCAGCATATGTATCGCGTTCATCTTCCACAATCATGTTATGTAATATTATACATGTTGTCATAACTTTTCGCAAAGTTATTGTATCCCACGATAGTGCTAGTCTACGAATTACCGCAAATCTAGCTTGCAGGACACCGAACTCCACATCCTTTCTTACACTCTCTTGTCTTGTTGAAAACCATCTACCTTCAGGTGTTTGTGGATGTCTTATAGACGAGATAAAAGTAGACCACCTTGGGTATATCCCATCTGTTAAGTAATAAGGAGTATTGTGGTGATTACCGTTTACCCAATAACTAATACGTGGAGCTCGCCCGTTCAAGAGATGTCAAAGACGGGGGAACGATGAAGCACGTTTAGATCGCTAGCTGGTCCGGGCGTGCCAAAATAATAATGTCATATCCACAAATCTTGAGAAGCTACAGCCTCAAGAATTATCGACGGTTTTGTTGACCGTCCTTGATATTGGTCTTGCCAGGCCACTGGACAATTTTTCCAAGTCCAGTGCATACAATCAATACTCCCCAACATACCTGGAAATCCTCGTGTTTCATTGATTTAATTTGAAGTAGCCTTTGAACATCTGCAACTGTTGGAGTTATGAGATACTGTTCACCAAATTGAGCAACGATAACTTCGACGAACACATTAAAAGACATTTCCGTGTTGTTCATGCACCAAGTCTTAAGTATTCGTCGACCCTATCAGCGGCCTCTCTGTATGCTAACATACGAATAGCGACAGTACATTTTTGCAAGGCCGATAAACCCGGTCTTCCGGTAGCATCACGTCTTTGGCAAAAGAATTCGTGAGTGGACTCACCAGCGTGTACCAAACGTAGAAACAAATGTCTTCGCATCCAAAATCTACGTCAAAACATCCTATCATCGTACACAGGTTCATCAGAGAAGTAGTCGCTGTAGAGCCTACGATGACCATCTTCTCGGTTTCTTTCAATGAATTTTCTTCGTTTTCGAAGTGGTGGTTGGTTTTGATGTTGAGTATTTTGTGCTTGTATTTGTAATAGTCGAGTACTCAGTAAATTTCTTGATTGAATCCTTTGAGCTCGACGTCTATTGTAGCCTTCTGAGGATGAAGAAGAATGTGTTGAAGATGATGGGGAAGATGGTGGAGATGAAGAATTAGACATGATGTGTGAATGATTGAAATTGGTGTGGATTACTTTGAGGTGAAATCATCCATATATATATAGAGTCATTTTTAATAAGGATGTGGATAAGAAATTGAAATCTATATGGATATTCTTTAGATAAGGATAAGGATTTCCACACACTCAAGATACTCTAACGACTTTAATACAGATAAGGAAAATCCAATAACGACTCTACTTTTCAAATACAAATCAACCAACGGCTCAAATTCAAATACTCCAACGACTACATTCAATTGTAAACACAACTTAAAAACTGAGTATAAATTAAACACACAACTTGAATACAAATAAGTAAAAACTTGAGTACATAATGACTACTACAAATTTGAAAAAATAATAAAGTAACATTCAAAGACTGCCAAACTTATTAAGCAAATTAATCTTCAAAGTTTCTAGCTGTGGTGGTAGCGATGGAGCTTGCATTAATTGTTGAAGCATCTGCCAGTCTTGGTCCTTTCTCTTTCTTTCTTCTCTTGTCATCTTAAATTGCAGTTTCCCCTCTCCAAAACTTGATCAACTGCAGTTGTTTCATTCATCACTGCAAACTGCAAGTTTATTTCATCTAACTCAACATTACTGACTTTTTTCTTACCTTTATTTCTCTTTGCTTATTGTCGACCCTCAGGACGTTGAGTGCTTGCACTCTCAATATCATTAGAGGTAGGATTTGACTCCTCATCATCAAGTCATACTCTTTTACCACTACTAGTGCTATCTTCATTTACACCGCCGGTAGATATACCTCCAATGACACACGTTTTGGAAGCGTTTGAAGCGAAGGGAGCTAAATAGTCTTTCCATTTCGGATGCCCTTTTAACATAACCCAAGCATGATCCAAGCTGAATCTGGATCTATATAAAGCTCTGGTCTCTGCTAAGACGTTTTCTTCATTCCACCCACTTGCCCTTCTTCTACAAGCCGTCTCATAGCACGAACTCCATTTCATGATTATGGTAGATATTCTTCTAAATCAATTATCGAGCATTCCAATAGAGCGTTGTCGTAGTGCAGAATTGTAAACTCTTGCCAATTCATATTTTTCATGTACACGCTTCCAGAAAACATTCTTGTTTTGGTAAGTACCAATAGCCCATCTTCAGAAATGGTAATAAAAGAGGAAATTAGTGCTTCATCCTCCTTTACGGAGAAAATAGCCCTGTTCGAGTTTCGTGATGTTGGGGTCGATAAATTTTCGACTACATTTTCATCAACATCGTCATCAACATGATATTGACTCCGAAAATTTGTGGGAGTTTGGGTAGAGAATATAGGAAAATGGTTAGTATTATCATATGTTGATTGACTTGAATTTTGTGTAGGTAATATTGTATTATCTGGAAATTGTTGTGTGTCTTGATATTCATCTAAATATTCTGAATTGATATCAAAATTGTAATGATAATTTGATGAATAGTTATTATTATTATTATTATTATTATAACTCATAATTATAATTAGTATTTAAATAATATTATATAATTGTGAGAATGAGTAGGGAAGAGTTGTGTGAAAAGAGGTAAATAATGGAGTATATTTATAGAGGTGGAAATAGGGTCAGTCGGATCGGGTTGGGGCCGAGTATACTCGAGTTGGGTAATATTGTGTTCGGGCCGTAAGTTTCGGGTTATTTAGGTTCGAATGAATATGAAAATAAAAGTACGGCTCAGGAAATGATAAATTTTTAATAAAAAAAATTACAATGCAAGCGTAGTGAGTTCGGAAATATAGTACGACACACTTTGAAAAAAAAAACTTAACCAACACAAAACGCTAGTAATTTATTTTACGAAGTATAATTTCTAAATAGTGTTGTTTCGATTAATTTTTTTTAATCCGTGCCACGATTATATTTTGTTTACCAATTCGTTACTTCGATACAACTTTTTTACCTATTTCGCACCGGCGACATTTTTAAAATATAGGTCTGTAGGTCGGGTTCGGGTCATTTTGCAAAAGGTGTGGGTAGGATTGGTTTCGGGTTACAAAATGTTCGGGTTAAATTGTAAATGTTCAACTGAAAATATTCGTACGGTCCGGGTTAATGATGATTTTTTAATATATAAAGTTCAAGAAAAAAATTATATGTTCGGAAATATAATCTTCGAGATAGAGTAAGTACAGACGTTGGAACCGAAACAAATTGAGATCGACTTCAGACTTGCGTTGGTCTGGTGTTAAACACTTAATTAAAACTTAAAAGTGAATTAATTAGGCAAAAAAATTATCAAATTAAGCAACCAAAAAACCCATGATATACACTTAATTTTTAAGTACTTTTACGTACCAAAAAACTCATGATAATTTGATTATCAAATTATCAAATTAGCCAACAACTTGTATATAAAGTCAAAACATCTCTCTTCAATTCTGACAAACAGCAGGAAAACTACCCATCTCTCTTCAATTTCGTGTTTTCATGTTGATGAAAACCTTTCTTCTTTTCATCTTTGTTTTCCTCTATTTCATCCATTGCACCATTCTTTTCATCTTCCTCTTCGTACCTCTCTCCAAGATTCTCATTTCATCTTCTTATTTCTCTACCATTGTGCATGGTCTAAGTGTAAGTTGTATTAATTAGTAATGTTTAATTATGTTGTTGTTTTATGTAACATTTTATTTCATGGTTTAGTATTATTATGTGTAAGTTCTTTTAATTAGTACTCCCTCCGTTCCAATGAATTGTTTGCCTTTGGTTTTGACACCAAGGGTAAGGGATCCAATGAGGAGGTAACATGTGGAGCAAAACTAATGAGAAGGGTAAAATTACATATAAAAAGATTCCTAAAATAGAAAGGCAAACAATTCATTGAGACGTCCCAATATGGAATAGGCAAACAATTCATTGGAACGGAGGGAGTAATGTTTAATTAAGTTGTATTTCGTATTAGTGTCTAATTTGATGGTTTAGTAGTAATGTATTTTAATAAGATATTTATTTGTCTTGTTGGGTCGGAAATAGTTCATACTGGGTGAAAGTTAAATTTATTAGACATTATATTTAGACCTGGCAAACAGATCGGTCACGTCGTGTTCGTGTCATAGGTAAACGGGTCACAAATTCTTCAACCTAAACCCGACACATTTAAGTTTCGTGATATTATTAATACACTTAATAAATTTCAGAAAAGAAAATACTACATATTATTAATAATAGTGAATGGGGAGTAGCACTGTAGCAATTTATGGGAGAAATTGAGTGCTCACCTCAGAAATTAAGTGTGCAAAGAGGATAGGGGGTCCCACTTCTGCAGGAAATGAAGAAAACGAACTAGTTCTTTCTTTAGAACCCCTACGAACGAACAAAACCAAACAACAATGCACACAAAAAAAGAACGCCCGTATTTACGTACTTCCTCCACGAACCAACTATTGCTGATGCTCTAATTGTATCATTGTGTCCTTTTTGTGAAACATTGTGTGGAACCTACGGTTTGGTTTTATATTTATGCCTTGATTATATTTATATTGGTTTTGATTATGTCAAGATAAGTGACATGAGTATTACTTGGTAGTTTGCAAATATGTTTTTCAGTATTACAAGACAAAGACAGGATTCAAGAAGGCTTCATATAAGACGGAAAAAGAAACGCGAGGAAGTGAAGTCTAGGATCTAAATGTAAAGAAAATAAAGCAATTATATGACAATATAACCTTGATTGAGGCTATATTAATCTTACTCGTAAATAACTAGACACGTGCCAAGACTTGAAATCGAAATATCTTCATAAAAATATAGTTGAATCTTTTTGTGATATTCTGGGCAGGAGATAATGTTAAAAAGGGAACTATGTATCAAGAGAATAAAAGTCTCCAAAGATAATGATTCTCAAATAATATCTTTTTTTAAAAAAAAAATCGAAAATCATTAACAAAGGAAACTTGAATATATTATCTTGATTGATACTCTATTTATCTTAATTGATATCCCACCTACCATATCTCTCTAAGTAACGATATATATCAATTAGGGTGATTTCATTTCCTTTGTTAAAAAGGATGTTTCACCTATAAATAGTTCCTTCTTCCTCACTAACAAATTACGACTTTGACCATCAAAAACTCTTCTTTTTGCAAAAGTTCACTACATTTCTATTTAAAAGGTTTTTGCAAAAAATTTCGAAAAAGTCTTGGCTATTTAAATTGTGTTTTATTGTTTATACATAAAAGTCATATAATTTCTCTATTCTCTCTAGACAATTGAATTGTAATATTAACTAGAGAAATATTGTAAACTAGAAGTACAGTAAAGTATACGGGTCGAGTAGTGGTTTGCTCAATCGAACGATTAATCTCGTTCACACCTTGAACGCTTCACATCGTTCAACCACCGAGGGCTTCACATCCCTCTCACCGAAGGCTTAACATCCTTCACAGTCGTGGGCTTAACATCCCACAAACCGAGAGCTTAACATCTCTCAAATCGAGTGCTTCACAGTACATCACTCTCACTATCACGATTAGAATTAATCGTGAGAGCATTTATTTGTAAAGTAATCCGGAGAAGGTACTTTTATAAATAAAGACACCAGTGGACGTAGGCTTTTCAATTGGGCCAAACCACGTTAAAATTGCTCGTGTTATTTACTTTACGCATTTTAATTATCTTTGCTATTTCTTATACTTGTACTTTTTAGTAGTTGTATAATAGCAAATAAATCGTGACTTCATTTAATTAGCCGTACTAAATACGTAATATTACACTATACCTTTCATAATAAGGTTTAGGTGTAATACATCGTTAAAATTTTAAAAAGGACGTAAATACTCTATTCACCCCCCTCTAGAGTATTTTATATGATCGCTAGACTCTACACATTGTATTGTTACATGATATGTAACTATGCACTTAGTATAAACTAGTGTGATACTCGTGACATGGGGTTGTGAAAGAGAGTTGTATATTGGAACAATAGTAAATACTAATCCGTACATCTGATTTTAAACGATTATCCCGTCTCAATATAATATTCAACACATATATTCCACAATCAGGTGGACGATTTAATAAAAGGAAGTTAGTAATACTTAAACATATCCAATGTAGATCGGTAGTGACAACACAAATGTTATTACCGACTTTATAAAAAGATTTAGCATCTAATTTTTAGCATAAATATAAATTTAGGCATCTAATTTTTAAATAAATGTAAATTTAACATCTAATTTTTTACTCAAATAACGGTAAAAAAAATTAGGCATTCAAAATTATTTCTTAGCCGTACTGCAACCTAACCTGACAATTAGGCTATTTTAGCATTTCTATTTTCCAGAATTTTAGCGTCGAGTAGCAAAGGGCCAGAAACTTTCTAGCTACGAATCAGGTATAGAACCGATGGGGGATGCTGGCTTACAATTTAGAATTCGTTATTATATGTTTGCTCTAGTTTTTGTTGTTTTTGATGTTGAAACGATTTTTCTTTATCCATGGGCAATGAGTTTCGATATATTTGGCGTATCCGTATTTATAGAAGCTTTAATTTTCGTGCTTATCATAATTGTTTTTTTTCCAGCAGAAAATACGATGCATTACATAATGTTCGGGCTATAAAAGTCCTTATTACATCCATTATTGAAAATAAAAACAACATAAGAACAACAAATACATCGATTAATACATGGTTTAGTTTATGCATGGCAAAAAGGAGCATTAGAATGGTCTTAATTGTTGGTTGCATCGATCATCAGACTGACAATCTTTCGTCAGTCTTTTCTAATTCATTGTTTCCGATAAGATGTCCTTTTTTCTTTAATTTAGTTACACGTTGTGTTTCTAACCATAACAATTGTATTGAAACTGGGTGTTGTAAAGTCCATGGTGATGACATAATATGACAGAATGATAAGGTGGAGATGTAGAGAACAGAGAGAAGAGGAAAGAATGCTTGATACGTATATATTAGTGAAGGATATATTTTGATTACACTTGTCTTAATGTATGATTGGTACTTCTATATATATATAGTACCTCTAACCTAACAACCATATATATCCAATATCCCCCCCCCCCCTCAAACTTGACTTGATGATGATAAATCAATGCCAAGTTTGGAAGAGAAAAATTTGTGTTGTTGGCCACCTATAGGTTTCATCATTATGTCTGCTAGTTGTAATTTGGTGTCGACAAGCTGTGTCTTGAGAAAGCCTTCAAGTTGTTTGTCTCTCACGAAGTGACAATCAATGTTTAGATGTTTAGTACGTTCGTGAAAAACTGGATTTTGAGCAATGTGTTGGGCGGATTTGTTATCACAATAGAGAGGATGGGAAGGGGAACTAACTCACTACTAGCGTAAGACATACTTCGGTTCTCACTTTCAGTAGAACACTTGCTAACTGTTGCTTGCTTCTTTGTTTTCCAAGAAATTAGAGATTCTCCAAGGAATATACAATAGCCACTAAGTGAACGACAACTGTAAGGGCATCTGCCCCAATCTGCATCTGTATAAGCTTGCAGACTAAGATCAGACTTAGAGGAATAAAAGAGCCCAATATTAACTGTACTTTTGAGATAGCGAATGACATGAATTGCAGCTTGTAGGTGTGGTAGACAAGGTTGGGAAACAAACTGTCTTAATAGCTGGACAGAATAGGATATGTCAGGTCTGGTAAGATTTAAGTAGAGTAATCGACCCACAAGTCTCCTATATTGCTCAGGATTGTCTAATACATCCCCATCTTCAATGCTAAGTTTCAGACCTGAAGGTAGAGGAAAATCTGTGGGAGTGCTATTTTCCATACCAGCATCCTTGATTATATCAAGAATATATTTTCTCTGATTGAGAAGAATCCCAGTCTCGTTCCTTGCTACTTCCGACCCAATGAAGTATCTCATGTCCCCTAGGTCTTTGATTGTGAATTTGGCATCCAATGCACGCTTAATAGCCTGAATTTCATCTAAGTGTGTGCCAGTTAGGAGTACATCATCAACATAAACCAAGAGCACAAAAAAGGAGCCTGAGGACGGATCAGTTCTGGTGAACATAGAGTAGTCCTGCCTGGACTGAACAAAGCCCTGAGTTAGAAGGATTTAGTGAGTTCCACATTCCATTGTCGACTTGCTTGCTTGAGGTCATATAAAGACCTAAGTAACCGGCAAACTTGACCTTTTTATGCCTTCAAATACCCTTCTGGAGGCTTCATGTATACTTCTTCATCCAAGTATCCATGAAGGAAAGCATTATTGATGTCGATTTGATGAACAGGCCAGCCTCTTTGAGCAGCAAGTGCTAGAAGAGTGCGAACAGTAGCAAACTTAGCTACTGGTGAGAAGGTGTATTTATAGTCTTTATCCTTGACTTGATTGAACCCCTTTGCTACTAATCTAGCCTTGTATCGTTCCACTGAACCATCAGGCTTGTGCTTTATTTTATAAACCCATTTACAACCTATTGCCTTCTTGCACGGAGGAAGAGTAGTTAGTTCCCAAGTATTATTAATTTCTAGAGCCTGAACCTCTTGATTCATTGCAAGAATCCATTTTGGATCCACTGCAGCCTGTGAATAACTGTAAGGCTCTTGTTCACTAACAACCTTGGTCAAAGAAGCAATATATCCCTTGTCAATGACTCAATTCATCCAGAATCTGGGCATGGAAGGCATTGGCAGTGGACTGAACAAGACGAACTCCAGGACAATAATGAAAGTCTTTGAGTTTAGTATACACTTGCTTTTGTCGAGTAGACTTTCTGATGGTGGAATTGTGAGGAATAATCACAGCAGAAGAAGACTCAGGAACCTCGGTATCGGGAGTAAACAGCGTAGCATTCTGCTCAGCAGATAAAACCAAAGGAACTGGGTGGATGTTTTGAGAGGCAGCAGGATTGACCAATAAGAAGGACGAATCACTCTCTTGAGAAGAATGTAGAGGAGAAGGAATTGTTCGTGGCTTATAAGGAAACTCATCTTCCTTAAAAATCATGATAAGCTAGTCGTGTACCTATCAAAAATAACCAACTACGGTCCAACTAAAAATATAGCTAGGGAAGTCGGGATCGATTTCACAGGGAGACAAATAAATCCTACTCGTAATTAAAGTCTATCTTAGTAACCAAATCGGGGGTTTTATTTGTTTGTTTGTTTTAACTAATCTTAAAGTAGTGAAGGAAAGAGAAAAATAAAGAAGAAGAATAACTAGGATGAATTAAGACGAATTAATATATGGAGAGAAAATTAGGATTGTCGGTTCACTACGAATCTCATATGGTCACGGTCTAAGTCACAGGTCTGTCGCAGATATTGGTCTAAGGGGTAATGAAAAGGTCCTTCCGGTCCGCTATTCACCCTAGCATGCTTCTAACAGCTTCCGATCTTATTAGGGCAAACTAATGTGTTTTAGCAGGTCTAACTTTTACTAGGCTTCCGATCTTAGGTTCAAGTTTACCGAATTCAATTAATCAATCATGCGCATTAACTGACTAATCGCGATTATATGCTACAATTGACAACTCAGACACAATACTATTGACAGATCTATAAATTATTTAGCGACCACATTCAATTCGCAGAGCCCCTAAACCCTAGTGAAGGAAATTAGCTACTCATAATTAAATCAAGAACAACAAGATTAATAAGAGGTTTTACTAGATTAAACATGATGAAAAATAAATTCGCGACAAACATAAAACAACGGTTAAGAATAATTAAATATGAAGAAGAAGAACAATCAGGAATGAAGAAGGAAGAAGGAATAAAATTACCAAAAGGAACGAAGGCGATTTGAATCCGAAAGTTTTACAATAACCGAGTTTTAAAGGAAGAAATTAAACTAGAAGTAATTCTAAAAGAATAAGGAGAAGAAATTTAAAGAAGAGTCTAAGGAGAAATAAAAGTGGAGAAGAGAAAAGTTGAGAAGTGATCTCAAGAAAATTAAAAGAATAAAAGAAGAGGTTGTATCTAAATTCTAGTCTAACGATTTCTTAAATACTAAGTTAAAACAAAAGCCCAAAAGTCTTGTTAATCCTAAAAGCCGAATTAGGAAAGTCTCGGTCTTCGTTCAGTCTAGAGAATAGTCTGTCGAGAATTTTGAGTAGTCGGTCGACTATATGGATAGTCGTTTGACTATCATAGACCTGTTTCCGTTCTCAGCACTGCGCGCTCAACTTCAAACGCTTGCCATTTCTTCGTTACTTCTTCAAATCAGGCGTGTAATATACCGTTGGAAAGATAAGAGAAAGAGCTTTCCAACGCAACTAGAATCAGATCAATTGGAGTTGTAAAACTTAATATATTCACATTTTAAATAGACCTGTTTGGAAACAATCATATATTCTCTTTTCTTATTTTGCAAAAGATTTCATCTTTAAGCACGATTTTTGCCTTGTTTATGCGTCCATGGGTTCAAACCTTCATAAGATGCAACATGAACACAAAGTATCAAATTCGGGAGAAAAAAATAGACAATGCTACTTGTGGACATGACATAGGTCCACCCCGACGCGGCGAAGCGCGGGTTTTGGGGAGGCGATAGAATTTCCATATGAGATGGATCGAATAGAATTTTAAATCGAAGTAGGAGTCGCCACCGAATTTTATGGTTATTCGGAACCATTCGAACCCACTCTATGTCGTAGTGGGCCATACTTAAAGCCTGTCCCATTTCCGATGTCAGAGTTTATTGGGTTCGTCCCTTAGCATATCGATACCGATGCCGACTGGGCGGTTAATCGTATATTGAATGACTCTCGTTGCCAATGGATTCGGACATCCGGAAACCATGGTTCTGAGTAAGGGGTGAGGGTACGTGTTGGGAAG
The DNA here is from genome assembly GCA_958450325.1 of Agrostemma githago. Taxonomy (NCBI): domain Eukaryota; kingdom Viridiplantae; phylum Streptophyta; class Magnoliopsida; order Caryophyllales; family Caryophyllaceae; genus Agrostemma; species Agrostemma githago. Next base: position 5,552,362 of record OY288249.1, read on the forward strand.
TTCAGTGAGAACACCCAACCCCGCCCGCACTTAGCGGCCTTTACTAAGATATCGTTCGGTTTTGTGTACACGCGTTAGTTCGACGATGAAATGATATGCAGAGATTATTTTCCTAAGACATGTGAGGAAAAATAAAATGGGTTGCTAAGTCGTTTAATGCATGTTAAACTACTAACGTCAAAGTTATTTAGCATGTGAGTTCGTTTTAGTCTAATAAAACGATAAAAAGAAATAAGAGAAAAGTTGCTACAAACACGAGAAAACGAGTTAGTAACGATTGAAATAACAATAAATAAGAAATAAATATATGAAATCGAGAAAATGAAAATTAATCGAAATCTGAAAAATATAATTTAAAACGTTGTTTTGTATAAAAAACGATGTTCGAGAAAGGAAAATAAAAAAGGGTGTGTCTCGGCCGAGAGCCGCGCGACTCGCCCGAGACTCATGCGGGTCGCGTGGCGGCCTGTTTTTCGACGACGGTTTTCGAAAAAGTTTTTGATTAAATCGCGTACGAATATCGCCTAATTCGTACACGACTTAATATTCTCGATATTCGTTATATTCGATAGTTGATTATCAAATATTTAGAATAGTTTTAGAAAAGATGTAAATTTAGAAATCGTTTCGTAAAATAATAAAAATAAACGAACGAAAACTTAAAAAAAATAGACTCGGGTCAGACTCGGGCGCGAGTCGCCTGGACCGGGCGCGACTCGCACGCGAGTCTGTCCTTTTTTATTTTTTTGTCGAAAATTGTTATAAATCGCGTACAAATATGGATTAATTTATACCCGGTTTATATTTTCGATATTCGTCGTATTCGATATTCGATTATAAAATCGATATCGAATATTCGGAATGACTTTAGAAAAAGTTTTGAAAAAAAGTTTATTTTTGAACGAAAAGATGTAAAAAAGATTTTGAACGAAAAGTTGTAAAAAGATGTAACGATTTCGTCGAAAACTTAATATAATTCTTTTCGATATGATATTCGATTATATAGAATCGATATCATATTTTAAGAATATTCGACATATGAAAATAGTTTTAAATAATATCGATATTAGAAAAGAAAGACCAAAAAAATCGACGAAAGACCCATACAAAAACGAGAGAAAGGGAAGAGAAAAGAGAAGAGACGGGTTTGATTTACACCCTCAACCTACATGCTTTGTGTTCTCGGTATAAGGCTCGTCGGACGGTGGCTTAGACACGGGAGCGTCGAGATGATGTGGGTGAGTTAAGGTGTCGATTTTGTATGTGTGAGTGACGTGGGATTCGGCCGGTTCGGACAGGATCGGTTTCGTCGGATTTTCGGAATTACTTCCGGATTATGTCGGGATTTTGGATGTCGATTTTCTCGGTATTTTTGATGTGTTGATGATGATATTTTTTCGGTATTGTTGGTGTATTTCTGTGTGTCCTGGATGTTGAAGGGAGGGTCCTATTTATAGGAACCGAGGTGGTCTTGCTTGTGTGACAAGAAACACCGGTTTGGATAGGAAATACGAGAGTTCGTGAGGGAATAGAATTCTCGTTTCTTGGTGGGAAAGCCAAAAACTCGGCTGGTTGGGGTGATATCTCGGCTGTTTCAGCCGAGTATCTGAGCTCGGGTGGTATTTGTTTCGGTTTCCGGATAAAATTCCTACTTGAGATCGAATTCTATCCTTGAACAGATTTGTTTAATATTTGTGAAGGCTGATTTTTTGGTGTTTGAGTCCGAATCAACCGTGTGGTGTCACGGCCAGCTCGTGTGACTCGGGAAAAAAATATCTTTGACCGGGTTTGACTCGGTCGCTAAAAGACGATTTTACCCCTGGTGATGGTTTCGACCCAAATTAGTGTTATTTGACTCGAAACGACCCACTGGGCCTGGATTTGAGGTCCGTTTTGTGAGATTTGTACTCCTTAAAATGTCTAAGCCAAATGTCCATGATTACAAGCCCATATCCGAGTCTGTCAAAGCACGTTTACGTCCTATCATCATCGGGTGTTTGGCGGGAACTACTATAGACACCTGGCGGTCAAATGTGGGTGTCTACAGAGCCCCCACTCTGACTGAGGCTTGGACAAGGCAAAAGTCAGAGTAGCTACCAGGCCAATCAAGGATTAAAACCTGGCAGCCTTCCGATCGGGTCGTTTAGGGTCCATTAGACCTGCGTGAAGGGCTCGCCAGCCACGGAATAGGAATCATACCTGAGTTGATGCTGATAATGTCGCGGGAGCTTGCCTAGGAAGCTATGGGTATACCTGCTTGCAGATATATCCTGTCTTAGAATTGCGCGGGAGCTTGCATGAGCTTTTCCACCGGGGAACTTAGAATTTTTGGGAGTCTTGAGTGTACCTGTATGCTGACATAATTTGTATGTAACATTTAGGCGAAACACTGACTCGTGCTTGGGAAAAAGACGATTTTCCGAAAATTTTGAAAATAAAAAGCTGAAATTTTTTTTTTGAAAAGTTTGGAAATAAGGATGCTTGGGATGATTTTGATTCTTAATCGGATTCTGACATGGATTTCTAAAATCCCCTGGTTAGGCCTGTATGCCTAGATGAAGTGTGATAAAAATTCCTATTCCCGTGATGACTAGGAAAGGGATTTTCTCAAATGGCTAAGTTTTGCAAATGAGAATTTGAAGAGAGAGATATACCGACAGACTCGACTCTGGACGCGAGAGGACGAGTTGACTGACACGACTTTGACTCTCGAAGGGTTAGACCGTGACTCGGTAGGGGGTAGGCCACCTAAGATGACAAGACTCTTAAGTTGCGCTATTCCGTAGCCTAGGTGAGTGGCAACACGGTCGAATCTTCGGAATGGGACTGTTTCCGTACGACAGGGCTTTGTGGTAGCAATGCCGTAGACTGGTGTTCTTTTCGGATCTTTGATTTTTGGGTACATTTCCAAAGTGGGTATTGCCCCGAGTCCTGACAGATTCTCGTCTTTGACTAAGCCGAGTACTAGGACATACTATAGAAAGGAGGCTAGATTTTGAATGTATCTGGATTATGTGAGTGGATGGAGAACTTCTGCCTAGGAGAAGCCCCCAGGATGACAAAGCTAGCTGTTGAGAACATGATGGTGTCGTGACCGGAATGATGACGCTTTTTGAATGTGTGTCAATGTGAGTGGTTGTGCCCTTGTTGAAAGGCTGCCTACGTATTCACGTGTAGTGAAATCAAACCAAGCCGTAGTTCAGTGAATTGAAAGATATATAATGGTGCCTAGTTTACTAGGGCTTTGTGTGTAACTAGCCATAGCAATGGTGTAGGCTAGGTGCATTCCCAGTGATGTCTTGATCAAAGGGCTAGAATAGTTAGGATGTTGATCCTGTGACTGTGAGCGTTCTCCGGGGTAGCCCCCAGAGGTGGTGTGAACTATTTGGGCATGTTCTATGCCGACCGCAGGTTGAGTTCACGTGTTTGGGGATGGTAACTGGTTTGAATGAGAAGAATTGGGATGGGATTTTAACGAGTTCTGCTCTCGGGGATTTCAATGAGTTCTGCTCTCGGGGATTTGATGAGTTTTGCTCTCGGGGATTTTAACGAGTTTTGCTCTCGGGGATTTGATGAGTTTTGCTCTCGGATTTGCATATGGTGATTGTGAATTCTGTTATGTAAAGGGGAAGTCGAGTAGAATGGCTCGAGCTTCGATTGGGCAGGTTTGATAATGCGGGATCTGATTTCCATGTCTGGCCCTAAAGGTTAGGGTGTATCCTATGGAGCTTGAATCCTCAAAATTCTGGGTTGTCTCTAGCCTAGGTCTCGAGAAGGTCTTGAGGGTTGTAATGTGGGAAGGCTAAATGTGGTGTTAGCTGACCAACTTGATTGTTTCTTCCCTATTTGATGGTATGAGTATTGATAATTTTTGAATTGACCGTTTCACGGTCATGGGTTTTTGAATTCTTTGGGTTGACCTCTTAGCCCCGGTCATGGGATTCTTCATTTGAGTTGACCGTGTCTGGTCGAGAGATGTTGATAATTCTTTTTTGATCATGGCCAGCTTTTTTGTTTTGGCCTTTTGCTTTTTTTTTTTCTTGGACTTTTGATTTTTTTTTTGTCGGTCAGACTAACACCTAAGGTAGGGACTGGCTAGTCTTATTGGATGGGTGTTTATTGTGGGAAGTGGGCTTGCCTCCTGTCTTGAACCCAAACTAGAAGACTACCCAGATTTGTCATAGGATTCGATATGCTCCTGCTACGGGTAGTTACGTGGCTTTCTATACCAGACATGGAATAGGTAAAAGGAAAACACGGGCTCGGTTTCCTGCAGTCATTATAGATGTGCCTATAATAGTCACGTGCGTGTGCTCACAGTGTATGATCATGTTCTCGGAAACACATAAGGAAAGTATGTATGAGAAATAGAAAAGCTGATTTTATTGAAATGTGAAAAGAGGACAGAATACCGCTGACTCTGACTCTGACTTTGATTTTGAAATTGAAAGAAATAGTACATCCTAGACTCGGACTCAGACTCGGACTTGAACCAAATCTAGACTCTTGGATGAGGCTGTCAGTAGTCTTCGGCTTCTAAGGACTCAAGTGGATGTCCAGTATTGCCTTCGGTAGAGGCTTCACCCAGATCTTCATTATGTCGAAGATCGTCTTCAATCCTAATGCCCATTTCGGTAAGCACCGCAAAGTTTGAAATGCCGGCATACCTAAGATGGACGCGGTAGGGAGGTAGGAGGTTGTTGATGAACGCCTCCACTAGTGTCTTCTCGTTGGGCTTGTCTACCAACTTCACACTTTCGGCCCTCCACCTTTGAAGGTATTTGGTGAAACCTTCCTTGGGCTCTTGGGCCATGACCTCCAGGGTGCGCATTGTGGTCTGGATCTCGGTATTATCTGCATAATTCCGAGCGAACTCTGTTGCGACGTCGTCCCAAGTCTTGTACTTCTTGGAATCGAGCCTGTAATACCAGGCTTTTGGATGCTTCTCAAGGGAAGAAGCAAAGAGATGCTTGAACATGCTGGACTTAACTCCTTTAAGGGCCATAAATTCCTTGAAAGCCCGGATATGGTGGACCGGGTCTTCGGTACCCTCGAACATTGGTAGACCCGTCAGGTTGAGATTGGCGGGTAGTTCATCGGTCAGTGGGGTGTAAATCCTAGCATTCTCAGTATGGATGGAGCTTTGGGTTGTCAGATGGACCTGTTCTTGCAGTTTGTGGACTGCGCTAGCCAATTGAGCTAAAGGCCCAGTAGTATCGACACTGCCGCTAGGGGTTCCTTGTTCTACGGCACTTACCCGGGTGAGGATGGCGACCTGGTCTTCCCGCATCTTCCTCAATTGGTCTTGGATTTGGGCCAACGAGGTGGTCAACTCATCTATGGCTTTTTGTGTCATGGCTCGAGTGTGGGGTGGCCTGTCTGTAAGGGCACCGCGTAATCAGTAAATTTGCTTCGGAACTCGAATACACCAAGGCATAGGAAATAGCGTGGGAGGAGAGACGACTCCAGTTTGACTCGGGTTAGACTCTCCTAAGACAAATGTGTAGGGTACAATTCTCGAAGTGACTGTGATTAATCGCCCTATCGGAGAATAGCCCCCAAGTGAGACTAAGTACTCAGATAAGACCCAGATGGTGTGACATCTAAGTGACTCGAAAGTGGGGTACGTGAGACACGTGTAAGACAAGACCCTTAGAGCAACCGTGATTGATCGCTCCGCTGAAGGGTAGCCCCCCGAGTGAGGAAAAGACTAGACTAGAAAGAAAACCGGAGACTGACTTCTAAATGGATGACGCGTAGACGGTGGGCCTTCCTTGGGATTCGGCAAAGTGGGCCTAGTCCCGTTCGAAGGAAGGTCTACGTGAGAATTCCCCAGACTTTGGACTCTAGTGTGTAAACGGGCTTCCCCTTGTAGGAGTTAGTCCTACGAAGGTGGGTCGTGCCTTGACAAGTAAGGCGGACTGGGATGGGGTGGAAACCCGTGATATAAGATCGACGGAGTTTCGACGCTATAGACTCTAACTTATGACAAGACCCGACACTGCTAAATACGGGAAGTCCTAAGAAGAAGAGGATTTTGAAAAGGGAATTTGAATTTGAAAACCGAGCAAAGTCGGATTGAAGACCCGATTTTTTTGAAAATCGAGGAAAAAGGTTATCGGGCCGAGATTTCGGGCTTTTTTTTTGAAAAGGTTTGGACAGCATACCGGCTAAAAATAGGCTATTTTGAGTCAAAATCATAAGTCCTAAATTCGGCAGCTTTCCGGGTTTTTGAAAAATGGATAGGTTTTGAAAAGATGTAATTTTTGAAAATGACGGTTTTTGAAAAGACCGAAAAGGATCAAGTAGCATGTAGTCATAGAATCAGTATAACGACGCCATGTATGCTCTTAGTCTAAGTCTCGGTCGGTCTGATAGGGTCTATACCAACAACGATCGCTTTCTCGTACTGAGGACGGACTCCCTAAGCCGAGTTGGTCTTAGGACATGCCGCAAAGTCTAAACGAGTTCCGCCATCGAAGTCTTTAGTGCACCCTAGTGGGAATGCACCGTGGTATAGTGGGACGTCGGTCACAAGTAACCGGCCCGGGATAGAACGGGGTTATGCATGAACCATTGAACTAAAACGTGTACATTACTAATCGAACGATTTCTTTTCGAGTCTCACCCTGAGGATGCCGATGGTAAGTGACACATCAGTTGATCCCCAGCGGAGTCGCCAAATTGTGGACATGACATAGGTCCACCCCGACGCGGCGAAGCGCGGGTTTTGGGGAGGCGATAGAATTTCCATATGAGATGGATCGAATAGAATTTTAAATCGAAGTAGGAGTCGCCACCGAATTTTATGGTTATTCGGAACCATTCGAACCCACTCTATGTCGTAGTGGGCCATACTTAAAGCCTGGCCCATTTCCGATGTCAGAGTTTATTGGGTTCGTCCCTTAGCATATCGATACCGATGCCGACTGGGCGGTTAATCGTATATTGAATGACTCTCGTTGCCAATGGATTCGGACATCCGGAAACCATGGTTCTGAGTAAGGGGTGAGGGTACGTGTTGGGAAGTTCAGTGAGAACACCCAACCCCGCCCGCACTTAGCGGCCTTTACTAAGATATCGTTCGGTTTTGTGTACACGCGTTAGTTCGACGATGAAATGATATGCAGAGATTATTTTCCTAAGACATGTGAGGAAAAATAAAATGGGTTGCTAAGTCGTTTAATGCATGTTAAACTACTAACGTCAAAGTTATTTAGCATGTGAGTTCGTTTTAGTCTAATAAAACGATAAAAAGAAATAAGAGAAAAGTTGCTACAAACACGAGAAAACGAGTTAGTAACGATTGAAATAACAATAAATAAGAAATAAATATATGAAATCGAGAAAATGAAAATTAATCGAAATCTGAAAAATATAATTTAAAACGTTGTTTTGTATAAAAAACGATGTTCGAGAAAGGAAAATAAAAAAGGGTGTGTCTCGGCCGAGAGCCGCGCGACTCGCCCGAGACTCATGCGGGTCGCGTGGCGGCCTGTTTTTCGACGACGGTTTTCGAAAAAGTTTTTGATTAAATCGCGTACGAATATCGCCTAATTCGTACACGACTTAATATTCTCGATATTCGTTATATTCGATAGTTGATTATCAAATATTTAGAATAGTTTTAGAAAAGATGTAAATTTAGAAATCGTTTCGTAAAATAATAAAAATAAACGAACGAAAACTTAAAAAAAATAGACTCGGGTCAGACTCGGGCGCGAGTCGCCTGGACCGGGCGCGACTCGCACGCGAGTCTGTCCTTTTTTATTTTTTTGTCGAAAATTGTTATAAATCGCGTACAAATATGGATTAATTTATACCCGGTTTATATTTTCGATATTCGTCGTATTCGATATTCGATTATAAAATCGATATCGAATATTCGGAATGACTTTAGAAAAAGTTTTGAAAAAAAGTTTATTTTTGAACGAAAAGATGTAAAAAAGATTTTGAACGAAAAGTTGTAAAAAGATGTAACGATTTCGTCGAAAACTTAATATAATTCTTTTCGATATGATATTCGATTATATAGAATCGATATCATATTTTAAGAATATTCGACATATGAAAATAGTTTTAAATAATATCGATATTAGAAAAGAAAGACCAAAAAAATCGACGAAAGACCCATACAAAAACGAGAGAAAGGGAAGAGAAAAGAGAAGAGACGGGTTTGATTTACACCCTCAACCTACATGCTTTGTGTTCTCGGTATAAGGCTCGTCGGACGGTGGCTTAGACACGGGAGCGTCGAGATGATGTGGGTGAGTTAAGGTGTCGATTTTGTATGTGTGAGTGACGTGGGATTCGGCCGGTTCGGACAGGATCGGTTTCGTCGGATTTTCGGAATTACTTCCGGATTATGTCGGGATTTTGGATGTCGATTTTCTCGGTATTTTTGATGTGTTGATGATGATATTTTTTCGGTATTGTTGGTGTATTTCTGTGTGTCCTGGATGTTGAAGGGAGGGTCCTATTTATAGGAACCGAGGTGGTCTTGCTTGTGTGACAAGAAACACCGGTTTGGATAGGAAATACGAGAGTTCGTGAGGGAATAGAATTCTCGTTTCTTGGTGGGAAAGCCAAAAACTCGGCTGGTTGGGGTGATATCTCGGCTGTTTCAGCCGAGTATCTGAGCTCGGGTGGTATTTGTTTCGGTTTCCGGATAGAATTCCTACTTGAGATCGAATTCTATCCTTGAACAGATTTGTTTAATATTTGTGAAGGCTGATTTTTTGGTGTTTGAGTCCGAATCAACCGTGTGGTGTCACGGCCAGCTCGTGTGACTCGGGAAAAAAATATCTTTGACCGGGTTTGACTCGGTCGCTAAAAGACGATTTTACCCCTGGTGACGGTTTCGACCCAAATTAGTGTTATTTGACTCGAAACGACCCACTGGGCCTGGATTTGAGGTCCGTTTTGTGAGATTTGTACTCCTTAAAATGTCTAAGCCAAATGTCCATGATTACAAGCCCATATCCGAGTCTGTCAAAGCACGTTTACGTCCTATCATCATCGGGTGTTTGGCGGGAACTACTATAGACACCTGGCGGTCAAATGTGGGTGTCTACACTACTCGATATGCATGGAAATGCGTGCGTAAAAGACGGAATAATCATATATAAATTGCACGCATCAAACCACATCTCGACTCACAAAAGTAGTATGGGTATCTAAGTCATAGAGTTTATAGCCCTTTTGACCAAAAGGATATCCAATCATAATGCATCTCCTTGCTTTTGGACCAAATTTATCATGGAAAGTAGCAGGCATAGTAGCATAGCAAAGCGAGCCAAAAACACGTAATTCATCATAGCTAGGCAATTCGTCAAACAAGATTTCAAATGGAGTTTTCCAATCTAATACATGAGTAGGCATTTTATTTACGAGATATGTGGTTGTAAGAAGACAGTCACCCCAAAATTTAGCAAGCAAATGAGCATGCAATTTCAAAGCACGAGCAGTTTCAACTATGTGACGATGCTTCCTTTCTACCCTACCGTTTTGTTGTGGCCTACCAGCTATACTGGTTTGGTGTATAATGCCTTTAGAAGCAAAAAGTTCATGACATGTATGTTGAATGAATTCAGTCACATTGTCACTCCTAAAGATTTTAAGCTTAGCATTAAATTGAGTCTCAAGTTGGTTAATGAACTGCTTAATCAGTGAAGGAACACTAATTTTATCCTTTAATAGGTAGGTCCAAGTAGTCCTAGAGTGATCATCCACAAAGTCAAGAAATACTTAGCACCAGAAATGGATGGAGTCCTATATGGATCCCAAAGATCAGCATGAACCAAATCAAAACAATGCTTAGCATGGGATGCACTAGGATTGAAAGGCAAAAGATGAAGTTTTGCAAGGACACATGTTTCACAAGAAAAAGTAGAAAGATCTTTATTATCATATAATCTAGTATGTTTCAATTTGCCAACAGAAGTATGACCTAATCTGTTATGTAATATATGTACATCATTCTTCTTAACAGTACTAGAAACAGAATTGTAAAATACATCAGAATTATGTGAAGCACTAGAAATGCTATGTGAATGAATTCCCGCAGGAGTAAGAACATATAGATTCTCAATTCTTTTAGCTTTGCCAATTGTTAGATTACTTGAATGGGCCTGGAAAATGTAATTAACAGAGTTAAACATAACTGTGATATTACTATGATCAGCCATCTTACTAACAGACAAAAGATTTTAAGTAAAATCTAGAATAACCAGAACATCATGAAGAACTATAGTTGGAGTCAATTGAACCTTTCCCATAGTTTTAACCCTCTTGACAGATCCATCAGGCAATGCTACATCAATGGGCTTAAGCAAATCATGGGTATCAAATAATAAATCTAGTCTAGATGTCATATGGTTCGAAGCACCAGTATCTACTATCCAATCAAGGGAAGCAATAGAACAGAAAGCAGCACAAGAAATCGATGAAATTGTGATACCTTCAAAATTGTATGCATCATAGGACACACCAGAATTAGATACAACAACATTTAAAGCCTGGTGTTGAAAAGCCTGTTGATGCGTATTCATCTGCTTGAGGACATTCTTTGTGACTGAGTCAATGATGCCTGTCACAAGTGCAGAATTAAAGGAGGAATCATCAAATGGAGTATCAGATTGATCTTCATCTTCCATGACATCCTCAACATTGTGAGCTCTCCTTGTGTTCTGACCAGTGTTCCTGTAAGAACCACGACCCCTGCCGCGAGCAGATTTTGCCTGACCCTTGTCGCGCTTGTAAAGGTAGAAAATAGCCTGAATGTGACCCTTTTCGGTACAATATGTGCAGGTCTGCAGTTTATAGCACATGTCAATGGAATGTCCATCCTTATTACAATAGGTACAATGCTTGACTGTTGCATCTTGTTTAATTTGGAGGGATCAGATTCCTGCAACCTGTTCCGTGTGACAGCATAGGCATGTCCTTCAGTGACACTATCAGTTTCAGAGATTTGCTTCTGACGTTCAATCTTCTGTAATAGGGCTAGTGCTTTATTCAAGGTAGGTAAAGGCTCCAATGATAGAATATTTGACTTTACCCCTTCATAAGCTTGGCTCAACCCCATAAGAAATTGAATCAATTTAGCCTGTAATCCCACTACAACAAATTGGCACTTGCGCCACGAATTATGCCACGGAAATTTGTTATTTGTGGCAAAATTTTACCTAGCCACGGGAAAAATTTGATTCGCTACTTGGAAAAAAAATATGCCACGGGAACATTTTTTCCCGTGGCAAAAATTCACTTGCGCCACGAATTTTATTAAAATCGTGGCCAATAATCACTCTTGCCACGAAAGATGCCACACCCATGGCAAAAATATGTTTAGCCACGAATTTGTTCAGTGGCAAATATTATTTAGCCACGACATAATATACTTCCGTGGCGAAATTAATTTTTAGCCACAGATTTAATAAATGCATGTGGCTAATGGTTCTCCAAACATTAATCATATTACTTTCAAGTTAAGCCGAGTGTCAAATATTGATCTTAAAAAATTCATTAAAATTCAACGTTAAAGATAATATGAAAAAAAAATATTAACTTTGAAAATATTTTATTAATAAAAAATTGGTATTATTATATTTAGATTATTTTAAGAAAAAAATTTGATTTTTTGTAAAATTAAATACAAGAAAACTTTGGTTGTCTAATTTGTTGATTTTTTACTAATCATCATTTTTGAAGTAATTGATTTCTTTTAATTTGACAACATGTTTTATTAAAATACTATAATCTTAAGTATGACTTTTGAAAAACAACTAACATTTACATAGTGTTATATATGCTAGCTAAAATGTAGCGTACATAGCATATCAAGTAAAAGAAGCATGCGATTGATCATCCATCATTGAGACGTCTAATATTATTTAAGATTCTTTCATTTTTACCGCTTAATTAATTAATTTGTTCACATGTAAAACTTAAAAAAGAAAGTGACTGAGAATGATTTTTTTTCCAAATTATTGATTCTCTTACAATATTTTCATTGTGAAAAAATTGCTTTATTAAATTCGTATTTAAGAATTCTAATCAGTCTATATATTTTTATGGAATTAACTTTGACTGTGAAAACAATAATTATTTTTGTAATTTAATTGTCTTTCAAGTTGTTTGGTTTGGAAGAAAGATTAATGTATTAGAAAGTTGTGTCTAAGTTCAAAAACCAGTCAAAATAATTTTTCAAAAAAAGAGAGGTATAAATAAGAAAATCAAATAATTAACAAATACAAGTAAGAAATATAATAATTAAGGACTAATGGTGAGAAAATCCAAAATTAATTTATCGGCAACTTTTTAATTCAATAACTGTTCTGTAATATTATTTGGAAGATATTTAAAAAAATGAATTTAAAATAAAATTTACTTTATGAAAAATAAAATTTGGGTAAAACATGAAGTAGGCAAGAGAAAACTCAATGAGGATAAAAAACTGATGAAATAAAATAATGACCGATAACGAAAAGAAAAAAACATATCGAAAGAACTAGCAATAAAAGAACGTGGAAAATAGAAACTAAAATAGAAATATCGATAAATTAATGAAATCATGAGTCCGAAAATCAACTTCGAAACTCTTTTTTTTTCGGAATAATAATTTTTTAGTCATAATATGTAAATCATTGGGGAAAAAAATAATTACTCAAAAGTAAATGTAGTTTGTGAAAAAAAACATCACTTTAAAAGAATTCAAACCAATGATTATGTCAATAAAGTTCAATTTCATTTCTAGTAGCTGGCCATAAGAACTCCACAGTTAAGCGTGCTTGACTGAGAGTAGTGTTAAGATGGGTGACCGGGAGGCCCTTCGATGCGACTCAGCTATAAAGCTAGTAATCGTTCCAGATGTGACTACTATAGGGGTACAGAATTCTTACGGTTATTAATTTATTTAATTTATTATATATTTTTTCACCGGAATAAATGTTTTGCTACAAACATAATTAGCCACGGGATAATCCGTGGCAAAAAATTAATTCTAGCCACGGGAGATTCCGTGGCAATAAAATCAATACTTGCCACGTTTTTTTTCTCCCGTGGCTATTTGTTTGCCACGGCCACTTGCGCCACGGATGGTCTTTCCGTGGCAAAGTACTTTAGCCACGAAAATTTAGCACTTTTGCCACGAATTCAACCGTGGCCCAAGTGCTCATTTGTAGTAGTGTCCCCTATAAATTCTAATGTAAAATAGTGGCGGAATCACTGTCAATGGGATTGAAACACATTGATGTCTAATAGATTATTGTATAATCAAAAGGTAAGTCTGAAACAAATGTCACTTTTCCTAAAAAGGGCGATAATAAAACTTCCAAAATCCGGTAAAACAATCCATAAAACGAAACAACATTAATATAATAATATAAATGAGTAGGATCATGACTACTCGCTAGCTTAAACCCGATCCCGCAAAACAGATAACCTGCCATGTTAAACATAACAACCACAATTTAGTGGAGAGCAACTCAAGCAGTTCTCCTAGCCATATAACATAATATATAAGCAATAGATGAATAATATATGAAAATAGATTAAAACTCAAAAACATTATATATCAAAATAGATTCAAAACCAGAAAACAATTCAGCAGCCTAACGGCGTCAAAATGAATAATGGAATATAAAACCGATGATCAGTACAGCTTTTACTACTAGAGATATGTCAAAACAACACCGAAGTGTCACTAGTTAAGGAACTCAGTGCACATAAAGCGACTCCTAAGCCTCACTAGTCAGTTAAGGAACTCAGTGCTCACGAAGCGACTCCTAAGCCCTAAGGAACTCAAACTATAATAGGACTGCGTTTAGTGAGGTCCTAGCCTAAGTACATGCGCATGACTCCTGAGCATAAACGATATTCAGTTCGACAATCAATGTATCCCTGACACAGATACACTAACCATATAGTTGATTACAACAAACAACATATCCTAGACTTATATACTGTACATTCTCATTTCCAACATTATTTCATATTCAAACCAATAAGTATTTCATCCGAAGATATCTTAAAATATTCCCAAAATAGTAACCTTCCAAATATAGAAACTTTCTTTAAATATTAACTTTCCCAAAATAGATGTTCTTATAATTAGAAATTGTTTAACATATGAGTTATATAAAATATTTATTAATAGGCCTTGAGACATAAACATTATATTTATTAGATGAATGTATAATTTATGATTAAAAGTTAAGGAAAGTAAAATTCATAATTATTTCTCAAAAGGTTGGAGTTTAAGTAATTAAAAGTAATAAATTACAAATTTATAAATTTTTCAGAATTGCATTGTCTTACTATAAAATTCATAATTAAATAATTAAAAATCAAGATGACATAATATCAGTGAGGTTAAAAACTTTAAAAGCTTAACTACAACTTTTGTTTCTGGAGAGAATCAAAATTCTTAACTTAATAGGATTTTTATTCGTAGTTTTATAAAATGACAGAATCCGACACCCGATCGTATTTCTTTAATAAAACATGTCTAAAAATCTATTTTGAAACAAATCCAATTGAAAATATTAATTACACTCTTTAAAGTTAATGTACGTAAATTATCAAAATTAAATTCGAATTTTATCATAGGTTTTAAATTAGGTTTTACAAGAACTGACAGATTCGCGGACTAATCGACATCTGTTTGTAAATAATTTATTGTGATCAAAATACTTAGAAATATTTTATGAAATTTAAAAGACACAAAATAGACTTAAAATAAATAATAGTCTCTTTTGAAACCTTTCTAAAATAAAATTTTTAAACAGGAGTAATAAATCCTACAAAAACACTAATCGATTCTGAAACATGCAGTAATTAGGTTAAAAATAATAAAACTTCCAATTTGATAATTTATACTAAAATTTCACGAAATATAATAAATAAATTATTATTTGTACGTTTTAGTCTCGGCCTTATAATAATTTAGTAGATTCGGTGTACGACAAATTATAGCACGCGATTTGTAACATTAAAAACGATAGAAACAACGAACATGTGAGAAATCGATTACAACTATCATTATAATAATAGTAAAACATGTCTTTTAGTAAAAATACGATTTTTAATATTACTAAAAGCAACTACGACATATATATATCACGCAATACCGAGTCATGCCATCATTGTTACCTTGTTTAGTTTTCGAGATCTGAATCGACAATGTACTCGTCCGCCTCAAGATCCTCCAAATAGCCTACAAATAAAACGGTATACATATATGGTCGACCATATAAAAGCTACTCTAAAAAAAACTAAGAACGATGCGGATTAAGAGTAATTAAATTACCCTGAGTTTAGAACGGATTAGGAACTAAACGAAGAGATAGTCCGCCTATTGCTTTGAAAGAGCAATGATTTACGTAGGAAGTGGGTTGAGCAATGTGCTAGTTTGACTTCTTCTTCTTTTTTTTTAAAAAAAAAGAAGAAGAAGAAGAAGAAGAAGAGAGTTAACATAAAGAGGTAGGGAGTTACATAAAGAGGTTGAGTAGATGTAGGAGGTTAATTAGCTAACTACATCATAAAATAATATAAAATATGATATAACATGTGTTATATACATTATTTTAATGCTTAAACCAATATAAGTAAAAATCTCGGTTGAACAATAAGTTGGGAAAAATGAATTGTTTTGAGTTTAAGGATAATCTATGGACTATCGTAAAAACATAGTAATATAAATAATGGGTTACGAAGAAATCGGTTTAAAATTGCATTAGAAAAGAGTTAGGCCCAAACGTGAAGTAAAATAATATTTTTGGTCTAAAAGTAAATAAATAAAGTTCGGGTCAAAAATAGGAGTTAATAAAAATAATTAGTCGACTCGAGGAAAAACAATTGTTTGCAAAGGATTAGTGTTACACGACGAATAGATAAATGGTTTTAACGAAAATTAATGAAATGGACTCTAGCTAAAAAAATGAAAATTGAAATTCGGGTTGACGAAAGAGATAGAAAACGATATCGAAAACGACGGAATAGAATATAGAGTTACGATATAATCGTAACAGAAGTCGTTAATACTTTTAATAAAATATCGGGTGTTACATAGCCTGCATATCTCTATCTAGTATCCTCTTAATCGGTTGACATGAACAAGAATCTAATGCTCCATATGTGCAAGTTAGGATTGGGTTAAGACAATCAAGATTTTCCCAAGTTTTCTTCAAAGAACTGTAATAATCTACCAAAGATAAACCATGTTGTGCCATTGCACTTAATTCCTTTCGCAATTGATAGATTTCAACACTATTAGTCTGCCCGTATCTCTCGAGCAACTCGTCCCACAAACTCTTAGATGAAGTAGAATACGACACAGTTTTCCTGATTTCTACATCTAATGTGTTCATGATCCATTTAAGAACCATTATATCACAGTGCACCCATTGATAGTATTTCTTATCCTTTTTGTCAACAATCTTAACTGAGCCATCAATGAATCCCTCTTTATTTTTAGACAGCAAAACAATGTAGATATCCCTCATCAAACCCACAAAATTTGACCCATCAAAAGTGTAAATGAGCAATTGCATAAAGGGTTGGTCAGATGAAGACAAGAACAAAGGGTCATCATTATATTCATATTGACCATTTACAACAGTATTTTCAACTTCACCAGCCATTATCCTCAACAAATCAGAGTAAGTAGAGTGCGAAAGAATCAAGAAAAAGGAATAGGAAATCAAGAAACACCAAAACCAAAAAAAACGAGAAGGAAGAAGGAAGAAGAATTGCTGAACGTATGTGTGATCAGTGAGAAAAATCGCCAGCAATCTTAACCATTGCAGCTCTGATACCATGTAAAGTCCATGATGATGGCGTGATATGACAGAATGATAAGGTGGAGATGTAGAGAACAGAGAAAAGAGGAAAGAATGCTTGATACGTGTATATTAGTGAAGGATATATTTTGATTACACTTGTCTTAATCTATGATTGGTACTTCTATATATATATATATATAGAAAAGGGATCAAGGAAGTTTGGTGAAAAGTGGGAAGTTGGGAAGTTGTGTTTTTGGCCCTTGATTTGGTTTGGATGGATGGCTAAGATTAATCAAAAAAAAGGGGAGAATATGTCCGTGAATGACAAGCAGCAGGCAGCAGCAGGGTAAAAGTACAGCATGCCATCACCATTCCTATCACCAAATCTATCACCCTTTCCATCAACAAAATTCACTCCCTCACCAAAATTTGAAAATCATCCCAAATTTCTCACCAAGTTCTCACTAAAATTCGAAATTTA
Source organism: Agrostemma githago (assembly GCA_958450325.1). Classification (NCBI taxonomy): domain Eukaryota; kingdom Viridiplantae; phylum Streptophyta; class Magnoliopsida; order Caryophyllales; family Caryophyllaceae; genus Agrostemma; species Agrostemma githago. The sequence continues at coordinate 5,569,624 of OY288249.1, forward strand.
TCCTTAATAAAAAAGCTTCCCTCTATCTATACCATTATTCAGAATAACTAAACCCTAATTCGTAAATTGTTGTATGTCTTTATGCTCTAATGGTGTTGTTCCTCGAAGAACCACGCGATGATCAAAATGTGCAGTTGAAAATTTCTGGGCAACATGCAGGAGGTAAGATGGATATATACATATATATTTGGTTTGTTAAATGAGAAGAGCCAGGAAAATGTGCAGTCGAACATTGTTTTGTTTGGTTTTATATTTTTGCAGAGTCACACCGTTATAACATGACAGTCATACTCAATTTGATAGACAGTCACACATTCACTGTTGTTGTAGTTGTTCTGCTGTATTACGTCGAAGGTTCTTTATTATTCCAAATATTTATGTTGGTTTCTTTATCATTGTTATATCTATCATTGTATTTTTTTTTTGTTGTTGAGTATTGCATATTGGTTTGTAGTTGTACTTGTAGTTCTTATGTGTTGTGGATATTAATCAAGGCAAATTATTATTTTGTTGGTTGCATGTAGTTGTAGTTCTATATAGAGGGGGGATATTTCTGGGCAACATGCAGGAGGTAAGATGGATATATACATATATATTTGGTTTGTTAAATGAGAAGAGTCAGGAAAATGTGCAGTCGAACATTGTTTTGTTTGGTTTGATATTTTTGCAGAGTCACACCGTTATAACGTGACAGTCATACTCAATATGATAGACACTCATACTCAATATGTTTAGTTGTTCATAATCATACTCAATTGCAGTTGTAGTATTGCATATTATTATTTTGTTGGTTGCATGTAGTTGTAGTTTTAGCTGTAGGCGTAGTTGTATTACGTTGAAGTTGTTGTTACTATTCAAAATATATATGTTTGTTTCCTTATCATTGTTATATTTATTATTGCGGGCGTTTTTTTGTTGTTGAGAAAATATATACTCCGTATATATTTATTATTGTTGGTATTGCATCTTGGGTTGTAGTTGTACTTGCTTTTTTTATGCGGTGCGGGTGTTAAGCTCTAACAATCATGCTGTTATACGCGCAAAGTCACAGTCGTTGTCTAGAAAAGTCACACTTCAATAAGGTCAGAGATGAATGCGTGCGTTGCAAGATTGATAGTGTCCAACCTTTGATAATTTATTTTTTGTTCCAACCTATATGCCAGCTGAAGACACAGTGATTGTCCCTTACGTAGGGCAGAAGTTCGTGGACATCAATGGAGCATTCAAGTTTTATCAAGCTTACGCATTTTATGTTGGTTTCGAGGCGAAGAGGTACACGACAACTAGATCATTTGATGGTTCGATCAAGAAGAAATTATTGGCTTGTAACAAGGAGGGCAAAACAGCCAGCCAGAGCATGGTGAAGCTGTCGAGCACGGGAGAGAAGGAGGGGCAAGAGTACGTGGGATCGTACGAACCCAAAAGAATTACGAAGGCGACGAGGACGCAATGTGGAGCAAGAATTAGGCTCTGTGCAATGATCGGGGGGGTTTTATATTGAAGAGTTCATCAAGGAACACAACCACGATCTTGTGACGGTCAAGGACAGAGAGTTTCAAAAGTCATCTCGAAATCTATCAAGATATCACAAGGAGATGATCGTCTGCAACTCGAGGGTGCGTAATGTCTGTCAACAATGTTGTTAGTGTATGGTTGACTGCCAACTGTGCGAGACCAATGCAGTTGCATTTTTGTGTGTGCAGCTGAAGATCGGGGCGACTCGAACATACAGGATGTGCAAGGAGTTGTCGGGCGGATATCAAAACATCGGAGCATCGTTGGTTGATTTCAAGAACTGGGGGAGGGACGTCAAGTGCTTCGTCCACGAGCAGGATGGTCAGTTGTTCATAGACCGGTTCAAGAGTTTGAGGGACAGTCAGGAGGATTTCTACTTTGACTACGATGTGGATACAGACGGAAGCTTACGCAGGGTCATTTGGGCGGATGGTGCAGCTCGAATGAATTACGCGACATTCGGGGATGCAGTTTCGTTCGACCCAACGTACGGAACCAACGTGTATTCCATGGTGTTCACACCGTTCACTGGCATGGACAACCACAAACGGTCTGTCACGTTCTGTGGGGCGTTGTTATTTAAGGAGGACTACGAGTCATTTATATGGGTCCTCTCCCGGTTTCTGGAAGCCATGGGCGGGAAGGAACCGTGTTATATCATTACAGATCAGCCGTCCCCAAAATATTCAAAGCAGCGCACCAACGGTGGTGCACGTGGCACATCATGAACAAGGTTCCAACAAAGTATGGCAGATCAAGAGAGGAGGCCTCAGACTTTGTAAAAGCTCTCAATGCAATTATATGGGATGATGACATCGAGGCGTCGGAGTTCGACGACAGGTGGGGGCGGATTATGATCGACCATGATGCTGTTGGGATCGAATGGTTCGAAAATATGTTCAAAGAGAGGAGCAAATGGGTCGCCGTGCATTGCAGGGAGGTGAGGATGTCCGGAATTATGAGGACAACGCAGAGATCAGAGAGTGAGAACAGTTTCTTCAAAAAGTTTGAAGACAACAATGGTACGTTGGTCCAGTTCTGGATGCGTTTCAAAAGTGCGATGGACCAACAAAGGCACATGCAGAAGAGGCTAGACAACGATAACCGGCAGTCATTCCCCAAAATTGGATCGACGAATCCGATGGAGAGCCACGCGGCAAGGGTGTACACGCACGTCGCCTTTGCACACTTTCAGGAAGAGGTTAAGTTTCCGCTGTACACGTGCAGCATTCGTGGGTATCAGGAGAAGGACGGGATCGAAGCGACAACAGTACTGGACTCCATCCGGGACCGCAACTACATTGTTGAATACAGCCCAGGTACTGGCATAGAAAGTCACTGTCCATTTCGTGTAGCCATATTATATGATCTAAACGTTTTGATTCTAAACGTAACGATTTTTTTTCCATAATTCATTGAATGTGACTGTACACAATAAAGGGTGCGACTCTGGATCGCGGTGCGTGTGATTGTACAACGCAATTCGTTTGATTCTGCGTCGTAAGGACTGTGACTATGCAGCATTATGGGTGTGACTGTATCCTGTCAAGGTTGTGATCATACCTTTACGGAGTCTCATCCCGTACGTTGCGTAGCCACCGTCTGTACGGTCAACAGTCGCACTCTTTATGTGTTTTTTAATGCACTCGCAGGTACCTGTGAGGTCAGGTGTACTTGCAGGAAGTTTTGTCGGTATGGAATTCTTTGCAGGCACGCCATTTGGATATACTCTTCGAAAGGACGGGAGACGATCCCGGAACGGTACGTGGCATGTAGATGGACAAAGGATGCTCTACGTAATGTTAATGCGTGTCCCCTGTCAGAGAGTCGCCTACGCGATGAGAAGGCTGTTACAGTCACGAGGCTGTTCTCGGAGTTCTATGAGACCGTCAGTCATGTCAGCAAAATGGGTAAGGAAGATGTTAGTAATCTAGCTGACGTCATTCGCGACTTCAGGTCCGATATTGTCTCTGCTAGCCCATGTAGCAAGACGCAATAATTATAGGAGATCCTCGGTTGTACGAGCTCAATTGAAATAAACATATTGCCCCCAAAGAAAGCCAAGAACAAGGGCAGTGGGAAGCGGATGCTTTCTTCTAAGGCGAAGGCTGCTGCAATTGCCGCCAAGCCTAAACGGCTGTGTAAGAACTGCAAGAGGATGGGGCACCATGACAAGAGGAACTGCCCCAACCCATTTGCTGAGTACCCACCTGTTGATGTTGAGGAGGAGGACCCGGCAGGGATTGCCGAGGAGGATTGTTCATGAATATCATCTGTTACTTAGGAACATTCTTTTTGGAAACACAAAGGCTGTCGACGTTTGAAATGGTCAAGGTCCGTGACATTGTTTTCGTATATTGCGGACCTCAATCATTTCTAATATGGTTTAAGTCTTAGATCATGGGGGCGATTTCCTGCTTTGTGAAACATAAAGACTTGTCGACGTTTGAAATGGTCAAGGTCCGTGATATTGTATATGCTATTGCGGACCTTAATTATTTTCAATACGGCGTAGTCGTAAAGCGTGGGGGTCCGTAAAATTGTTTTTGTTCCTTTGACTATAAGAATACATTGAAATAGCAGTCTTTTTTATTCTGGAATGCAGCATCTTTGGCTACAAATACAGCTGTATAGGAACATTATGCCCTTAATATTTGGGTGACACGAAACAAGTGAGTGTGATTGTGCAACACAATGAGTACAACTTTACAACATTCAGTGTGTGATTGTAGAACAAGAGGTGGACTGTGGTTTCACTAATTGTGGGAGTGTGATTGTACAAGATAATGACTGTGATTCTTCAATACACTGACTGTGATTCTCCAAAATGAAGTGTAGAAACCTAAACTAGTTCTATGACATGATGACTGTGATTATACACCATGTGTGACTATACACCATGTGTCTATACACCATGTGTGACTATTCTTCAATACACTGACTGTTGAGTGTGACTATACACCATGTGTCCGCACATTAGGAAAATAGCGATGGAAATAGAGAAATAGCGCAATAGCGATGGAAATATTTGTACTTTAGAAAAAGTCCATCTCTTACACAACATGTAATACTTGCATACCCTAAAACGCGGAAAACATTCTACAACATAGTGCGGAAAACATCCATTAAACGCTACACTTGAACATTAAACGTTACACTTTAACATTCATTAAAACTTAAAACACATAAAAATGACCATTACTAAACGGTACATCTTAACCCATACATACTTAACCTCCGTAATTTTTAAGCATCTTATTCAAGTTGGTCAAGTCACGCTGGAACCTGTTCCTTGTGCGGAAAAACTCCATAGACTTTTTCATCAAGAACTGGATGTAGTTGTCCAGTTCGGCCTCTTTATGTGTATCACTAGTGGACGCCACGAAGCGCCTCACGTCAATTGCAGTTGCGACTAGCTGCATGGCTCTTAATTCATTGGACACAGTGGAATCCAATAAACCATTGTACTCCTCGATCAAACTTCTGATCTCTTCTATTTTGCTGGCCATTTTTTTATAAGGTTAAAGTGGTGGAGTTGTATGTAGTGGCTGTTAAAAGTGGTGAAGTTGAAGTGGTTAAGGTGATAAAAATGGTGTTGGTATTTAAAGAGGGGGAGGCAGTAAATAGGGGGTTGAAAATGAATGGGTTAGGCAGTAAAAAGGGGGGTGAAAATTTAATGGGTTAGGTGGGGGGCTTATTCTCATATATTTATTAGGGTTAAGAGATTGAGGTGGGTGTTGTGTTTCCCAACGATAAATTGAGACTCACAAACATCCCTTCACAGTCACATCGGTTTTGTCGATCTTAATTATTTCTAATATGGCGTAGTCGTAAAACATGGCGTAGTCGTTACGTCTTTTGTCGATCTTAATTATTTCTAATATGGCGTAGTCGTAAAACAAAATTGTTTTTGTTCTGGAATGTATTATCTTTAAACGCTACAAACAGTACTAACTTAATATTTGGTTGACATAAAACAAGTGAGTGTGATTGTGCAATACAATGAACGTGACTCTACAGTAGGCAGGGTGTGACTCTACAGTAGCATTGTGGGAGTGTGATTGTACAAGATAATGTCTGTGATTCTACAACACACTAATAGTAATTCTCCAAAATGAAGCGTAGAAACCTAAAAATAGAGAAATAGCGAAACAACGATAGAGAAATAGTGAAAAAAATAGAGAAGTCACATTCTGAAACAACATAAAAATATTCTTGAAACGTAAAAACATCCACTACTTATATACTCCCTCCCATTCAAACAATCCTTGACATAGGGATTTTCATCAATTTTAAGAAAAGTGGTAAAAGTAAGGTTATTATTGGTAAATCAAATGGTGTTATGGGTCCACCAAAATTAAAGTAAAGAAAAAGTAGTGGCATTTTGTGTAAACAGAGGAAAGATAGAGGATTAAAAGGTAAAATCTTTTGCCAAAGGGGAATGTAAAGAATTGATTGGATTGTCCATTTATAGTAAGTGTAAGGATTGTTTGGATGGGAGGGAGTATTTTATATCTCAAAACACATTAAAACATCCAGTACTTGAAACATGATACGTCCATTACACCCTTCATTTTCGCTACATGCATAATTAACCCCCGTTTTTTTGAAGCATCTTCCTCAAGTTGGCCAAATCACACTGCAACGCTTTCTTAGTGTGGAAACATCCAATACACTTTTTCATCAAGAATTCGATGTAGTCGTCCAGTTCGGTCTCCTTTTCTGTACTGCCAATGGATGCCATATAGGTCCTCGCGTCTATGGCAGGAGCGACTAGCTGCATGGCTCTTAATTCATTTGATCTAGTGGTATTCAACAAACCATCGTACTCCTCGATCATTTTTTTGATTTCTTCTATTTTGCTTGCCATTTTTTGTTAGGTTTAAAGAGGTGAAGTTGGAAGTAGTTGGTGTAAAAATGGCGTTGGTATTTGAAGGGGGGAGGCAGTAAAGGGGGCAGTAAATATTAATTGAGTTAGGTGGGGGCCCTATCCTTCTAAAGTAAATAGGGTTAGCAGAGTGAGGTGATGGTTTGTGTTCTCAATGTGCATTGAGACTCACAAACATCAATTCGCAGTCGCACTCACAAACATCACTTAATGTACAGTTTATATTTTCTCGACATCGTTTTCGAATCATCGTTCTCTTATTGGGAAATAATCCGATTTTACGGTGCGTGTATTGTTTTTTTTCGTGTCTTCTGTAAATAAGGGAACCATCGGTTTTTTTTAAAGGTGAAATAATCTGAAAGTAAATGGATGGACATATATGCAGGGGTAGTTAGTATAATTAATTGGTGATTTTGTGGTCGTCTGTCATGACTCTGCAGGAGTTTGACTGTGACTGTGAGTCAGAAGTTGCGTGACTGTATCACGTCGCACATGCGACCCTGATACTGAGTTGTCATTCATCTGATACTCAGAAGATACTCGAACATGAGATTTTTTCTATATTCACAAAAAAATGTTTTTACTTCACTACACATTCATGCCTTACGGTTCGCTGAGGTCTTTCGTTCCACGAGTCTCCCCAGTTTACGTTTGTCATCGAGTTTGATCCATATGCACGTAGCGTTTCTTATAAAAGCGCGAATTTTCGGCAACACGTCGTCGCGAGCTTCATTCATGTCAGCAAGTGCGAGACTTGCTGCCACCTCGAACGACAAGTAACGCCTCCCGAGCTTTGACCCAATATCAGTGTGGGTGAACGGCGCACCGTCGTACAGGCACATGTGCATCAAGCAGAAAATGCCAGACTCCGGATCGTTCTTCCGGGCGCTCTGCCATTCCAAATTTACTTGGCGATGCTCAAAATCCGCCAGGTGACTGCCCTTAATCAGCCCTTTCTCGTCCATGTAGACCCTCAATGCTTGCATCTGTTGCAGTATTAGGTAATAGTAAACATCAGCACCCAAGCAGTAGAATATTTTTGACGTGGTGAAATAAAGCATATGCGTGCAACTTACTATCTCGCTGGACACCCGGAACATATGCGACCCTGGGGCATGTGTCTGGTGATCGAGGATATCAACTGTTCTTTCTCTAAAGTTGACGCACACGCACGCGTAGTGCCCCATAGTATGCACCGGGAAAAACAACAGTTCGGCGTTCAAGTCGAATGTCCCGGCGCAGTCTTGTATGAATCTGTCCCACGCTTCGTACAGACCGTCAGTGACTTCGTCCGCAGGGGTACTTGAGTCGGGTCGTTCCAGTATACGGGTCAGTGAGTCCTAACAGATGGCGAATATTAGTTGTCATCAGTGACAGGATGCGAGAATGGAATATATCATGTGCGTGGCCGCACATCGCAAAGTGTGTGATTGTACAGACTAAAGTGTGTGATTGTACAGACTAAGCCGCGTGACTTTGCAGCGTGCAGAGTGTGACTATACATGACAGTGTGAATTCAAATTCTAGGATGTCTGACTATATAATGTGCGTGGCTGTACAACTTATATCACGTGATTGTGCACTTCAACAAGAGTGACTCTGCAAAGTGATGTCTGACTATTAATGTCAATGGGGGTCATTTGTACTATTTAATGCCTGACTATGCAACTTATAGCACGTGATTGTACAGACTAAGCTGCGTGACTTTGCAGCGTGCAGAGTGTGATTGTGCACCTCAACAAGAGTGATTGTACACATCAACATGTGTGACTGTGCAACGTATTTCACGTGATTGTACACCTCAATATGTGTGACTGTGCAACTGATAGCATGTGATTGTACATGTCAACATGTGTGACTGTACTAAGTGAACTTTGTGATTATTTCTAACTATTTAATGTGAATGGGGATCATTTGTACTATTTAGTGTGATAGGTAGTAGGTTATGGGGGCATACCATGTGTTGAATTCCGAACCACGCCATCGTTGGGTCCGTGGGGGAGGATAACCCACGCCGGTTGTCGTCTGATTCGCACCAGTTCATTAGGTGCGACCAACACTCCAGCACAGCGGCCCTCATGCCACCGGCGGAGAAGAGCGATTGAATGTCACGCCTCTTCAGCTGCGCACGAGGGCCGTAGGACCCAAAGCGTTCACTGCGGATTTGTTGACACCGGTTAGTAGGTGTAATATGAAACACGCATCAGGAACAAAAGACGGTCACTTACTTTTCGTCGTACCCATTATCGTCGAGGAAGCAGTAGTCGGCGGTGTGTTTTCGCAGGCTGAGCATCCCACTCGTCAGCCCCACTCGCAGGCGAAATACGAGTGACATGACAATGGCGTCCGGGGCAGGTTCACCCTGGTTCCAGGAGCAACCCAACCCATCTCCACAGCTCCGTATCCGAGACTTAATCGCCGACTGTCTTTCTTCTGGGACTGATCTGGGGGTGGGTCCAGGTGTTTTCGGTGATTTGCTCAGACGCTTCTTGGCGGTTGCCTTCACAGGAGTGGTTTCAAACGTACGGGCAGATTCCAACGATTCCTTGTATTTTCCGAATTCAATCACTTTCTGCAAAACAGCGTTCCTCATCTTGTTCACGTCGCTCAGTATAAGGGTCGCCGTGATCTCCGTCCTGCACATATTCATGGCCACCATTGTCCCCAAGGAGCAGTTGAACGGGGACCCGTTGTACAACATCATGTGCACCATCAAGTACACTCCACAGTCATTAGCGGAGTACCCCACTCCCTGCCATGATAAGGGAACGTTTACCAATTTAAACGCACGGACCTTCTCACCTTTCTCCATCCCTCGTTGTACCATGAACTCCCCCATCTTATTAACCTGCAAAACAAGTTCAAACAGGATCAGTTGTTGGACACATTCCGGTCACATAATTGATTCAATATTAAATTAAAAGGGCCTGACCGCTGTCCGAGTAATGCCATAGTAAGACAACTTTGTAAAATCTTTATCGTACAACTGGTTGTCGAGGTACTCTATTTGCCCAGAATTGAAGTTGATGCAGGCGCAACTGTAGTGACCCTCGTCACCCGTCAAGATCGGGACGAACACCTGCAAACAATGCGTCAGGATTATGGGTTGATAACAACTACGAATAGACAGTATGTCCAGGATAATACCATGTCCGAGTCCAAAGCAAAGTCGGAGAAACTATTTTTTATCCACTCGTCCCACACGTAAAATATTTCCTTGTCATATTTATTGCCCCTGCCTCCTTCCTTCCACAATGACAACACTGGGGCCTGCTCACATGCATTGATGGTAATACATGTAGTCAGTTTGTGTTTGACATGAGTGCGACTGTACAGCGTAAAATGTGTGACTATATAGCTTGTAGCGTGTGACTGTGCAGTTTATAGCGGTGACTGGACAACACAATGGGTGTGACTATACAGGTAACAGTGTGTGACTATGCAGCCAATTGTGTGCGATTATACACCTTATTTGGGGGTTGAACGTACCGTATGTCCAAGAGAGAAGTAACATCTACTGGTTACTCTTAATGCTTTTTTGTCGTGCACCAGGTGGTTCAGCAGCCTACACCAGCAGTCAACGACGTTATTCATCACCTCCAGGCCAGGCTCGAGCGTCTGCATGTCGCCCCTTGCGATACAGTCGTAAGCTGTGTACTCAACCAGCATTTCGCTGCAGAACAAACGAAGTCCCGATTAGCACGTGCATTTTTAAAAACAACATGACCAGGACAATAAGTACGTACCCTGACGGACGTGGCGTTCCCCGGTCGAAGACGTTGTCGATTACGTCTTTCCATACGCTGAGGATATCCCAGAAGATGACGATGTTGGAGCACATGAATCCAGAGATTACAAGCTGCCCCCTCATTACTCTTCCACAGTCCAACGTGCAGCCCAAATTGTCCGGAATCGTGTCCATGCACTCAAATGCCACATCGGAGTGGAAGATGTACCGATGATGTTTAGCCTCCGGGTGTGTCCTGGTCACTGAACCTATCATCTGTCTGTTGAGTATCGGTTGTGACAATTTCTTCCGTCGAGGGCGTTGTGGCAACAGCGTCCGCTACAGCCCAGCCTGCTTTGTGCAGTTCCTTCTCAAGGCTAGAACTGACTGTCGCATCGGGCGGAGCTGGTGTTACATCTAAAGCCGACCGTGCGTCCGCTGTCCCCCACCCTGCTTGCCGTAGAGCTACCACTACGGTCGGACTCATGTCCACCGAACCCTGCACAGCGGAGTCTTGGTTGATTTCTACAGCGGCATCATTCTCTTCAACTTCCCCCTCACAGAAACCTGGTGTCACGATGCCACCATCAAAAGTCCCCTCATCATCGTAACCCTCTGTTCCATCATCATCTCCCACGTAGAAACCTGATTTGTCAATATCTTCATCCGCGTAACCAGAATCACGAAAGTCTTGCATAATTTGACGTACCAGACCGCAGGCTTCAGCATCGCGCTGCTGCTCGCCCTCAACGACGGGGGCGTTCTGGGTAGTCTGCTTCAACTGGCCGGCCAACAAACGACTTCATCGATATACCGGAGGACAGATGGATCTTCCCAGAATTGTTGGGAGGACGGGTCCTGACTTGGAACTGCATTGTTCCTCATCGATATTTCTCTTACTTTTGAGGCAGCCTGCTCATAGAAACCGCAAAAGGCTAGCGCACACCTTCGGAATTCCATGAAAAAACGCCGGTCGTCCTATAATTCAGTTGAAGTCAAATCATTAGTGCGAAGCTCAGTGGTATTGAGGCTGGCAGTGTAACTATGACTAAGCATCTAAGTGTGTGACTGTAAGGAATAAAGTGTGTGACTATACAGTTTATAGCGTGTGACTGTGCAGGTTATAGTACTGACTAGATAACATAATGCGTGTGTCTATACAAGTAATAGTGTGTGACTATACAGCTAATAGTATGTGACTGTACATCAGGATGAGTGTGATCATAACGACCATGACTATCAGTTTTTTTTAAAACATAGGCAATACTTTCAGATTAAATCGTTTCACGAACAATAAATTGATGATCTATAGAGTGGCTGGGAGATCACTTACGTCAACCGCGTTGCCTTCCGATTGATCGCCTGTCTCCACCCCTGTCGTTATTCTTTTTGGACTAGAGTGCTGTTTGTCAGAGGGCATCGTTATAGCGGGGGTGCACTCGCTGCCTGCTTTCTCACATGTACGTGGGTACGACACCTTCGAACGCAGTTGATTTCCCAGGGATCCCGTCACCAGTTCCCCAGCAAGATGATCGCTTATTTTCCGTGCATCCCAATGTGCGATAAATGGTATGTCGCATATGCAAGTCTCGCTAAGGAAATCGTAGCGCTGGAAGTACGCAATCATCAGAATGGGGATGCACCCCCGGAGGTAGTTGACGATTTGTTGGGGTCACGCGTCCCCTTACCTGCCCGCACCAGATCCTGCAGGACAAAGCTACACCAGTCCTGTTCACCAATCAATTCCACGTCCTCCACTGCGGCCAGCAGACTCAGGTCCAGTGAGTTGTTCGTAGTAGGCGCGAGGAATGATGACAACGCGAACAACACGCACGAACCTGCGGACAAAGTCGTCGTCAGCGGCTTTGGTTGCCATTAACTTTTCGTGCACCCTCCCTAATGTTATTAGCCCACTGCTGTCAACCACATCGAACCCCTTCCGCCAGGTACTCTTTAACCTGATCACGACAGGTGAGTCTGCCCCTTTCTTATTTTGTGTTGGGATTAATTTCACCGGATGAGGGCCTAAAGGTAGCTGGAGGCAATCGTGGACGTCGTACTTTGACATCATGAATGCCTCCCGATGTGAGGCGCAAAAAATATGGGACCCATCAGAAAATGCACGTAGGAACATAAGCGCATGGTCAGTGGGGACCGATTCGATCCTCAGGTCCAAGAGCCCGTCGAAGCCAACACCATGCACCCTCTCTTTCTGATCATCCGATAATTGCGCAATTAGTTGGTGCAACCGCTTTGGCCTACAGTGAACATCTGGTTGACCCTCTCGGCGGTCCCCCCCCCCTCTTCCTCCGAGACACACTCACGTATGTGGGGTCTGCCACTGTATCAGATTTGACTCTCCTCTTTTTTTTTGGCCTGCTTTCCTCAACACTTTTTGTCTCACCCACATCCAGATCGGCGACCGGTGAATCAAAAGTCACCCTCTTTTTTTCCTTGTGCCTGCCTTTGTCAACGATTTCTGTCCCCACCACATTCGTCTCGGCAACGATATGGTCCCCTGATGTATCTTCAACAGACTCTACAACAGTCTTCTTCTTCTTATGCTTCTTCTTATGTTTCTTCTTACCCAAATTTTGGTCGGCGACCGGTGAATCAAAAGTCACCCTCTTTTTTTTCTTGTGCCTGCCTTCGTCAACGATTTCTGTCTCCACCACATTCGTCTCAGCAACGATGTGGTCCCCTGATGTATCTTCAACAGACTTTACAACAGTCTTCTTCTTCTTATGTTTCTTCTTACCCAAATTTTGGTCCACAACCAATGTATCATCAATTACATTTTCGCGGACTGATGTCTCTGCCACGGCCTTATTCTTACTGGTCTTCGTTTGAATTTTCTTCTTTGCACCCGACATTCTGCTGCAATAACAACATGCGTAAAGAGTGTGATACGGTTGTACAGAGTTGGTTGTACAGAATGATGTACAGTCATACAGAGTTGGTTGTACAGAATGATGTACAATCACACCTTTGGATCTACACAGTCGCACTTGTTATGATGCAAAGTCACACGCTTTATATTGTATAGTCATGCAGTGTTGGTTGTATAGTCACCCGTTTGAGGCTGTATAGTCACACTCCTTATGTTGCAGAGTCGCTCTCTTTTTATTGTAGAATCACACCGTTGAAGCCGTATACTCAGTTGTCAAATCACATGCGTAAAGAGTGTGATTTTACAACTGAGTATACGGCTTCAACGGTGTGATTCTACAGTAAAAAGAGAGCGACTCTGCAACATAAGGAGTGTGACTATACAGCCTCAAACGGGTGACTATACAACCAACACTACATGACTATCCAATATAAAGCGTATGACTTTGCATCATAACAAGTGCGAATGTGTAGATCCAAAGGTGTGATTGTACATCATTCTGTACAACCAACTCTGTATGACTGTATAACCAACTCTGTACAACTGTTGCAATGACTGTACAACCAACTCTGTGACTATACAATATAAAGCGTGTGACTTTGCATCATAAGACTGCGACTGTGTGGCTTCAAACGTGTGACTGTACATCATTCTGTGACTTCACAACAAACTCTGTATGACTGTACAACCAAATCTGTATGACTCTTCAAATGTTAATTTTATTTCTTCCCAAACACCAAGTCTGTGACTATAACACTGCTTTAACGTAAACCTCAACAAGGAAGCATGCAAAACTTCAATGACGACTGTCTAATCGATGGCACATGCATACTTACAATGACGACTATGGGAACTTCAATATGAACTTCAACAAAGAAATAAAGACTTCATCTTTAGCTCTATAACTACAACTCAAAATTAGGGTTATAACTAGAGGAATAACGAGTAATCAAGAATAAAAACTGTGTGAACATTAGTTGTCAAAAAAATCTTCATCTTCGACTCTATAACTACAACCACTGTACAACTACAACAACTTTAACTCAAAATCAGGGTTATCGGGTTGGAAAAATGCTCTTTTATCATTTTTTATGGTTCATGCATGCGGGAGTTGGTGTTAGTTTAGGGTTCATGAAAATGGAATAAAAAGAAAATCGGAGGTCGAAAATCGAACATTCAACATACCTTATTGGAGATGGAGAAGCTGCGGAAATGGAGATGGAGATGGAGAAGCTGCGGAAATGGAGATGGAGATGGAGAAGCTGCGGAAATGGAGATGGAGATGGAGAAGCTGCGGAAATGGAGATGGAGATGGAGATAGAGATTGATTTTTTTTTTGAGAGAGGAAGAGGGCGGTGAGTGATTAGGTAGGAAATGAATTGAAAATAGGTGAATGGGGAAGGTAAAACGCTTTGGGCGGGAGTATAGAGAGGAGGGAAATTAATTGGGGGATAGGGTGAGGGGGCTATTGACTAGTGATGGGGTTGATGGATGATGGGTGATGGCTGTCCGCAGCACATCAGTCCCGCAGCACTCCTTTTTTTTATACAATCTAAACCCATTCATCCACCGTCCATTTTAAGCTAAATGGATGGGGGGATCAACACTAAGAGACTCTTGGAGAGTTAGTAACTCCCTTGATCCCCCCTCTATATAGAGAGGGGGATCAGGGGAGTTAGCAACTCTTGGAGAGTTGCTTAGTGTTGATCCCCTCCATCCTATATATATATATAGAGGGGGGATCAGGGGAGTTAGCAACTCTTGGAGAGTTGCTTAGTGTTGATCCCCTCCATCCATTCATCCTAATATGGATGGTGGATGGATGGGGTTCAATTATTTAAAAAAAAAAAGGTAGACAATGAACTGACATAGCAGCAGGGGAGAGAGGGAAACATCCCTTCACCCAAATCAATCCCTACATTACTTCCCTCATACACTTCCCAATCCCCTCATTTTCAATTCATTTCTCAACTCAATTCATCTCTCTCTAACAAAACCCCAACAAATAATCACCATTAATAACTCCGACCACACCATTAATAACTCCGACCATAATCCGTCAACTACTCCGACCATACTCCGTCAACTACTCCGACCATACTGCGTTTTTAACCCAACATGCTCCGTCAGTAACTTCGATCATCATGCGAAGGTATCTTCATCTTCATCTTCATGCTTCTTTTTCTTCATCATCTTCATATTCATCTTCATCTTCATCTTCATCTTCATCTTCATCTTCATGCTTCTTTTTCTTCATCATCTTCATATTCATCTTCATTTTCATGCTTCTTTTTATTTTTCATATTTATTTTTTTTGTATTTATAAAATTATTCATCTTTATTATCCACAAAAAAAAGAACAACTTCATCTTTAAGATGAAATTTGAAGATGAAATTGTTCTTTTTTTGTGGGATGAATGAATGTTGAAGATGAAGATGAACAAGTTATTTAGTGCGTAATGTTCTTACAGAATTGCAAGACCACACACTTTCAGTTGTACAGTCACACTCATTATGTTGTAGAATCACGCAGCTGTACACTCATTGTAGTCACATATTCAGTTGTATAGTCACACTCATTATGATGTATAGTCACACTCTTTATGTTGTAGAATCACTCAGCTGTAGAATAACTTCACAATCATTTCATCTTCATGCTTTTTTTACTTTTCATACTTTTTTTTTGTATTTATAAAATTATTCATCTTCATTATCCAAAAAAAATGAAGATTAAATATGGATTAAAATGAAGGTTGAATATGAATGAATGAAGATTGAATATTTAATGAATGTTATAATTTGTATAGTCATACAGTTGAAGCTGTAGACTACCACGTTATAACATATTAAGTGTGACTGTCTATCATATTAAGTGTGACTGTCTATCATATTAAGTGTGACTGTCACAATCACGTTATAACATAATACAACGTGTGACTGCCTATCTGTGGACATGACATAGGTCCACCCCGACGCGGCGAAGCGCGGGTTTTGGGGAGGCGTAGAATTTCCATATGAGATGGATCGAATTGAATTTTAAATCGAAGTAGGAGTCGCCACCGAATTTTATGGTTATTCGGAACCATTCGAACCCACTCTATGTCGTAGTGGGCCATACTTAAAGCCTGGCCCATTTCCGATGTCAGAGTTTATTGGGTTCGTCCCTTAGCATATCGATACCGATGCCGACTGGGCGGTTAATCGTATATTGAATGACTCTCGTTGCCAATGGTTTCGGACATCCGGAAACCACGGTTCTGAGTAAGGGGTGAGGGTACGTGTTGGGAAGTTCAGCGAGAACACCCAACCCCGCCCGCACTTAGCGGCCTTTACTAAGATATCGTTCGATTTTGGTGTACACGCGTTAGTTCGACGATGAAATGATATGCAGAGATTGTTTTCCTAAGACATGTGAGGAAAAATAAAATGGGTTGCTAAGTCGTTTAATGCATGTTAAACTAATAACGTCAAAGTTATTTAGCATGTGAGTTCGTTTTAGTCTAATAAAACGATAAAAAGAAAATATGAGAATAATTTGCTACAAACACGAGAAAACGGGTTAGTAACGATTGAAATAATAATAAATAAGAAATAGATATATGAAATCGAGAAAATAAAAATTAATCGAAATCTGAAAAATATAGTTTAAAACGTTGTTTTGTATAAAAAACGATGTTCGAGAAAAAAAAAAAAAAGAAAAAAAAAATGGGTCTCGGCCGAGAGCCGCGCGACTCGCCCGGGATCCATGCGGGTCGCGTGGAGGCCTGTTTTTCGACGACGGTTTTCGAAAAAGTTTTGATTAAATCGCGTACGAATATCGCCTAACTCGTACTCGACCTAATATTCTCGATATTCGCTATACTCGATAGTTGATTATCAAATATTTAGAATAGTTTTAGAAAAGATGTAAATTTAGAAATCGTTTCGTAAAATAATAAAAATAAACGAACGAAAACTTAAAAAAATAGACTCGGGTCAGACTCGGGCGCGAGTCGCCTGGACCGGGCGCGACTCGCACGCAAGTCTGTCCTTTTTTATTATTTTGTCGAAAATTGTTATAAATCGCGTACAAATATGGATTAATTTATACCCGGTTTATATTTTCGATATTCGTCGTATTCGATATTCGATTATAAAATCGATATCGAATATTCGGAATGACTTTAGAAAAAGTTTTGAAAAAAAGTTTATTTTTGAACGAAAAAGATGTAAAAAAGATTTTGAACGAAAAAGTTGTAAAAAGATGTAACGATTTCGTCGAAAACTTAATATAATTCTTTTGATATGATATTCGATTATATAGAATCGATATCATATTTTGAGAATATTCGACATATGAAAATAGTTTTTGTAGTATCGATATTAGAAAATAAAAAGAAGGACCGACGCAAGACCCATAAGAAAAAACGAGAGAAAAGGGAGAGAAAAGGGAAGAGACGGGTTTGATTTGCACCCTCAACCTACATGCTTTGTGTTCTCGGTATACGGCTCGTTGGACGGTGGCTTAGACACGGGAGCGTCGAGATGATGTGGGTGAGTTAAGGTGTCGGTTTGGAGTGTGTGTGGCGTGGAATTGGTTCGGTTCGGACAGGATCGGTTTCGTCGGTTTTTTGGAATTACTACGGAACTTATGTCGGGATTTTGGATGTTTGATCTTCTCGTTTATTTTTCTGTATCGTTGATGTTTCGTGTATTTTTCAGTCTGATTTTTTTGTGTATTGAACCGTTCTTTTGAGGTTGAAGGGAGGGTCCTATTTATAGGAACCGAGGTGATCTTACTTGTGTGACAAGAAACACCGGTTTGGATAGGAAATACGAGAGTTCGTGAGGGAATAGAATTCTCGTTTCTTGGTGGGAAAGCCAAAGACTCGGCTGGTTTGAGGTGATATCTCGGCTGTTTCAGCCGAGTATCTGAGCTTGGGTGGTATTTGTTTCGGTTTCCGGATAGAATTCCTACTTGCGATCGAATTCTACCTTAAACGGAATTGTTTATTATTTTTGTATGGCTGATTTTTTTGGTGTTTGAGTCCGAACCAAACCGTGTAGTGTCACGGTCAGCTCGTGTGACTCGGGAAAAATATCTTTGACCGGGTTTGACTCGGTCGCTAAAAGACGATTTTACCCCTGGTGACGGTTTCGACCCAAATTAGTGTTTTTTGACTCAAAACGACCCACTGGGCCTGGATTTGAGGTCCGTTTTGTGAGATTTGTACTCCTTAAAATGTCTAAGCCAAATGTCCATGATTACAAGCCCATATCCGAGTCTGTCAAAGCACGTTTACGTCCTATCATCATCGGGTGTTTGGCGGGAACTACTATAGACACCTAGCGGTCAAAATGTGGGTGTCTACAGAGCCCCCACTCTGACTGAGGCTTGGACAAGGCAAAAGTCAGAGTAGCCACCAGGTCAATCAAGGATTAAAACCTGGCAGCCTTCCGATCGGGTCGTTTAGGGTCCATTAGACCTGCGTAAAGGGCTCGCCAGCCATGGAATAGGAATCATACCTGAATTGATGCTGATAATGTCGCGGGAGCTTGCCTAGGAAGCTATGGGTATACCTGTGTGCAGATATATCCTGTCTTAGAATGGCGCGGGAGTTTTTCCACTAGGGAACTTAGAATTCTCGGGAGTCTTGAGTGTACCTGTATGCTGACATAATTTGTATGTAACATTTAGGCGAAACACTGACTCGTGCTGGGGAAAAAGATGATTTTCCGAAAATTTTGAAAATAGAAAGGCTGAAATTTTTTTTTTTTGAAAAGCTCGGAAATAAGGATGCTTGGGATGACTTTGATTCCTAATCGGATTCTGACACGGATTCCTAGGATTTCCTTGTATGCCTAGGCGAGGGAGGAAAATTGGTAAAATCCTATTCCTGCGATGACTAGGAAGAGGGATATTCTCTATTATAAATAGAGAGCTTTGGCTCCTTTTTTTTCATATTCCCACCCAAATCCTTTCTTTTATCTCAAAAATCCCTTAGACTTTTTAGGATAAAATAAAAGAAACTTTTCTTGCGATGGGCATTGACCATTTGACCGCGATGCTTTGTGCGTGGGCCCAGGATTTTCGAGATGAAGATAGAGTCCAATTAACTCAAATGGGAATTGTGGCTTTATTCCCACTTCAGCGACTTAGGGTAGATTCGCATTTTCTTGATGCTTGTTTAGCCTTTTGGGATACTACCTTTCATGTTTTTGCATTTCCTCGAGGAGAAATATGTCCTCTTCCTGAAGAGATAGCAGCTATTGGAGGGTGGTGCCCTAATGCTCGTCCTGCTATTCCCCCATTTTATCCCGATCCAAGGAGGAGGCTGAGGGATTTTCTAGGGTTGTCACATGCTGAGACAGCCCGTATGGTGAAAGGAAATTCAGTTTCCTTATTTGACTTGGCTGATAAATTTATGAACCCGGTGGGTGAGAGAATTACTTCTACCCATAGGCGTAGGGCCTTTGCCTTTTGTATGCTGCATAGGTACGCCTTCGAAGGTCGAATGGATGCTGACTCATGCTTAGGTGAGATCAGGCTGATCAGCATAGTTGATCAGATGGAGACAGGTCACAGCCCATCTTGGCTGATAACTGGGGAAATTATTATGGGTCTTGATGCTAGGAGGCTTGACCCAAATCAACAATTGACAGGGAGCATCCGTCTTTTGCAGGTATTTAATCTTTTTCCTCGAATAATTGCCCGATTTCCTGATTTTTTACGGTAATCCGAATTTCCCGGTTTTTTTTCCGAAATTTTCAATTTTCCGGTTTTTTTCGAATTTTTCGAATTTTTTGATTTTTTGATTTTTCGAAAGTTTTTGACTTTTCGAAAATTTTGCAGACCTGGTTATTCGAGCGTCTGTCGATTATGGAGCCCCCGGTGAATATACCCAAATATCGGAGCAATCAAATTGGTTCAAGGTCTCGCCGAATAAGACCAAGTCATCCCGTAACTCAAAATTTTTGGGATGAAGAGCTAACATTTCATGGTGGACCTTTGATCCGATGGAACGTTATTTGGTGGTTCCTTTCGAGACTGACGGGATTAGCTAGGAGAGACAAAGCCCGTTACCTAGTGATTTTATCTTTGGATTGGACTGTCCATATTTATCCGGACCGTATCTTGAGACAGTTCGGTTCGTTTCAGGAAATCCCTGAGACTGAGGCAATAATTAGCGTTTCGATCCAATTGACGGACGCTATGTGTGACACGTGGCTACAGCGCTGGTTTACCCGTGTCATATGGACTATACCTCGCCCTTGTCACACCACTTGGGTTTCTGGATCCTATCGCAAATGGATTTCTGAAGAATCCGAGGAGGCCCGTAAATCTTTGAAAACCGAAGAAGCTCTTGATTTGGCCCGCCGAGAATCGGCCAGGAATAATAGGCGGTTCTTCGAGGAGACTCCCATTACCTTTGCTGAATCAGAGTCGGATTCCAAGTCAAAACCTAAGACTCAGACTAATGAGACTGGTGCTAGTGATTTGGAGGGAAGACTCGGACCGAGGATGACGGTCCGAGATAGGCTAGGCCTGCGTGATAATGAGGTGACCGGGGGGTCGAGTTTGAAGAAACGAGCCCGGGCTAAAGAGGTTCCCTTGGTGATCAGGGAGCGTTCACCTCCACCTCGACGCCGATGGACCGAAAAGGAAGCTAAAGGCAAAGGAAAGGGAAAAATGCCTTAGTTTTTTATTATTTAAGTATTAGTATTATTTTTGTGATGTTTTTTTTTATTGATTTTTTTTTGTAATTTTATTATTTTGAATAAAGAAAGGCTTATTAAAGAACCGTTCCTGTTTTTTCGATTGCAGTGGTTGTGCCCTTTTGAGGGGCTGCCTACGTATCCACAATAAATGGAATCAAACCAAACGTAGTTCAGACTGAATTAATTTGCAATTTCGAAATACATCAAGACTACTAGTTCAAGATGTTTGAAACAGTAAAATGAATAATTCTAGCTTTTGACTTGTCTTTAAAAGTTTTGAAAAAAATGTCTTTTTAATAAACTTTTGCAAATGACATCGAGAAAAGGTGGGTTAAGGGTAATAGCGCTTTAGCTGGTCCAGGTTAGTTGGGTTAACAAACTCGTTCCCGTCCAGATCTGTCAGCATTACCGCTCCACCTGATAGAATCTTCTTTACCAGATATGGCCCAGCCCAGTTAGGTTTGAACTTTCCCCTTGGATCCACCGGTAATAAGGCTCGAACTGATTTGAGGACCAGATCTCTTTCTTTAATGTTTCTGGGCCTCACCCTTTTGTTGAAAGCCCGTTGGATTCTCTTTTGATAGATTTGAATATTATTGAGGGCATGAGATCGTCGTTCATCTAAAAGGACTAGCGAGTCATATCGTGATCGAACCCAATCAGCTTCAGGTACTTGGCTTTCAAGTAGGATCCTGAGTGATGGCACTTCTAACTCAACAGGTTGGACTGCTTCCATGCCGTATGTTAGGTAGTACGGTGTTGCCCCGGTCGCAGTACGAATCGAGGTTCGATATCCCCAAAGAGCAAATGGTATTTTGTCGGGCCAGTCTCGATAATTATCAGCCATCTTTTTGAGTATGGTGACAATTGTTTTATTAGCCGCTTCTACCGCTCCATTGGTTTGGGGTCGGTATGGTGAAGATGTATGCCTTTGAATTTTGTACTTGGTCAGCAAGGCTGCTGTTTCGGCTTGAAAATGGGTCCCGTGGTCACTAATGAATTCGTGTGGGATCCCATACCGGCATATTATCTTATTTTGAATGAACTTGGCAACATGGCTAGCGTTGAGAATACGGTAGGATTCAGCTTCGACCCATTTGGTGAAGTAGTCGATTGCTACCAAAATGAAGCAGTGTCCTCCGGTTCCCGAGGGGTTTATCTTTCCAATTATGTCGATTCCCCATGTTGAAAATGGCCATGGTGATGTCATGGTATATAGCAAGGATGGTGGCATATGTTGTACATTGGCAAAAATTTGACAGTTGTGGCAATGTCTAACATATTGTTGACAATCGGTTTCCATGCTATTCCAGTAGTAACCGAGCCTCATGATTTTTCGGACCAACATTTGGGCATTCATGTGTGGACCGCATTCGCCATCGTGTACTTCAGCCATAACTTTTTCGGCGTTGGTTTTGTCGACACATCGAAGGAGAGCCCCCTGTGCTGTCTTTTTGTAGAGTTGCCCATCGTCAGTGCGGATGAACTGGGTTGCCAGTCTTCGCAGGGCCTTTTTGGCTCGGTTGTCAGCTCCGGGTGGATATTCCCTGGTTGTTAGGTACGTCAGCACAGCTTGATACCATGGCTCAGGATCAGGTATCTTGACTTCTTCAATGTCGTGGATATAAGCTGGCTTGGATCGTCTTTCGACGCAGATCGGCATACTGGTCATATGGTCGGGAATGTTTAGTAAAGATGCCAGTTTTGAAAGTGCATCTGCGAACTGGTTCTCTTCCCGGGGTAGGTATATATATTCTACCTTGTGGAATTGTTTCTCGAGATCCCGTACTCGTGCTTGGTAGGCCACGAGGTTAGCATTTCGAGTTTTCCATTTTTGAAGCGTTTGATTAATGACTAGAGATGAATCACCGTGTACTCGGAGGTTTGTGACTCCTAAGTCGGCGGCGGCTTGTAGCCCGTGGATACATGCTTCATACTCAGCGGCGTTGTTAGTGACGTCAAAGTCTAGTTTGATGGATACGGGAGTATGTTCCCCTTTTGGTGAGATTAGGAGGATCCTGACTCCAAATCCTCGAAAATTGGATGCCCCGTCAAAGTACAAGTCCCATGCTTCGGTATCAGTGTGGAAAATGTCTTCGTCTGGGAAGGACCAAGTGTCGGTGTGTCCTTCTTCGGTTACGGGACTGCCAGCGAGAAACTCGGCTACTACTCGTCCTTTAATGGCTTTTAGTGGTACGAATTTTAGGTCGAATTCTGCCAACATCAGGGTCCATCTTGATATCCTGCCATTGAGGATGGGCTTTTCGAAGAGGTATTTGATTGGATCCATTCTGGATAATACCTGCACCTCGTGACTAAGCATGTAATGCCGGAGCTTCTTAGTGGCCCAGACCAAGGCTAGACACGTCTTTTCGAGCATAGTGTACTTACACTCGTACTCTAAAAACTTCTTGCTGATGTAGTAAATGGCCCGTTCTTCGGAATTGACCGTTTGAGCTAGCATAGCCCCCATGGCTGTCTCTGTCGTAGTTAGGTATAGCGACAAAGGCAAGCCGTGCTGAGGTGGCATTAGGACCGGTGGTGAGGCCAAAATTTCCTTGATTCTATCGAAGGCTGCTTGGCATTTGTCATCCCACAGTAACCGTTCTCCTATTTTCAGCTTCTTGAAGATCGGTTCACACACCATGGTTAGCTTTGAGATGAATCTGCTAATGTATTGGACTTTTCCGAGAAACCCTCTTATCTCTTTTTCGGTTTTAGGGGGCTGCATCTCGGTGATGGCCTTGATTTTGGCTGGATCGACTTCGATACCCCGTTGGCTAACGATATGACCCAGTAATTTGCCGGATGTTACCCCGAAACTGCATTTCTGAGGGTTTAGCCTCATGTTGTATTTGCGAAGTCGGGTGAAGAACTTTCTCAGGGCGGTGATGTGACCGTCCCTGTCTTTGGATTTGACGATCATGTCGTCCACATAGACTTCCACTTCCTTATGCATCATGTCATGCAACAAAGTCGTGGCGGTTCGTTGGTAGGTGGCCCCGGCGTTGATGAGACCAAATGGCATAACTGTATAGCAATAAGTACCCCAAGGTGTAATGAAGGTGGTCTTATCCATATCTTCTTCTGCCATTTTTATCTGATTGTACCCCGCATACCCGTCCATAAATGATAGAAGGGCATGATCTGCTGTGTTGTCCACCAGTATATCGATGTGTGGCAACGGGAAATCGTCTTTCGGGCTTGCTTTGTTAAGATCCCGAAAGTCTACACAGACTCGAACCTTACCATCCTTTTTAGGGACTGGTACTATGTTTGCAACCCAATCTGGATACTCAGAGACTCGTATAAACCCAGCTTTGAATTGTTTGTCGACTTCCTCCTTGACTTTGAGGGACCATTCGGGCCTCATGCGTCGGAGTTTTTGTTTAACCGGCTTGAACCCTTCCTTGATTGGTATATGGTGTTCGGCTATTTCGCGGTCAATCCCCGGCATGTCCTTGTAGGACCATGCGAAGACATCTTTGAATTCTTGAAGGAGAACTGTGAATTGTTGTTTCTCCTCGGGATCTAAGGATAGTCCTATCTTAAGCATCTGAGGCTCTAAGGTTGTTCCCACGTTGATGGATTCGGTGTCTTCGATTACCGGATTGCGGGATTCCCTTTGCTCTAGTTGCTCGATTAGATGTGGGGGTAAAGATACCTGTTCGTCGGGCTTCTCAATGTCATTGCACATAAAATTTTTGAAATTTTGAAAATGAGACAAGTCGTAAGCAGAACGGTTGTTATTATTGATCATGAATTGAGAAAAGAGCTCGAAAAGAGCTGCCATCTGATCACTAGTCAGTGGCGGGATAGGTAGGGTGCCTGGGACAGACCCCGAGGCACCAGGAATGGCTAAAGGAAAAGGAGGAGTTACAGGACTGACCCTAGCACCAGACTCACTAGACTCAATCTTAGACTCTGACTCAGACTCTGACTCAGACTCAGACTCAGATTCTGGCATCTCTCCTTCTCCTGTGATCAGCTTGTAAGTTTTTCCTTGACTGTCAGTCCATTTGACAGTCTTCCTCCAAGCTCTGGTTCCGGACCCAACCTCCGAGATTAGCTTGGACGGATCAAAGGTGCGACTGCGGAGTATGAGGCTGACTAGCTCTTCCTTCGGCGTTGGAACTGCGAGTTCTTCTCCAAAAGGTAACCCTAGCGCGGGCTCGGCATTCTTAGCATCTTCGGATTGGATGAGAGCGAAGATATCGTCTGGTATGTAGTTGCAGTCCTGGGCCAAGTGGGCCCCAGGGCATGTGGGCCGATATAGGCCGGTCTAAGCAGTCTCGAATACTGGAGTGACGAAGGTGACCTTACTGGTTTCAGTCTGGCCCATGTTTTCTGGACTTAGGGTGTAGCCCAAGCCCGTTTGAGTCCTCCCGTTGTCCAGAACTTCGAGAATTTTTCCTGCGGGGAGATCGGGCCTTGAGGTAACCCCTGGTAGAAAGCCCAGATTCTGTAACATTCGGTCTAGGGGGGGCGGTGAAATAAGGACGGAAGAGATGATCTTCTTCGATGGCTCCTATGAAATCGAATCCCCATAGATCGGTGCGGCCCGAAGTGTTGCAATTAGCCACAGTCATAGGTGTGGCTTCTATAGTGATGACGGTGTCGCGCAAAGGCAGCTTGATTTTCCGATGCAAAGTGGAGGACACGGCCCTGGTTGCATGGATCCAAGGTCTTCCTAAAAGAAGGTTGAAGGAAGAAGTCACGTCAATCACTTGAAATTCCAGCTCTTTCTCTATCGGGCCGGTTATGATAGTGAGCTTTGTGGCCCCGGCTACTGACTTTGGACTCCCGTCAAAAGCCTGAATGGTTTGAGCTGTTGGAATATAGTCGGCCTCGGTAATACCGAGGGCTTTGGCGGTCCTCAAGGGGAGGACGTTGACTGCTGACCCGTCGTCGATTAGGGTCATGGGTAGGTACTTTCCACGGCAGATAACCGTGATGTAGAGGGCCATGTTGTGGGCTGGCCCAAATGGAGGTAGATCGGCATTGGAGAAGGTAATCAGTGGGCCTTCCTCCATGGATCTGCCTTTTAGGTGGGGTAGGACTGTGGCTACCATTTCAGCTGGAGTAGCCATAGAGTCAATTTTGACTTGATCGAGGGCCTTAGTGAGTGCCTCTCGATGTTCTTGGGAGCTAACTAGGAGTTGCCATATAGAGAGGTCAACTCGAGTTCTGCTTAGCTGCTTCACAAGAGCCTTTTCAGGAGTTGGTTCTTCCGGAGCGGACTCTACTTTAAGTGGTTCAGCAATGATGAGGGCTTCATTAGTGGCTAAGGCTTTGGACTTAACCTTCTGAATCTCCTCAGGTGTGATGGGGACAGCTTCCCCTTTGGTGAGGTAGACATCATCTTCATCATCGCACCAGATCCCGTTTATTTGTGGGATAAATGGGGAAATGAGGTGTGAGCAATCCACTACTTCTCCGGAAAAGATGGCATGAGTGGCCAATGGGTTGTCTTTGTTGTTGGGCTTACCCCCGGGTAAAGGGATTTTCCCGCTTTCAATGAGATCCTGAATAAGGTGCTTCAGTTTCCAACATTTCTCGGTATCGTGCCCCTTACCACGTTGATAGTGACAGTAGGCCTGAAGGTTGTAGGCCTTAGAGCGACGTTCAACCGGGATATCAGGTGTTGGGCCTATCGGAGTGATCAGGCCTTTTGATGATAACCTCTGCAGGGCGTTTTCATAGGTAGTGCCTATGTCGGTGAATACCCGGGGAGTGGTAGTCTTCTGGGATGAGGTATCGAGTGCGTTTACCTCGTCGAAAATGCTACGAGTGGCAGCAGTAGTAGCGGGCTTGCTCGTTGATGAGCTAGCCCCTTGGTATCCCTTAGTGGAGGCCTTAGTGAGGCTTTCCAATCTTAGATCATCCTCGATTCTTGTTCCCATCTCAGTTAGGACCGCGAAGCTAGGTATGATGGCGTACCGGAGATGGACCCGGTAAGCTGGAAGTAGGTTCTTGACAAAGGCTTCAACCAGCACCTTTTCACTGGGCTTATCGACCATTTTGACACTTTCAGCCCTCCAGCGTTGAAGGTATTTTGTGAATCCCTCCTTAGGTTCCTGGGCCATTACTTCCAGGGTGCGCATGGTGGTCTGGATTTCCGTATTGTCGGCGTAGTTCCGAGCGAATTCCGTTGCCACGTCATCCCAAGTTTTGTATTTCTTGGGGTCGAGCCGGTAATACCAGGCTCTTGGGTGCTTCTCGAGGGAAGAAGCGAATAGGTGCTTGAACATGTTGGACTTAACCCCTTTAAGGGCCATGAACTCCTTGAAAGCCCGAATGTGGTGGACCGGATCTTCAGTACCCTCGAACATCGGCAAACCCGTCAGATTGAGGTTGGTGGGTAGTTCATCGGTCAGTGGGGTATAGATCCTAGCATTCTCCGTATGGATGGAGCTTTGGGTTGTCAAGTGGACCTGTTCCTGCAGTTTGAGGACTGCACCGGCCAATGCGGCTAAAGGCCCGTCATCATCGATTGAAGCGTTGGGGGTTCCCTGTTCTATGGCGCTAACCCGTGTGACTATGGCGATCTGATCCTCCCGTATTTGCCTCAGTTGGTCTTGGATTTGGGCCAATGAGGTGGTCAATTCATCTATAGCTTTTTGCGTCATGGCTCGAGTGTGGGGTGACCTGTCTGTAAGGGCACCGCGTAATCAGTAACTGACCCAGATCTTAGAATCAAAAGTACATCCCGAGCAAGGAAAAGACTAGACTAGAAAGAAGACCGGAGACTGACTTCTAAATGGATGACACGTGAGTGGTGGACCTTCCTTAGGATTTGGCAAAGTGGGCCTAGTCCTGTTCGAAGGAAGGTCTACGTGAGAGAAATCCCCAGACTTTAGACTCGAGTGTGTAAACGGGCTTCCCTTTGTAGGAGTTAGTCCTACGAAGGTGGGCCGTGCCTTGACAAGTAAGGCGGACTAGGATGGGGTGGAAACCCGTGATATAAGATCGACGGAGTTTCGACGCTATAGACTCTAACTTATGACAAAACCCGACACTGCTAAATACGGGAAGTCCTAAGTGGAAGAGGGTTTTGAAAAGAAAGTTTGGATTTGAAAACCGAGCAAAGGTCGGATTGGAAGACCCGATTTTTTTTGAAAACCGAGAAAAAAGGTTATCGGGCCGAGATTTCGGGCTTTTTTTTTTGAAAAGGTTTGGACAGCATACCGGCTAAAAATAGGCTATTTTGAGTCAAAATCATAAGTCCTAAATTCGGCAGCTTTCCGGGTTTTGAAAAAAGAATGGGTTTGAAAAGATGTAAGTTTTTTTTTTGAAAATGACGGTTTTTGAAAAGACCAAAAAGGATCAAGTAGCATGTAGTCATAGAATCAGTATAACGACGCCATGTATGCTCTTAGTCTAAGTCTCGGTCGGTCTAAGAGGGTCTATACCAACAACGATCGCATTCTCGTACTGAGGACGGACTCCCTAAGCCGAGTTGGTCTTAGGACATGCCGCAAAGTCTAAACGAGTTCCGCCATCGAAGTCTTTAGTGCACCCTAGTGGGAATGCACCGTGGTATAGTGGGACGTCGGTCACAAGTAACCGGCCCGGGATAGAACGGGGTTATGCATGAACCATTGAACTAAAACGTGTACATTACTAATCGAACGATTTCTTTTCGAGTCTCACCCTGAGGATGCCGATGGTAAGTGACACATCAGTTAATCCCCAGCGGAGTCGCCAAATTGTGGACATGACATAGGTCCACCCCGACGCGGCGAAGCGCGGGTTTTGGGGAGGCGTAGAATTTCCATATGAGATGGATCGAATTGAATTTTAAATCGAAGTAGGAGTCGCCACCGAATTTTATGGTTATTCGGAACCATTCGAACCCACTCTATGTCGTAGTGGGCCATACTTAAAGCCTGGCCCATTTCCGATGTCAGAGTTTATTGGGTTCGTCCCTTAGCATATCGATACCGATGCCGACTGGGCGGTTAATCGTATATTGAATGACTCTCGTTGCCAATGGTTTCGGACATCCGGAAACCACGGTTCTGAGTAAGGGGTGAGGGTACGTGTTGGGAAGTTCAGCGAGAACACCCAACCCCGCCCGCACTTAGCGGCCTTTACTAAGATATCGTTCGATTTTGGTGTACACGCGTTAGTTCGACGATGAAATGATATGCAGAGATTGTTTTCCTAAGACATGTGAGGAAAAATAAAATGGGTTGCTAAGTCGTTTAATGCATGTTAAACTAATAACGTCAAAGTTATTTAGCATGTGAGTTCGTTTTAGTCTAATAAAACGATAAAAAGAAAATATGAGAATAATTTGCTACAAACACGAGAAAACGGGTTAGTAACGATTGAAATAATAATAAATAAGAAATAGATATATGAAATCGAGAAAATGAAAATTAATCGAAATCTGAAAAATATAGTTTAAAACGTTGTTTTGTATAAAAAACGATGTTCGAGAAAAAAAAAAAAAAAAAAAAAAAAAAATGGGTCTCGGCCGAGAGCCGCGCGACTCGCCCGGGATCCATGCGGGTCGCGTGGAGGCCTGTTTTTCGACGACGGTTTTCGAAAAAGTTTTGATTAAATCGCGTACGAATATCGCCTAACTCGTACTCGACCTAATATTCTCGATATTCGCTATACTCGATAGTTGATTATCAAATATTTAGAATAGTTCTAGAAAAGATGTAAATTTAGAAATCGTTTCGTAAAATAATAAAAATAAACGAACGAAAACTTAAAAAAATAGACTCGGGTCAGACTCGGGCGCGAGTCGCCTGGACCGGGCGCGACTCGCACGCAAGTCTGTCCTTTTTTATTATTTTGTCGAAAATTGTTATAAATCGCGTACAAATATGGATTAATTTATACCCGGTTTATATTTTCGATATTCGTCGTATTCGATATTCGATTATAAAATCGATATCGAATATTCGGAATGACTTTAGAAAAAGTTTTGAAAAAAAGTTTATTTTTGAACGAAAAAGATGTAAAAAAGATTTTGAACGAAAAAGTTGTAAAAAGATGTAACGATTTCGTCGAAAACTTAATATAATTCTTTTGATATGATATTCGATTATATAGAATCGATATCATATTTTGAGAATATTCGACATATGAAAATAGTTTTAGTAGTATCGATATTAGAAAATAAAAAGAAGGACCGACGCAAGACACATAAGAAAAAACGAGAGAAAAGGGAGAGAAAAGGGAAGAGACGGGTTTGATTTGCACCCTCAACCTACATGCTTTGTGTTCTCGGTATACGGCTCGTTGGACGGTGGCTTAGACACGGGAGCGTCGAGATGATGTGGGTGAGTTAAGGTGTCGGTTTGGAGTGTGTGTGTGGCGTGGAATTGGTTCGGTTCGGACAGGATCGGTTTCGTCGGTTTTTTGGAATTACTACGGAACTTATGTCGGGATTTTGGATGTTTGATCTTCTCGTTTATTTTTCTGTATCGTTGATGTTTCGTGTATTTTTCAGTCTGATTTTTTTGTGTATTGAACCGTTCTTTTGAGGTTGAAGGGAGGGTCCTATTTATAGGAACCGAGGTGATCTTACTTGTGTGACAAGAAACACCGGTTTGGATAGGAAATACGAGAGTTCGTGAGGGAATAGAATTCTCGTTTCTTGGTGGGAAAGCCAAAGACTCGGCTGGTTTGAGGTGATATCTCGGCTGTTTCAGCCGAGTATCTGAGCTTGGGTGGTATTTGTTTCGGTTTCCGGATAGAATTCCTACTTGCGATCGAATTCTACCTTAAACGGAATTGTTTATTATTTTTGTATGGCTGATTTTTTTGGTGTTTGAGTCCGAACCAAACCGTGTAGTGTCACGGTCAGCTCGTGTGACTCGGGAAAAATATCTTTGACCGGGTTTGACTCGGTCGCTAAAAGACGATTTTACCCCTGGTGACGGTTTCGACCCAAATTAGTGTTTTTTGACTCGAAACGACCCACTGGGCCTGGATTTGAGGTCCGTTTTGTGAGATTTGTACTCCTTAAAATGTCTAAGCCAAATGTCCATGATTACAAGCCCATATCCGAGTCTGTCAAAGCACGTTTACGTCCTATCATCATCGGGTGTTTGGCGGGAACTACTATAGACACCTAGCGGTCAAAATGTGGGTGTCTACACTATCATATTAAGTGTGACTACCACGTTATAACTATGTGACTGTCCATCATATAGAGTGTGGTTGTGACATTACAACTGTATAACTTTTCAAATTAACAAACCAAACAAAAAAAATGGAATTCCAAATGCAAGATACCAAATATATATGTATGTACTCATCTTACCTCCTGCATGTTGAACAGAAATTTTCGACTGGACATTTTCGAGCACATACGAATCTTCAAGGAACAGCATCATTGGAGCATGGAGATGTAAAGGGTTTAGTTATTTTGCACCATTGGAGCATGGTTTCTTTATATTTATTATTGTTGGTATTTTGTATGGTTGTTATACTTATGATTGTTATATTTCTCAACAGTCGCTGTTGAGAAAGGTCACATTTCATTAAGGTTAGAGATGAATGCGTGCGTTGCAAGATTGATAGTGTGTAATATAGGGTTTCTTTTTATCACACAGTTGTATAGTCACAGAGATTATGTTGTATAGTCACACAGTTGAAGTTGTATAGTCATACTCGTTATGTTGTAGGATCACAGTCATTATGTTGTAGGATCACACAGTTTATGTTGTATAGTCACACAGTTAAAGTTGTATAGTCACACTCATTATGTTGTACAATCATGCAGTTGTAGAGTCATTGTATTGTAGAATCACACAAATTCTTGCAGTGATTAGTGTATGTAATCATCTTTGCTAATGATGATTGAAGTGTAAATAAGTACGAGTATAATTTAGTTGTATAGTCACAGATATTATGTTGTATAGTCACACAGGTGGAAGGATAAGTGATTTTGCTATAGACCTCGCGTGATTAATTATGAAACCAGAAAATAGCGATGAAAATATATTTACATTGGACAAAGTTCATTCCTTACATATAGTACGTCAAACATAAAAACATTCTAACCCACCAAACATCATTTACACATAGTACGTTCATCCTAAAGCAAATATTTTATCTCACATAAACACACAAGAGCATAACGATGGTCTCCGGTACGTGCGCAACAATACATTGTCCAATTACGTGGTCGGTCGTTGTATCTTCCACGACCTTCTTCTTCCCACCGCCCCTTTTACCAACATTCCTCTTTCCACCAACTATTTCGCTGCAACAAAACACACAATCAATCTAAATCACACAACACAATTGAATATATGACTACAATGACTCTACAACTGCATGATTGTACAGCATAATGAGTGTGACTATACAACTTTAACTGTGTGACTATACGAATCAGAGCAAATTATTTAAACATTCATTAGTTATTCAACTTTCCTTCATCCATATTCAACCTTCATTTTTTTTTGAATAATGAAGATAAATAATATTATAAATACCAAAAAAAAGAATGAATGAAAAATAAAACAAGCATGAGGATGAAGATGATTAATTATTTTAAAGATGCTCTAAAAAGATAAAAACAAATACCTGAAAATCATCGAGGTTCGGAAGTAGGGATTTGACGAACGTGAAAACTTGAATGTAGATAAAAAAATACCTGAAAAAAGTCACACAATTTAAGTTGTATAGTCACACACTTTAAGTTGTACAGTCACACTCAGTATGTTGCATAGTCACACTCATTATGTTGTAGAATCACGCAGCTGTAGAATACCTTGGGATTAGGGTATCATGCGTTTAACCATCTTCATTTTCATGCTTGTTTTATTTTTCATACCTTTTTTGTTGTATTTATAAAATTATTCATCTTCACTATCAAAAAAAATGAAAGTTGAATATATATGGATGAATGAACTTTAACTGTGTGACTACAATGAGTGTACATCTGCGTGATTCTACAACATAATGAGTGTGACTGTACAGCATAATGAGTGTGACTTTGCAATTCTGCAAAAATATTACGCACTAAATGACTTGTTCATCTTCATCTTCATCTTCAAGCTCCATTCATCCCACAAAAAAAGAACAACTTCATCTTCAAACTTCATCTTAAAGATGAAGTTGTTTTTTTTTTAGATAATGAAGATGAATAATTTTATAAATACCAAAAAAAAATATGAAAAATAAAAAGAAGTTTGAAGAAGATGAAGATGAGGATGAAGAAGAAGCTAAAAAAATGAAGATGATCAAAGTTTATGCATAAACATACCTTGCTTGGTATAATTATCCGTCATGTTGTGTTAAAAATGGAGTATGATCGGAGTTGTTGACGGAGTATGGTCAGAGTTATTAATGGAGCTTATTTGATGGAGTTTTGTTAGGGAGAGATGAATTGAATTAGGGAAATGAATTGAAAATGAGAGGAGGGAAGTAATGAAGAAGGGAGAGTTTGATTGAGGAGATGATG
This sequence comes from Agrostemma githago, assembly GCA_958450325.1. Classification (NCBI taxonomy): domain Eukaryota; kingdom Viridiplantae; phylum Streptophyta; class Magnoliopsida; order Caryophyllales; family Caryophyllaceae; genus Agrostemma; species Agrostemma githago. The sequence continues at coordinate 5,602,778 of OY288249.1, forward strand.
CTCCCCTCTCTCCACTGCTGCGAAGTGTGATTGAGGGGAGGGTTGCTTCCTTCTCTCCACTGCTGCTTGTCAGTTTGTTGTCTCCTTTCCTTTTTTTTTTTTATACATCATCCATCTAAGTCATCCATTCAACCCAAGATCAAGGGCCAAAAACACAACTTCCCAACTTCTCACTTTTCACCAAACTCCCTTGATCCCTTTTCTATATATATATATATATAGTACTGCTAACCTAACAACCATATATATGGTATTTGGGACAAACTCGAGATGGATATTAAACTGGGCCATGACCACAGGACGGTGAGAAATTGGATCGAGGATTGTTGGGTGGACATGAGGGAGGAGGAGAGGGTTCAATTTATGCTTACGTGTTGGGCGGTTTAGGAATCGCAGAACAAGTTGGTGTTTGGTGACAGAAGGGCGAGGAGGGCGGATGCAGTGATGCGGGTACTGGAGCTGCAGAGAGAGATAGCGAATGGTGGTTTGAGTAGTGGTGAGGTCCAGGGGAGTGCTAGGATAGTAAGGGAAACAGGGCAAATGAGGTGGGAGCGACCTATCCCGGAGTGGGTCGAGATAAACTGTGATGCGGGAGTGAAAAGCGGGTGGGGTACGGGGTTGGGGGTTGTATGCCAAGACGAGGAGGAGTTGGTGTTATGGGGTCTTGCATCGAGGGATTCCAAGATCGTTCACCCGAGTGAAGCTGAAGCGGAGGCCATTTGGTTAGGCGTTCAAGAGGCGAAAAGACGGGGGCAAGCGAGAATCATGGTGGAGAGCGATTGCAAACCGGTAATCGACATTCTAAGAGACAAGACGGAAGGTAGGAGTGAGCTCTATTAGTGTTGCTCGGAGATCAGGAGGATGGCGGAGGGCTTCTCAGGTGTTCGGTGGTCTTATATCAAGCGTAGTTTTAATTTGTTAGCTCACTCTTTTGCACATTTTGAGTTTTTGTCTGTTCCTAGTACACGTGTTTGGGGGTCTCAGGTGCCTCAGGAGTTCGAACTTTTGGCGTTAGCCGATTTGTATGAATCTAATTAAGTCCCGGAATGGGATTTCAAAAAAAAAGGTGTATTAGTTGTTTTTTATACTGACGAGTATATTTTTACATATAAATTCTTACCAAACACGAATTAATATGTTGGCAGCAATTAAGACGTGTCTATATGATCACAGTATTTCATATAAATTAGTTTTCTATTAACGGCTATAACCATATAACCGTTCAATAAAACTGAAACGATGATACGTATTAGTCTGGCCAGTATTGAAAAATGACAATTCATTTCTTTTTATAAATGAACCTTAGTTGGTACTCCCTCCGTTCCAATGAATTGTTTGCTTTTCCTTTTGGCATCAAGGTTAAGGGAACCAATGAGGGAGTGACATCTAGAGCAAAACTCATGAGAATGATCAAATTGCATATAAAAAACATTCCTAAAATAGAAAGGCAAACAATTCATTGAGACGCCCCAATATGGAATAGGCAAACAATTCATTGGGACGGAGGGAGTATACAAGAAAAATATTTTACATTGCGACACTGATTCGCTAGATAACTACTAATATCTATAGTTCTTGGTGCATTATGAAAAAATCTGTGTTATAGTGGGTTAGCCCAAGTAGTTGTATTTTAAACTTTTAAAGTCTCCACTCCATGGGCTGAAGCCCATGTAACGTTTGAACTATTAACTATGGGTGTTGCTTTTCGTAGTACGCATTTTACTCAACGCAGTACGATATTTCCAATTTTGCCCCTCTCATTTCTCCTCCCCTCAAATTCATTTTTATTTTTTTCTCTCTTTCTTGCCTTTCTCCTCCTCTTTCCTCGTAATCTATTTGACTCAATACAGTACATCTTTTTTTACTTTTACGCAGTACATTTTGTTTTACTTTCGTGCACTGCATGTTTTTTAATCTTTGATGCAACTTTTTTTAAAACTTTGCTAACGCAATACGATTCTTATACGACGCAGTACATTTGTTTTCCAACATTGACGGAGTACATATTTTTTTAACTTTTTTGAACGAAAAGAATAATTCATTAATAGAACGCCAAACGGCACTTACAGTGAATACCTATAATCGCAAGCAAATCTATTAAAAGCCAAAGAATACAATTTCTTTTATAAACTAGGGATCTCAAGACATGATTTGAAAATTCGGCATGACCTCGTATCGCCATCTTCTTGCAGCTTTTGATGAGGGGATCCTTCGTTTGATTCATAAGAGGAGAAAACTTACATTCTGTTGGCAAAAATCGTTGACAAATTACTTGTATCCATTGAAGAGACAAACGACGAACCATCAACAAATTAATCTTGTCGATTAACATGAAACTAAGTCCTATACTAATGTAAAGGACCGAAGCCTTGAAAATAAGGAGGGAAACCTTGAAATAAAGGACGAAACTCTCATAAAAAGAAAGACATTTATTGAATAAGAGATTGAATTTCATACTTGGAATTAAAAATTGAACAATTTTTGGGGCTTACCATCGATAATTAATCGATGGAAGCCCCGAAGGAAGGAGGAATGTAGGTTTTTTTGGAGGAGGCAGGAGGGAGGTTTTAGGTTTTTAGGTTTTACGATTGATAGTAATTTTGACATGTTGTTCAATTTGTAACGTTTGTTTTTTTTGTAAAAAAAATTACGACCGTACTACGTAAGTAAAAAATAAGGCTGGACAAAAAAACTAAGAAAAAAAACTAATTTGAATAATTAGTTTATAATTGCTCTTCAATCTAACTCGTATCCATAATCTTATGAATTAATAAATTGAATGATTTGTATGATTAGATTTGGGGGAATCGATGGTATTGAAAAAATTGGACTATTTCTAGATCCCTAATTTCAATAATTAGGGATTTGAGGTAATTGATGATAATTGAAAAAATTGAACGATTTCTATAACCCTAATTTCAATAATTAGGGATAAATAACAGTTCATACCTGTTTTTCGATCAAACTTGTATCCATAATTTAATAAATTTAATAAATTGAATGAGCTGTATAGTTAGTATTGAAATGAATCGATGATAATTGAAAAAATTGAATGATTTCTAGGGTTACAATAGAGAAGGTTAGAGTAAGAGAAATATTTCTTTTTTTCCAGTGAATGACATATAATGGAAAAATATGTACAAATAGCACTGCGTCGAGTAAAATTGGTACTGCGAAGAGTAACTCCGTTAACGGTATATGAACAAAAATCCTTTGAAGAGTAATTTATAATCATGCATACTAAAAAGTTGTGTTTAATCCAAATAAAAAATTGAACCAACCAAAGCTGTGTTTAGTCCAAATAAAAAATTGAACCAACCAAAGCTGTGTTCAGTCCAAATAAAAAATTGAACCGAAAGATTGTTGTATGAAACTGTCTTATATTATAGTGCCAAACTCACGAAAGTTGAATCTGTCTACAAAATGTTGTTTGGTGAATCGTACACCTACAATCACACTCTTTAGGGCTTGCTTGGGATAGGGGTAATACATTAAGGAGTAATGGAGGTTGAAATGTGAAGAAAATGGAGGTGAGGTGTGGTTAGTGGTGGTGATTTATGGTGTAAAGAGGATGTGATGGAGTAATAATTACCTCCATATGGAGGTAATGCATTACTTAGGGGGAGAGGGAAGTAATGCATTACCCCCCATATGGAGGTAATTATTTCTCCCTCACCTTCTCTTTACACTATAAAACACCATCACTATCCACTATCTTCCTCCATTTTCTTCACATTTCAACCTTCATTACCCCTTAATGTATTACCTCCATACCAAGCAAGCCCACACATATATATGTGTGTGTGTGTGTGTGTGTGTGTGTGTGTGTGTGTGTAACAGAATTCATACTGTAAGATTCACATAATTCATAATACAAATATCTCCTTTATTTACATGCTTGATATTTCTGGTATGGAAGCTTAGGAGGTCTATCAATGGCGTCAACTCGAGGTTCCTGATTCAATATGGTATCAGAGCATCTGGTATAGCATTCCTGTACTGAATCTCGTTCATTGTTGATTAATCTGATTGTTCTTTCAATCATCAATGTCAGATGCATTAGTTTGTTGCTATTTCAATCTCACGTAGCTCGTTCGTCTTCGCTGAAATCACAATTTCTTCTTATTTGAGCTGCAATTGTGAGATTTCTATGCAATTGTCTGCTGTTTCAATCAATTTCATTTTTTCTTCGTTACTGCGATTGTTGTGATCTTCGTGAAGCTAGTTTTTTCACTTGATTTAATCAAGTTCTTCTTCATTTTAGCTCTTGATTGTTTGATTTCTGATCATATTTCACAAAATCACAAAATATTGTTCATTTTTTCCTCAAAAATTCTTCAAATCACAAAAATATGGCTCCGTCACCTGATTCTTCGCAAAGTTCTTATGATGTGTACGATGATCCTCTGTATCTGACAAGCTCAGATCAGCCTAATCTCTCTTTGGTTAGTAACATTTTTGATGGAACTGGATTCTTAGCCTGGAAACGAGATGTTTTAATGGCACTCGCTTCAAAGAATAAGGAGAGTTTTGCTGATGGAACTCTTCCTAAACCTGCTAAGACTGATAGGAAGCACCAACAGTGGTTGAGGTGTGATCTTCTTGTCATCAAATAGATTCTTAATTCCTTAGATAAGAAAATTAGAAACAACATGATGTATGTTAGTTCCTCACGACAGCAGTGGAGTGATCTGATTGAGGCCTATGGGCAATCCAATTGCTTAGAACTGTATCATCTCAAGAGAAATCTTAACAATTTGACTCAAAACAATCTACCTTTGGTGGATTATTATGGAGATATTAGACGCACATGGGAAGAGCTTGATGATTTAGACCCCATGCCGTCTTGTACCTGTCATGCCATTGACAAATGCACATGTCAGCTTCTCAAAAGACTCCTGGACAGGGAGACACAGTCTAAGGTCATTCAGTTGTTAATGGGGCTCAATTCTAGTTAAGTGCTATTTTTAGCACTATTTGTGAGTATATATCGTCATATTTATAGTGTTTGAGAGTGGATTTTGGACGATATAGTGATATTTGAGTGATTTCCGATGATCTCACATGATTTGATTATATATGTGATTTTTGATGACGCTTCTAGCTATTTTGAAGAGCCGAGAAATTCATGTATTATGCCCGGATTATAGTGGTGGTATACATGTCAAATGCCGGGTTATATCGAGGATTGAATGAAGAAAAAAGAGAAGAAAATCAAAGGAAAAGCAAAGAAGAAAGAATTGGGAGTTTTTAAGTGCCGCTACTAGCGGATGACGAAGAGCAAAACTGCCGCTAGTAGAGGCTTCATCAGAATTCATGCAATTTGTGAAGCTTCCAGAGTGCCGCTAGTAGCGAAATGTGCCGCTACTAGCGAATAGCTACCCATCAATGACTCTTGATCTTCCTCTATTCTATCCTACTTATATGTGATTACTATTATTATTAGAACATCCATATCATTCCTAGACTACATACATAAAACTTATGCAATTTTATTAGATTTTATTAGATTTATGCAAATTTAGTTTGATTGTTCAAGACCTTGAAGAAACGATCGTTCATCATTTTGTTCATCAATCAAGAATAAGTTTTCCTAATTCTCTACTCTTTATTTTATTTGTTGATTGTTATTGTGATTATGAGTTGTGAGTAGTTCTTTTATCTAGGGCTCGGTGAGCCGATAATATGGGTTATTGATGCTTTGATTTTAATCGCGCCTTGTTGAATTGTTGAATTGAGTTTGTTTCGGTTGTGCTTAATAATTGATTGATTAGTTTGAATTGCTAGGTTTGAGTCTAGATTATCATTACAACGAGAGTTGAATGTTTTCATATGAATCATACCTAAAAGTTTGTATCTTTGTCGATTAATTTCTACTCAATTTGAATTACGACGAGAGTCGGGTTTTAATTTAGAGAACCGAAACAAGATTTGAACTTTCACATGAGAATAGTGAATTGGAATAATTGGGACATGTTAGTATCGATTCTTAATGCGTCTAGTCTTGTTATTCGTGCCATGAGAATAGGATTTATAACATGCTAGATAGGCTTTTTATGTCTCGACGGAGAATTTAAGGTAATGATTAAAATAGGAATGCTAGTCTCACCCAAGACGGTAATTTGACAAAGTTGTGTCACATTTTGATTGCATCGATAATCCATGTTAATGGTGAACCATTGCCCTAGGTCTTTCTATTATTGAATTCATCTCGATTTATTACATTTAGTTCGTTAAAATTAGTCATAAAATCAACACCTTCTTACTCGACGTAGATAACTCGTAGTCAGAATTTAGCTAGTACTTAATCATTCACCTCCCTGAGATCGACCCGTATGCTACAATACCCGTACGCTTGCGGTACTACAAAATAAAACGTAACAATTCTTCATATGAGCAAGTGAGAACTCATGTGTTGACTATGGATGTAGTTCCTACTGTGAGCAAAGTCCTGGGACTGTTGCAGAAGGCTGAGAAGCAGAAACAGATAAGTGACTGTGCAGAGTCATCTCATGAAGCAGTTGTTTATGCTGGTTTTAATCAGGATGCAGGGGGATCATGGAAACGACCTAGGCTTGAGGATGAGGCAGATGATAAAACAACAAAGCACTGCACTCACTGCACAAAGAAGGGCCACACAGTGGACGAGTGTTTTCAGTTGCAGACGTGCTCGTTCTGCAACATTCAAGATCATATCCGTGAGCATTGTTACAAACTGAAGAAACTGAATGCTTCACAAGCTAAGCGTGGTGGGAGAGGTAATTCTTCCAGGGGAGGAAGAGGAGGAAGGCACAACAAAAGAAGAGCAAATAATGTGAATGTAGAATCTACAAATTATGAAGAAGAAGAATATTGCTCTGACTTCACTCTCATCCATGATATGTCTGGTCTCTCACGCACACAAGAAGATGAACTGGTATCTGGTTTGGTGGATAGCATAACAGAAAAGGTTATGAAGAATATTTCAAAGAAGTTTCCTTCTCATAATGCAAATGCTACGGCCACACATACTGCTAGTTTTTCAGGTATTTCTGAACCTATTTGTCAAGCATATTCTGTTTTTGATCATTTTCAAGCCTCTAGTTGGGTAATTGTTACTGGGGCGTTGGATCATATGACTGGTAATTCAGCCCTGATTCATGACATTCATGAATTGGAGAGACATGTTACAGTATCTCTTCTTGATGGCAGTACAAAGACTGTCACTAAAGCAGGGAAAATACATTTAACTAGAGAAATTACTCTACATAATGTGTTTCTTGTGCCTGATTTTAAACAAAATCTATTATCCATAGGAATTTTGCTGCAGCACACTAACATGAAAGTTATCTTCTTTCCTAATGAATGTTGGTTCCAGGACAATTCAGGTAAAATGATTTTTGGCAAAAGGGAGAAAACATGGAGGATTATACAAAATTTCACAAGCACCTGAGTGTCACATTTTGTCTGAATGCACTATTAAGTCAAATCATTGTATGACAAGCATTCAAACTAGCTTATTTCATAAGCGTCTTGGTCGTCCATCTTTTGAAAAATTGAGGCATGTTGCTGGTATTCAACATAGTTCTAGTGGTAAACATGAATGTGAAACATGTATCATGTCTAAACATCATGCTTTGCCTTTTGATAAGAGTAATTCTTATGCTTCAAACTGTTTTGATCTTGTGCATATGGATGTTTGGGGACCATATAAAGCACCCACTATGAGTGGGGCTCGATATTTTCTAACCATAGTTGATGATCATTATAGAGCTACATGGACCTATTTACTTCAGTCAAAACAGCAGGTTCCCTCCCTCATTAAAGAATTCTTGGCCTATGCTAAAACTCAATTTGGTACTCAAGTCAAGATAGTTAGAACTGACAATGGTACTGAGTTTGTGCAAGAACCCTGCTCAAATCTCTTTAAGGAACAAGGCATAATACATCAGACTAGTATAGCTGGTGTGCCTCAGCAGAATGGTAGAGTAGAGAGAAAGCACAGACATCTTCTTGAAACTGCCAGAGCCCTCAAAATACAGTCTAACTTACCAATCAAGTTCTGGGGAGATTGTTTATTGACAGCGACATATTTGATCAATAGAATGCCAGTTGCTTTACTTGATTGGAAGACACCTTATGAAATATTATTTCATAAGTCACCTAAGTATCAAGAACTAAGAGTCTTTGGTACTTTATGCTATGCCACTGTTCCTGCGAGATTCAGGGATAAGTTAGGTTATAGGGCGCGAAAATGTGTGTTTATAGGTTATCCTATTACACAAAATGGTTACAGACTGTATGATCTGGAAAAGCATATTGTGTTCACAAGCAGGGATGTGATTTTCAAGGAGGAAGTATTTCCTTATAAAAAGGAAATCCTGCAGCAGCAACAACCCTTACATGGACATGATGGCAGTACTAATACTGGTCACATTATCAATCTTGCTGATGTTCCATATAATGCACATCAAAATGCAGGACATTCTGATGCTGATAATAACACCAGTGAATCTGGTGACAGCAGTACAGATGATAATGTCAATACTGATGATAATATCAACAGTATTGATGATAATGGTAACAACATTATTGAAGAGACAGTAGAGAATGTTTTACCTATTGTCCCAAATCTTGATGAAACAACAGATACATCAAGGGATCAAGTTCAACCTGAACCAAGAAGGTCAACCAGAATCAGAACTCCTTCCATCAGATTGACAAATTATCATTCAGCATTAAAGGCTGAAATACTTGATGAATTGATGGTGTTTGATCGTGATTATGTGGCTTCACTCAATCGTGATTATCACTCAATCAGAACCTGCATTATATGAACAGGCTTGTACAGATCATAGATGGGTAGAAGCCATGCAGAAGGAGTTGGATGCTCTTAATAATAACAATACTTGGGTTATGACTGATTTACCTCCTGGAAAGAAGGCCATAGGGTCAAAATGGGTGTATAAGGTCAAACACAGACCTGATGGCTCAGTGGAAAGGTTTAAGGCAAGGCTTGTAGCAAAGGGGTATAATCAAGTTAAAAATAAGGACTACAAGCACACGTTTTCTCCAGTTGCAAAACTTGCTACTGTAATAGCTCTAATAGCTTTAGGAGCAGCAAGAGGCTGGATTCTACAACAATTGGATATAAATAATGTCTTTTTACATGGTTTTCTGAAAGAGGGAGTATATATGACTCCTCCCCAGGGATACAAAGTTGCTAAACTAGGACAAGTGTGGAAGTTGATTAGGTCACTTTATGGGTTAAAGCAAGCCTCTAGGCAATGGAATATTGAATTGACTAAGCACTTGGTCAGTATTGGTTTTAAGCAATCCAGACAAGATATTCTTTGTTCACCAAAGGAGAATCAGCTTCAGAGAATTTCCTTATAGTCCTTGTGTATGTGGATAATGTTTTAATAACAGGAAACAACCAGGATGAATTACAAGAGGTGAAAAATGGATTGCACAAGGCTTTTACTATAAAAGACTTGACCATATGAGATATTTCTTGGGGCTTGAGATAGCAAGGAATGAATCAGGGATAATCATCAATCAGAGAAAGTACATCATTGATATTGTCAAGGACCTTGGGTTAGAAGAATGTGTTGAAACCAGATTTCCTCTGCCCAAGGGATTGAAGCTAAGTATTGATAATGGTGATGTACTGCCTGATACTGAACGTTACAGGAGACTGATTGTCAGATTACTGTATTTGAATCTGAGCAGGCCAGATGTGTCGTATGTTGTACAACATTTAAGCCAATTTGTGACGCAACCCAGGAAGCCACATCTCCTTGCAGGCATACATGTTGTGAAATATCTCAGACACTCCATGAATGCGGATTTATTTTATCCTGCTAACAACAGTCTAGTCCTAAAGGGATATAGTGACTCGGATTGGGTTAAATGTGTCATCTCTTGCAGATCTTTAAGTGGATATTGTGTTTTCTTAGGTTCTTCTTTGATTTCTTGGAAGACCAAGAAACAAAAGATTGTAAGTAAAAGCTCCACTGAAGCGGAGTATAGGTGTATGTCCTATACAGCAAGTGAATTGGTGTGGATGGAAAGATTACTTGCAGATTTGGGAGTAAAGATAGAAAGACCAGTGGTCTTGTGCTGTGATAACAAAGCAGCACAGCATATAGCAGAAAATCTTGTGTTCCACGAGAGAACCAAACACTTAAATATAGACTGTCATTATGTACGAGATATGTTGCAACAGGGGTTCTTAAAATTGCAGCATGTGAGATCAAATATGCAACTGGCAGATTTGATGACGAAGCCATTAGGGGCACAACAATATCATTTCTTATCTGAAATGATAGGCATGAAACACCTTGCTATAAGTCAGGTTTAAGAGGGGAGTATTGAAGCAAAGGGTCAAGCTTGAGAGGGGAGTATTGAAGCCTAATGTTCATCAAGCTTGTTCTTATCCTCCACCTCAGCAGTGACACATAACAGAATTCATCAAGCTTGATTCCATCAAGCCTAATGTCCATCAAGCTTGAATTCTGTTATGTGTAATAGGAGTAGTTATTTGTGTGTGTGTGTGTGTGTGTGTATATATATATATATATATATAGGTGGGTTCCTATGAGTCCATTATATATATTGAGTCCCTAAGTCCCATTCCCATCCGTCGGAGGGGAGATAAATCAAGGGACGAGATAAATCACTAGATTAATAAAAAAAAAAAAAAGGAAGATACTGCTCCAACAAAATAGGAAGGAGAATATTATAGTAACGTAACATTCACACACATTCAATCATTCATCCTCTCGTTTCCATCGCTTCATTTTCATCTCTCTCTCGCTCACTCAATTAATTCTCCCTGTTGTTCGTTGTTCTTTCTACAAAATAACACAATCAAAACCTCATTCATCCAGTCACCGGCCTCATATTGCGAAGGTAGAGTTTATTTCAATACAGTCGGGAAGACACTCAATCAATAGTCGCCTTCTGCTTTTCATTCAATGGCTGATACGCAAATCATAGGAAAAACAAGAGGTTAGTATATACATTGTAGTTTCTAAATTTCCAGTTTCTGTTTAAAATGATAGCAAATTGTCAGATTCTGTTTAAAATGAACTGCGTATTGATGAAAAGATATCTGCACACACTTTTTCTTTTGTTATTTTAGTTCACATGCAATGTTACTTTTGTGTAGAGTGTCTGTTACTTTAATTCATCCAAGTTGTTACTTTAATTATTCACGCCTAAAATTGTAATACATTAAAGAGTCATTGCGATATATGAAATCGCCGTATTAAAATAATAAACAAAAAAGATATTGTTTCCTAAATTGGAGGGAGTCATTAAGATGATACTGAATTTTTAGTTTCTACTTTTCTACGTTATACATATGTTGGGTTATTTTAGTTCACATACTGTGTTACTTTGGTTCAGAGAGTCTGTTATTTTAATATGAAAATTATATTACTTTTATGGTCCGTTACTTTAATTTACACTGGTTGTTACTTTAGTTCTCACAATCTGTTATTGTAGCGCATTAGAGAATAATTGGGATATATGAAACCGCCGTATTAAAATAATGATTTAAAAAGATATTGTTTCCTATAATGGTGGGACGTGATTCCCAACAAAATAGGAAACAAAATAAAAATATTAACTGCCCATTCAGAGAAACATACTGCGTTACTATAGTCAACAACATCCAATAAGAATAACCTACAATCCAAATACACAAGTTCAGTAAACGAATTATAATAGACGTCAAGTCATTCATCTTCCAACTTTTGCCGCTGAAGAAATCTCCCTCTATGGCTGATATTCAACCGGTCAAACAAATAAGCCGTAATTTTTTTGTCCTTGATTTATACTGTAGACACCATGGAGGCAATACTCCTTATTATCAGATTCTACGCTCATTGTAGACACCATGGAGGCAATACTCCAAATAATTTTTAAAAAATGTGAATGAATCTGAATAGCATTACTTTAGTTTACAATAGCCGTTACCTTAATGCACACCACCCGTTACTTCAGCGACCTTCATCAGTTACTCTGTGTCTATTTTATACGCATCTTCTGGTAATTTGATTAACTCAATACAGTGGTTTGCTTTTCAGATGACGCAGCGGCACACGAATGGTGCAGGGATGTAGGTGAGAGTTTCACGCCATACGTAGGGCAGATATTCAAAGACCAGGAAGAGGCGGTAAACTTTTATAAAATCTACGCATTGGCCTGCGGGTTCGATGTCAGGAGGTACACAACAAAAAGATGGCGGGGTGGTGAGATTAAATCAAAGCTGCTAGTATGTAACAGGCAGGGTTTTAACAAGAAAAAGAAAGTCAGCGAAGATGCGGCGACCAAGGAGGCGACGTCAAAGGGGGAAGAGGTCAAGGAGACGGCAGAGGAAGTCACTGTGAAGGAACCAAAAAGGAAAACTAAGGTCCGTCGTATTGGCTGTATGGCAAGAATTAAGTTGTTCAGCAATGGCGGACCTATGAAAATTGTTGTTTTTCACAGTGGGCACAACCACGAGCTCATTTCAACAAAAGACAGGGAATTTCATAAGTTATCAAGAAACCTCACGAAGTACCACAAGCAAATGATTCTGAACAATTCACGGGTACGTATTGAGTAGCTTCTTGCGGGTTTAATTATATAAGTTCAGGTCACTATGTGTTTAGTACACCGCGCCATGGGTAATATTTTGTTACTGTAATGCATATGCTGTCTTACCGTGGTTCATGGCATCCGTTACTTTAATGAATGTCGTCTGTAAATTAAAAAAAATGTCTAGCTCAGTTAATCAACGGGTCACTTTAATGCCGTCTTACTGTTACTTCAACTGCTGTCACACGTTACTTTAATAAAAGAATTGTTTCAGCTGAAGATCGGTGCCACGCAGACGTACAAGATGTGTAAGGAACAGGTTGAAGGGTTCGCAAACGTAGGTGCCAGCTTGGTCGACTTCAAAAACTTTGGCAGAGATATAAAGTGCTTCATCCATGAGAGAGATGGTCAGCTATTCATTGATCGCTTCAGATGTATGGCGGACAATCGGGAGGGTTTTTTTTTTTATTACGACCTGGATGACGACGGTAGTCTGAGCAGGGTATTTTGGGCTGATGGCGTTGCTAGGAGGAACTACAGGTTGTTTGGTGACGCAGTTTCATTCGACCCAACATACGGGACGAACAAATATAAGATGATATTCACCCCGTTCACTGGTGTCGATCACCACAAGCGATCCGTGACTTTTGGTGGCGCTCTCATTGCGCACGAGGACTATGAATCGTTCAACTGGGTGTTCGAAAGGTTCTTGAAGGCCATGGGTGGCAAGGAACCTTCATACATCATCACTGACCAGGATCCCGGGATCATAGCATCGTTCGCGAAGATGTTCAAATCAGCATGGCAACGGTTTTGTATGTGGCATATAATGAATAAGGTACCCACTAAATATGGTGCCTCGAGGGCTGACTACCAGGAATTCCTGAAGAAGCTGAATGCAATAGTGTGGTATGAGGACATCGATGCAGCAGCATTCGACGAGCGGTGGATGGAAATAATGGAGGAGCACGACGTGGGCGATGTTCATTGGTTCACAACTACGTTCTCGATCAGGAAGCAGTGGGTCATGGCACACTGTAGGGATCTGAAGATGGGTGGCTTAATGCGAACGACACAGAGATCGGAGAGCGAAAACAGTTTTTTCAAACGGTTTGAGAACCAGCATGGAACGTTGGTTGAATTCTGGATGCGGTTCGAGAGCGCAATGGAACAGAAGAGGTATAACCAGAAGAAGCTTGACAGCGAGAATCTACAATCTCTGCCGAAGACAATGACCCACCTCCTGATAGAACAGCACGCAACAAGGGTGTACACCCACGCGATTTTTGATGAATTCCAAGAGGAGGTGGCCGGTTCAGTGGGGACGTGCAGTGTGCGAGGATTTGATGAACGGGATGGGATTGAACTAACTACAGTGAGGGATGCCACCAGGGGTAAAGAATTCCTGGTCAACTACAAACAAGGTACGCAAATGGCCTGATCGTTGTCATCATTTATACGGGATTTATGAGTTAAAGTAACAGAATGAATAAATCAGAGTAACACACAACATTAATTAAAGTAACCGATTTGTATTTTGCGGATCCAGCACAGAATGCTTTTGTTCTGCGTGATTTTGTGTATTAAAGTAACAAAAGGTGTGAATTACAGTAACACAAGATATGAGTTAAAGTAACGCGGTTTGAGGGTGTTGGTTCTGATAGTCCTAATGTTTTAATAACATCCTGCAGAGACGTCGGACATCAACTGCACATGTAAATTGTTTGAGACAAGGGGAATACTGTGTCGACACATAATTTGGATATATTCATCTAAGGGACTGACAAGTATACCCGACAACTACGTTGCGAGAAGGTGGTCAAGGGATGCACTGCGCAATTCGCGTGTCGGTGACGACGGTCTGGAAGGCGATGATATTGACATTATAGACGGAAAGCAGATAGAGATGTCTAAACTGTGGTCGGAGGTTCATGAGACGATGGGTATCCTACGGTCTGCTAGTAAAGAAGATGTGGAGAGCATGTGCGCTTTGATCAGCGAATTCAGGATGAAGCTTAAGCCGATTGGGGGTAGCAAGACACTGAATAAAACCCAGGAATTGGAAGAGATGCTGGGATGTACGTCAACAGCAGAGATAACGATACTCCCGCCGAAGATTTCCAAGACAAAAGGTAGCGGCAAAAGGTTGTTATCAAGCAAAGCGAAATCCGTTGCACTTGCAAAGAAGCCCAAGCGCATGTGCAACAATTGTAAGCAGATGGCGCATCACGACAAGAGGAATTGCCCCAATCCCTTTGCAAAACGACCGCCAGCGACAGTCGAACCATCCGACGATGAATCAGAATCAGAATCAGAATCAGAGGATGAGGACGAGGAGGATGCAGAAGATGAACCAGTATTTTAATTAGAGATCTGTGGTTCTTAGACCGACGTAGCCTAAATATTACAGTAGCTAATTGAATAAATTACAGTAACACTTTTTAAAGATTTTATTTAAATAGAGATATTATTTCTTTGGTGAATATCATGACTAGAGTAAGTTTCGGTTAAAGTAACACACATAATTCATTAAAGTAACGTGCTAGATGAATTAAAGTAACACGGAAAACCTAACTCATTTTTAAAGAGTTGACTGTATTACAGATATTCATTCCTTAGATTAATATTTTACTAGAGTAAGATTCAGTTGAAATAACATACAATATTCATTAGAGTAACGTGCTAAATGAGTTAGAGTAACGAGGAATAATGTTGGTCGAATTACAGATATTACAGAAGTTATTCATTTCCTATTTGTTTGTGGAGTACTCAATGAAGAAGGCATTACAATTTTGTTTGAGTATGATGCTGTGTTGATCCTGCGTTGAATTAAGAGACCATGATGCATGGTGAAATATATTAGAGTTGAAGTAACAAATGTCATTAATTGAAGTAACAAACAACACAAGTTAGGGTAACAAGGTTTAAAGTATATAATAACATAGAAATGTGACAGAATGAAAAGCAACTGTTTTTCTGACAACACAATTTGTCAAAACCTTGTACTAAACGACGGTTATGTTTTTCGTTAAACGAAAGTACTAGTTAATCCAACCATTTACGGTCTACTGTTTACGGCCCTTTCCTCGCTTATAGGTGTTGAGAGCCTTAGCCTTCGATTCTTCAATTAATTTTGGCCTGGCTGCCACAAACTTTTTCACATCAGCAATCAGCCGCTTCCGGGCGCTATTCAGGTCTGCTAGGAGAAGTGTGGCTGCAAGCTGAACCACCAGGTACCTTCTGTTTACCTTCCTGCCGAGGTCCTCATGTAAGAAATCACGTCCCTCGTACAATAGCATGTGCATCAGAAGAAATGTCCCTGACTCATCCTTGTTCTTGACTTTGTCTTGCCAACCAAGCTTAACCGTGCGGAACTTGTACGCCACAATTTCCTCCGCACCAGGTACTTTATAGAAGTCAAGGAAGTCACTCATATTCCCCACCTGAATGTCATTGGTGATAAAAGTCAAGGAAATCGCTCGTTGGCGCGCAAAGATTGTGACTAAAAACTGACTAAATGAATAAAAGAGAGGCTCACAATTGTCTTGATGCATGCAAAGAGGTCTGTATCTCTGACTGCCGTATAACGACAGTGGTCGAGGAGATCAACTGTCTTTTTAATTCGGTTGATTACTACGCAGGAGAAGTACCCGTCGACGTTGATGGGCACAAAGAACAATTCAGCGTCCAGTTGCAACGTACCACCACAATTACTCCTGAATATATGCCATTGCTCCATCAAGGCATCTGCATTCTGAGTGGACGGACTGTCCGGATCTTCGGCAATAATCCTCATTACCGCATCCTGTAAAGAAATGTAATCAAATACAAAAGTAATTGTGGTGAAAATTAACTCAATGCAGTGGTTGGTGTCATTGTGGTTCATTGATCCTTCTGTTACTTTGCAACTGACATTACTTTAGCTCAAAAAGTGTGTTACTTCAATTCATGAGATCCGTTACTTTAACCTGTATCATCTACATTATTGCTCTTGTGACATATATGATGTTACTTTAATAGAAAGAATTTGTTACTTTAGTCAATATTATCTGTTACTTTAGTCAATATTATCTGTTACTTTAGTCAATATTATCTGTTACATTCTGCTGATTGATTATACATTCCATGTGCAGTTAATTCAATACATACCGTTTGTCGCAGACCAAAATACGCCATCTTCGGGGAATTACCCGACCCACTGCCGTTTGCAGCGAGGCTGTTCATAAGCATTGACCAGCACTCGACAACAGATGACGACATGTCCTCACCCGGAAGCATGGACATCACATCACCCCGAGTCATCACGGCCAACGGTGAGTACTCCGCAACCATTTTGCTGTTTTCAGAACGGATCGTTAGGCATCGCGAAAACAACATATAGATGACAAAAATTTAGACAACAATATGTTGACGATATGTGTAGCGTTCGTGCTATTACCTGCTGTTGTAATTGTTGTGCTGAATTAAGCAGTAGCCCACGACATTTTTCCGCATGACGGGTAGATTTCCAAGCAGGGTCCTGTTGTTTGAGAGGAACAGACATGCCATCGGTACACTGGGATCCGCAACACCACATTCAAATGGAGCATCCTAAGCCGTCCCCGTCACCCCTAGCACGACTACCAAGAACAGATAATGACCCGGTGGTGTCCGGTGATTGATGGGCGGGTTCTGCAGCGGGTGTCCTTGGAGTGGATGGTGGCCCACGGCTCTTTTTAGGGGGCCTACCGTCAGGGATCGCCTCTCCTGACCTCTTTCCAGACTCACTGACGGACGTGGCAACATCTGACACAGTCCTACTGATGGCATGGTTGGCTTTATCAGTTACAAAGGAGGACACCCGCGATATCAACACGTCCCTCTCCTTATTAAAGTCACAGAGACACAGCGTCGCGACAATTTCTGCCCTATAGAGATTGTTCGCCTCGCAGGTCCCCAAAGGACAGTCGAACTCCACACCGGCGTACAACATCATGTGTATCATGAGGTATACGCCGCAATCATTAGCCGAGAACCCGCTGCCCTGCCATCTGAACGGTACGTTGACGAGAGGGAATGAAGAAACACTGGCCCCCTTGGTGATGCCTCTTTGAACCATATACTTACCCATTTCTTCGGCCTTGATGATATTCAATGAGATAAAATAAAAACATATGAGAATGAGAAAATGACGAAACACCATTCATTTTTATGCCATGTTTATATACGACGATTTATATATAACAAACGGTAAATATACACAACAAAATGACCAGACTTACTGAGAGGCGTGCGATCCCAACGTAAGGAAGACTTTCAAACTCCCCCTCGTCATAGGACCTATTATCAAGGTATTCGATGCGCTGTGACAAAAAATTGATACACGCGCAGCTGTAATGGTCGTTGTTTTCCGACAGCACCGGAATGAATACCTGTAGGTGGGAAATGGGTATCGCGTTCATATTATAATAGAGGTGGGAGCTTACAAAACATAGGGCCTAAAATAAAAAATACCAGATCAGAATTTAGATCGAGATTCCCTTCATTTTCCTCGATCCATATGTTCCAGAAGTTGAACAGTGCCTCGCTCATGTCCACAGAGACACCACCCTTTCTGTTCCTCCAAATCTGAAGAGTTGTATCCTGCATGACATTTGTTGAAGTAACAGGTCGCTTTCATTAGAGTAATGCACAAAGTGCCTTACAGTAACAGAACCATAGAACCACAGTAACACACTTTTTTGTATAAATATTTCATATCAACTGATATGATGACATTATATTAATATTACTAGATTTTGTTGATGATGTTGCACTTATTGTATTGGATGAGAAAGGGAATGAGAGAGCTTACACTGTGGCTGACACCAAAGAAGCAACGTGATGTCCGCCGCGGTGCAGACTGAGCAGCTGCCAAGCGATTCATAAGTATGCACCAGCAGTCAATTACAGCATTCGAAAGCTGCTCTCCGGGTGCCAGCGTGGCCAACTCACCACGGGGAATGTTAAAAAAGTCACTAAACCTCACAATCATTTCTCTGCAATTATTCAAACGGACTATGAAACATTTAACAAAAACGACGATAAAACGCATTAAAAAAAATAGAAGATGTAGACCACTCACGATGCAATGTATTTTTCATTTTTGTAGAAGACGTAATCGATTACGTCTTTCCTGACAGACAAAACAGACCTGAAAAGCCTGCTATCCCGACACAGGAAGTCCGACAGCGTAATCTGGTCAGGATCTGGGACATCACAGTCACAAGAGCACCCAAGCCTCTCATCGACGACTTGCATGCAAACCAGCTGCGTTTCAGAATGAAAAAAAGAATGGGTGGAAGACCTTCCTTCCGTCTACCACCACCGACAAACACTCACCGACCTCCACATCCCTAATTCTGTCAATATCCCACAGAGAAAGAACTAACTGGCGGTCACTGTCCAAATTCAGTTCCTCCTGAATAACCTCGTTAATCTCAGCCGTCGAGTACGGCTGAATGTTAAGATAGTCCTCCTCACCTTGATTTGAATTTTTGGCCTCAAATACCGGCCCCTACAACGACAAATCCCTAGCACGACGCAGCGCCTCACAGACTTCATCAACCACCCGGTGTAGCTCTGCTCCTCCCCAGAATGACTGTGATGCTTGTGAAGGCACCGGATCTTCGGGTAATGGAGTGCCCGATGTAATCCTCCTGATCTTCGCAGCATGTGAGACCCACCAATCATGGAATACGATAGCATTCCTACCCATCATCAGATGAATGTGATGGACATCCTGCAAGAAACAATAACTGTGTAGTGAAAAGAGAGTGGACGCTAAAGTATAAACTAAATTAACAAAAATCTTTCAATAAAAGTGTAAACATTACAGTAACGCATAATGTTCACTAGAGTAACGGACTATAAACATTACAGTAACGCATAATGTTCACTAGAGTAACGTCGATTATATGCTAAAGTAACAAAAGATACACCCAAGATTTACACCCTTAATGGTGGACACTAAAAGTAACAGATAACACTAATTAAAGTAAGAGATGGTATAGATCAAAGTAACACATATATGCTGGATCAGCAATGTAGATGATGGAGGTTAAAGTAACGGATTGTAAGAATTAAAGTAACACATATGGTTCACTAAAGTAACGTCAATAATTTGCTAAAGTAGCGAAAGATATGTTAGATATACAGACATCCCAGATTTAAAATCCTTACTGATTCTCCAAGTCAGACACATATAGATTCATTAACAAATTAATGACATGATCACTTACGTCGACAGCCTTGGTCCTCAGCTCACTATCATCTTCAAGGCCCCGAGGAAGTTTGATGGTGGTGAACTTATCGCCCTCTTGACCAGGCAATGTACCATCATCAGCGTGACGGTCCTGTGTAATCCTCAGCGGCGACGGTGCGTCCCCCCCAGTCATCATACGTACACAACGGGGGTACTTAACATCAGATAGGGTAAGCAATCCCAGCCCACCACCAATAAACTCGCCGGCCAAACGTTGAATCATTCGTTGAAAATCCCAGTGCTTGATCAAAGGGAGATCGCACGGGCACGGGAGATTGCGGTAGTCAAACCGCTGGAAGTAGGTTATCATTAAAAACGGCACACAGCCAAGTAGATATGATGGGCTATTGAGCACAAAATCCTCACACGCCCGCGCCAGTCCTTCCAAGATGAACGTGCACCAGTCAAAGTTTTTAATCCGCTGTACATCTTGCACCGCCTTCAGTAGTCTAAGATCAACACCATGGTTGGACGTCGGGTTGAAAAATACCGACATGTTGTAGAGAACGAACAACCTACAAAACATGTCGCCACCCTCTACATCCTCCTGTAGTTTCCTAAGGACCTTTGAGAGAGGGATCGCATCACCGTCATTTGCGAGATTAAAATCAGCCCTCCACTTCCTCTTCAGCTCCACAACGGACTCAGATTCAGCTGCCTTCGATCGACCCATCGGCAGCAGCTCAACAGGGTCTGGTCCAACTGGAAGGAGGAAGCAGTCATGTACATCGTTCTTGGTTACCAGGAACTGATTTCTCCCGCACCGAAAAATCAGCGAGTCGTCACTAAATAAAGACATAAAGTCAGTGGCAAACTTTACAGGGAAACTACTAAGGTGCATTTCAAGTACACCGCCAAAACCGATTGTTTTAAGCGCCTCACGCTGCCTCTGATTTTAATTAGATATCAGATCAACGAGGAGCTTCGGGCTGCATCTCACCGACGGCAAACGGTCAACGTTGGATTCACCAGACTCTTCGGTAGCTATCTTCTTCGACTTCGAAGGCTTGACAGCCGATTTCATCGCCCGTCGAGCTCGATTCTTGACCTGACCATCCTTCACACCATCAGCGAGAATCTTACCTCCTTTCGCCATCTGGAAACGAATTACAGTAACAAAAAATAAGCATTAAAGTAACAACATACATGAATTAAAGTAACAAGAAACACATACATTACAAAAAGCTGCAGGTAATACGGTATCAATAGAAGGGTTGGTTAGTTATATAGCTTATTCTTTAAAATAACGAGTGATACCAGCTAAAGTAACAAACAATGTTCACTAAAGTAACGAAAATAACATGCAGAGGAGCCATGGAAAACAAATCGGACATAAAGAACTAATCAACCATGCATTCTATGTACAAAATGAGAGAAATAAAACAAAAACAACTAAATGTAACCAGCATACCGAACAAACCCAAAATTTACCCTAAAAGTAATTAAAAACCACAGAAAAATCCCCAATTTACTTTAGGTTTAGAATTCAAATAATAGAAGGGTAAGGTTAGTTATATATGTTATTCCTTAAAATAACATATGACAATAATTAAAGTAACATACAACGTTCATTAAAGTAACAAAAATACCATGCAGGGGAGCCACGAAAAACAGAAGACGCATATAATCAAAAACGGAAACAAACAACTAATCAACCGTGCATTCTAGGTAGAAAATGAGAGAAATAAAGAAAAAACAACTAAAGGTAATCAGCACAACGAAAAAACCCAAAAATTACTCTAAAACTAAGTAAAAACCACAGGAAAAAACCTAATTTACCTTAGGTTAAGAGTTCAAAAACAGTGCAGCTCAGTCGTTGATGAATGTAGACGATTTAAGCGAGGATGAGAAGATAATGAAGACAGTAAAGAAGGCGGGAGTATTCCAGAAATCAAAATAAGTTCGCTTGTTGTGAGGAAGCGGTGAAATTTAGTAAGAAAATTGAGAGAGAGTAAATCGAAAATAGAGGAAGCGGTGAAAAAATGAATGAGCCTGACAGAGAAGGAGAGATAGGCGGTGAAGGTGTGAAGTTGAAACGTTTGACAAAAAAAAATATAATTTGAGAGATAGGCGGGAGATATTAAGGGAGGAGAGAGAAAAAAAAATATAATTTGAAAGATATTATTGTTATTACCTTAATTATGTGAATAAATCTACACCATTGATCTAACAATGAATCAATGGCTGATATTGGGACTCAAGGACTCAAAACATAATAAGGGACTCACCTGATCCCACTTCTATATATATATATATATATATATATATATATATATATATATATATATATATATATATATATATATATATATATATATATATTGTGTAACAGAATTCATACTGTAAGATTCACATAATTCATAATACAAATATCTCCTTTATTTACATGATTGATATTTCTGGTATGGAAGCTTAGGAGGTCTATCAATGGCGTCAACTCGAGGTTCCTGATTCAATAAATACAAACACTTCATGTTGCGTTTGGGTACTCGGAATTGATTTGAATATCAAGAATTTAATTCCTGTATTTGAATTTCTAGAATTCAAATCTAAATCTAAATCCAAAATGGTGTTTGGGTACCCTTGGATTTGGATTTGGATTTTGGGCGGGTGGAGTCGGGTCAAGGTCACCAATTTGTATTTTTTAAAAATTTCATTAGAAAAATGTAAATGTTCAAATACGGGAAAAAAAAATAAAGAAAAACAAATACTACGACAAGATTATGCGAAAAAACAAAGAAATGACAAGTGACGGAATTGAAATAACTACCCATATACTAGGAATTTCAGAAAACCAAATTGAACTAGGATGGATTTGGTCAAAATTTCAAATCCAAATTCCATGGTTTTCAAACGCTCGAAATATTTCAAATCCGTAATTCAAATCCAAATCCAAGTTCCCAAACATGCCATCAACGTATTCTATGTTCTTCGATCTTTCGTACACCTTATTAACCCATATACCGACGTTCAAACTTTTTCGCGTAATTTAAAATCAATGTTGCCTTCCTTCATTCTTAAATATCAATATTAATGGGCAATCCGTGAATTTTTTCACAGGTATTGCACTAGTTATTATACATTTTAAGGATTCTCGTGTTATTAAAATTCGATAATGAAACCTTTTTCTGTAATGATGTATCTCCACTACCCTAAACCATCTTTTTTTGCTCAAGTCGATATAATGATGTATCTCCACTACCCTACCACCACCCTCCATTGCTTGTTTTACCAATATTTCTCCCAACATTTCGGGTTAGTGAGTAATACCTGATGTTAATACATTTTACAACGGGCATATTTTGCCCGTTGTAGATTCTTTTACAACGGGTTTGTTATGAGACCCGTTGTGATTAGTTTCTACAATGGGTTTATAATTTTAACTATTGTAAATTATTTTTGTAGAGAAACGCGTGAATTAATAAAAGGAAATCGTTAACGACGCTTACACTTGAAAAACGTGATTTCGCATTGTTATTATTGATCCGTTGTAGAAGCTTATATTTGTACAAGTGATACCATATTATATAGATTGTTATAAAACGCTTGAATTGTATTGATGAAAAGTTGAGAATTTATCTTACATAGGAACTAAGTTAGCTAACATAAATACATCGATTGCACTCGATAACTATGCTAAAACAATTTCATGAGATATGTACGAGAATCGAGAAATGTGTATGAGACTTCAAATATTTACGGGCAGATATCGGTATTTTTTGAATGAATAGATCATTTCTTTAATAAAAAGTCATACAACACCTATAACTTATATCGAAATTGAACGGATACAATATTATAAACTTTGAGTAGAATAAATTCTCATTAAAACAAAGATCTCTAAATCTGATTTGGTCCGCCTCTACTGTGGAGGGTCTTTGGATCTTTTTGAAGAGAATCAACTTCATCTAATTTGATCGATTGTAGCCAACAGTCTGATATAATTTGTAATAACATAAAAGGAATAAATGTGGTACTGTTTTTTTGCTTCCTCTATACTATCATAAACAAAACCCCATTGCATTATCATAATTTGTATTATCATATATCAGTAACAATATTCTTAATACATGGTAACCCTTAATTCAATTGTAGGAATATATGATGGGTTATTTCTTTTTGATACATTACACAAATAGATAATGAATTATATCATCAAAAATATAACTAAAGAAGGTAAAAAAATGGGAACATAATATACAAAACCAGAAATGATAATCCCATGATTTAGATATATTAATCAAGATTTTGCATATAATATGTTTCCAACTCAATCCATTGGATTAGTATAAAAAATCACTATCGACACAACTAATCATCATCATCATCATCTTTTATTTTAACTAACAACAAAATATTACTTCATTATAATATTTAATTTTAAATATGATGTATATCTTTTTCTACCTAGTATTTTTCACATCATTATTACTCAACTCGTCCCCGTCCTTAGTAGAGTCAATGAAAATCTACGATGTTGTGAAAGATTTTGGTGCAAAAAATGATGGTACGACGGATGCAACACAAGCATTTCTTAATGCATGGAACGCTGCATGTGGGTCATCAGACGCGTCACAATTTTACGTACCTAGTGGTAATTACTTATTAGGTCACATACAATTTGATGGTACGTGCAAAAGTTCTACCATCATGTTCCAAATTGATGGTACACTTATTGCAAATAATGTTGAGAGTAGTGATTTTTGGATTGGTTTTCACAACGTTGATGGACTACATATTAAAGGTGGTGTCCTTGATGCTAAGGGTAAACATTTGTGGGATTGTAAGCTAGCTGGACAAAGTTGTCCCACGGGTGCTAAGGTAATTGAAAAGTTTTATTTTCACTAAACCTCACGATTTCACCAAAAACATTTTAATAATTTTATTTTATTACTCGTATTATATATACAATTCACCAAATCAAAAACATTTTAATAATTTTAGTTTTATTATTTCAGAATAGGTAAGTATTTGTGACTATTACATCTATTCATATATAATGCACAACAACTTTATAAAAATCAAATAAATTTCATGAAGTATATATTTTCTGAGAATCATATGATCAGTAGAATAATTAAAGTGTCTAACAGTTGTAAAATTATACTTCAATCAAAATAGAGGGGGTTATTATCGTGTTAATGTGCTATCTATATTGTATTTTTGATTATAAATTTATGATCAATACGAAAATTAATCAAATACTATATCCTTAAAAAAATATATAATTAGATTATAGGCAAATAAAACAATTTTAATAATTTCGTCAAGTTTTGTTTGTTAAATTTTTCCTCCAAATGCAGGCATTGAGTATTGACAACTCGAAGAATGTAATTGTTGATGGTTTGACATCAAGAGACAGCCAATTGTTCCACATTGCAATAAACGCTTGCCAAAACATAAACATGGGAGGTCTTGTACTTACTGCACCGGCCGATAGCCCTAACACTGACGGTATTCATATCGAGAGATCTAACGGAATAACTATTATGAATTCTCGATTTATGACGGGAGACGATTGCATCTCAATCGGTCAGCAAAATCAAAATCTATGGATTGAAAACATATTTTGTGGACCTGGTCACGGTATTAGGTAAGATTTAAAATCTGTTTTATTTAATTTGTCATAAAATATATGGATTATATTATTAGATTGTTAATTACTGTGTTTTTTTTTTTGTGATCTGAGTAGTATAGGGAGCCTTGGGAGAAGTCAAATGGAAGAAGGTTTGGTAGTCACTAATGTTACGGTAAAATCGGTAACTTTGACGGGCACAGATAACGGGTTGAGGATAAAAACATTTGCAAGTTCAGTCCAAGGAACTGTCAAAGATATTTACTTCATTGGAGCAACCATGAAGAATGTTCGCAACCCTATCATCATCGATCAAAATTATTGCCCACAAGGCAATTGCCAAAGTGGTGGCACGGTAATTCAATAAAAATTCAAAATTTACTTTATTCACATAATATAATATTGCTCGTATATAGTTAGTAGATTAGAATAACATAATAGAAGAATTTTAAAAATATATTGTATTTGACAAATCGCAAATTTCATATTTTAACCAAATTCAAGTACTAGTTCTTATTATGTTATATGTCAAATATGGTTATTATCTGATTTATCGTTACTACTAGTTCAAACAAAAATAACTTGAATTCAAAACTCGCGAACTAGTATTACATTTTTTTACAATAATTAATATCGTCCAAACATTTTTTTTGAAACTCGACTAGGGGTCAAGGATACAAATAACGAACGTGGTATACAAGAATATACAAGCAATATCATCGTCAGCGGAGCTGGTGACATTTAATTGCAGCCCGGAGAAGCCTTGTTATGGGCTAAAGTTGCAAAATATCCAGCTTTCTTATCCATCGGCAGGTTCCCCAATTTGTGAAGTAAAGAATGCTCAGTGGAACGAACAAGGCCTTATACAATTACCTCCCAACTGTTTGAACAAATAAAAAAAAGAAAAGTATCGGAGATGTCTGAGTCTAGTAGTGGTTAAGACTAGCGACTAATTGCTCTTCATTAACCAAAATTAAAACTAAAGGTCCATTGTTTTTAGTTTCTTGTTATGAAATTGTAAAAATAATATCGACTGTGAACTGCTTCTTGTTCCGCGGTATTATGAATGAAAGTTATTCGTACTTTTTTTTTACTGATAATAATATTTGTGTTTAATTAATGAGTTATGTTAAATACGGTCCTTAAGGTTGTATTTAAGCATTTAATATCTTATCAATTTGGTATAAAGTTAGAAATTAAAGAATATATAACATATACATCAATGCAATCAATAGAAGTATTAAAAATTTGTTTCCACATCACATTTAACATTTACGTTAGTTTTTATTACGGTATATTAACATATATACAATATAGTACTGTATATACAATATCTTAGGGGCAATAGCAATGGTGAAAGTTCCATAGTGAATTTTTTCGTTGACACGTCAACCCATATTATTATTCATGAAACTTTTTGATCATCCTTAGTGGTAAAAGTTTCCATGTAGTCCATCCCCTCTTTTGCTCTCTTTTTCTCACATGAAACTGGTTTTTTACTTTAGAAACTGATTTCATGTATGGGGTTCCTTATATTTTTGATCAGTAGTTAAGGAGTTCTATATAGATATGAAACTCTTTATAATCTCTCATTGTTATTGCCCTTGATATGTTTATTAAACACGATATGATAAATTAGGGTAAAAATTCACCGGGTGGTAGTATCATCCAACTTAAAAATTCAAACAAAAAAACTAAAATGTATGAATATCTAATCTATAATAGAAAAGGGTAAAACTATATTTAACCACCAAAGTTATTTGTCGCCTATCTGAACACCCAGATAAATTGTTTAAAAATTCGACTGAGCACTTCATCCACTTCATAAAGTTTTTTTTTCCTGATATGATTCAAAAATTAAAAGAAAATATTTCATCCATTCAAATCCAAAAGGCACACTTATCCTTTTGACACTATTCACCACTAAAGAGAATCTTTAATGTTCTCGACAATCTATAAGAGAAAATATACTCATGTGTAATCTTGTTTGATTCGTCTTCATGAGTAGATCGGTTAAGAATATCAAATTTTTATAATTTTTGAGAATGTAAAATGAAACATATATATTGACGGTGTAAAACGCGTCTCGACGAACGTGAAAAAAAAAAAAAAAAAAAAAAAAAAAAAACAAAAAAAAACATACCCTGGCCTTTGGATATGAATGGAGGGTGCAATGTATTAGGGCAATAAAAAACAACTCTTAGGTAAAACCATGCCAAGTGCTTGTCCTTGAGCATTACTACAAGTAGATTGAGCATCCTGATTATTCATGAAACTTATGTTTATATTTTCAAGTTTGATCCCTGAGCATGGAGAAATATTGCTACAATTGAATGTAACAGCCACTTCTGTGGATGATGTTCCATGTATTTCCTTGTATGTTACATCACTGATCTTGATCCCAGATTCCTGTAATACACGTCAAATAATATTCCAAGTTAAAGCCTGAATTGTAAGAACAATTGTACACCAAATATACTTAAAAATTATACGGGGTACGGTTTATAAAAAGTACTCATTATGAAGGAATAATTGAAATTTGGTACAAATAATTTTGTATTCATTGTTTGAGCTTTTATTAATTTTTTCAATAATTGTTTTTATTATGAAATACTGCAAATTGGTTTTCTTTTCGAGTTTGGAATAATGTGTAACATTATTGTTCGACCCATCAAATGAATTTGATAAAGCTAATACTAAAGCCCCTAATAGGGCTGTTACTACATGTTTGACCTAACTTTTCAAAGTATTTTTTTTAAAAACCACAAATTGGACAAACACGGACACATTATTCATAAGTGGAAAGTTGTAGTTTTTTAAAAGCTCGAAAAATCAATTCTCTCGTAAGAAATAGAATCACCAATTCAAAACTTCTAACTTTGAAAAAGCACTTTTTTAAAAATAAAATTGAAGTTTAAAATTAAAAACTCATTTCTAATAAATTAGGTGAAACATGTTTTAGTTCCCACTAGTTCATTTTTTTTCAAACAAAAATCAAATGTGATTTAAAGTTGATGTATAATTTCAAAGTTTACTTTAATTTGGAGTATTAATCTACAGGTTAGCCTTTGATACGGTATAAGTAAGGTGACATATTTAGGACTTTGGAAGAAGAAAAATGTGATCACATTCAACCCGAATCAAATGGGTAATGAAAGAGTAATTTTTTTTTTACTCCATATGGATATAAGATGGTTTTATTAAAGAATTGAGTCGGGGGTAACCTGACGAGGGCATTGGTTGTTAGGGCAATAGTGTTGGTCGACGATGATTGGGTTTTGAACATTTCGAAAAGTGACATTTTGGTAAAGTATGGCTTGGACGAATCCGGTGCTGGGTCTGGCCCATGACTTTATCCTTAGCCCATTTGTCGTGTTACTTATCACAACTGATTTCACTGTTACATTCTTCACTCCTGCTTCCTCTTTCTCCCATCCTAAGCTTCCTATGCTGCATATACCATCAATATCAACAACTTGTTATTATGCTATTTATCGCGTACTCTCTTTAATCAATACGTGAAAAGTAATTTAATCAAAGTTGAGATTTAAAAAAAGTGAAACTTTGGTACTCCGTAATATTTAGTACTCCGTATGATTGGGTTACAAAACGTCACCCATATTCTATTCGAATATTTAACCTACAGTAATAAGTACTCGAAAAACTCGTTGAAATATGAAAAGTTAACCTGAGAAGTTAGCTCCTTATTTAATTTGAAAAGTTAACTTGAAATTAGGACAATTAAAAAAGTTTGGTAAATTAGTTGAGAAACTAATTAATATAAGGACATCTGATAAAATGATAGACTGATACCAATTGAGATGGCTTTTCAGAAAAACTTGAGATAACCTTTTTCGAATAATATAATAAAAAATGTAAATAAAGATTTGTGAACATATTTAATTTATTACTCTGATCCCCCCATCTCGATCATTATTTGTTGTCATTTTATATTATTTGTGAAGAATTTTTTGATCAAAAGACAACAGATGCTACGTACTTACTTGGATACTCCATATACTCAATAACAGTATTTATTTAGATAGTACGTACCTGATTCCGTGACCAGGTCCACATAAAACACCCTCAATGTGAACGTTTTTGACACCAGGTCCGATGGATATACAGTCGTCTCCAGTGCGCATGGTGGAGTCGAGGATTGTAACTTGGTTGGAAGCGTGAAGATGAATGCCGTCTGTGTTGGGACTATCGGCCGATGCTATAATATCCACTCTTTCGATATGCACGTTTTGGCACCCGTTTATTGCAATGTGGAATTGCTGGCTGTTCAACGACGTTAATCCACTTATGCGTACATTTTCCGAATTCACGAACCGCAAACTCTGAAGAAATTATTCAACTCACATCACACGTACTACTACTATATAAATCATACGTACGGTACGCACTGCACACACTTTTGATGCATTTATTTATATAATTATTAGATCAAAAGGTACTGTATGTAGATCGGGTCGGCTAAATTCATTTTCGAATCACTAAGAATTAGGTCAACTTCGACTTGGGTCTAGTTATTTCTTATTCGGGTTATTTTCCAATCAGTTATTATCAAAAAAAAAATTAGGGATTTCGATATATATATATATGATCGATTGGAGTTAGGTCGAATCAAGTCAGATCAATTTTTCAAGTCAAATCAAATAGATACTCAATATTGAGATTTTGTTGATAATGTCATTTAGTTTCGCTGATAAAATATGCAATGATATGAGTTTATGTAACGACTTACCGTGGCTCCGTCTGAACAACTGCCTCCGGAGTCTTTACACTTCCACCAGGTGGGGCCTCTGCCATCAAGAACACCACCGACGATGGAGACACCGGTCACCTCTTTAAACGTAATCCAATTTTCTACTTTGCCAAGTATATGATGATCTTTTGGAGCTATTAAACTCCCTTTGATATTTAAGGTTATGTTTTTGCTAATACATTTGTTTCCTTTAAACGTTAGTGGTTTTAGCACGTACCGGCCTTTAGGCACGTCTATCACCATTGGACCGTCGTCATCTTTGTTACATGCGGCTTTCCATGACTTGAGGAACGCCTTTGTGGTGTCGGATTTGCCGTTTGGTTTGGCTCCAAATTTAAGGACGTTGTATATAGTTGTCGCATGACAAGGGTTTGTTGAAAATGATATAACAATAATGTAGGTAAGTGCGATAATTTGAGTGTGTAATGCGATCATTTTGGATACGTATATAATTTGATAATAATGCAAATTAATAGAGTACGGAATTATTGAGTTGATTTTGTGTTGCAGGTTTGTAGATATATATTTATATGCATGGATTATTGATATAGTAAGTGTTTGACTTGAGAAAAATATTGGGCATTATTGGATAGTCAATTGTGTAAAGTATACTACGAGTATAATCTTAAGCACGTTATGCAAAAGTGGAGGAAGATTGCATTAGGAAAAGGGCGTACTACGTGCATTGGGTTTGCTGCTGCATTTGTGGGATTATTACCACTACTTCATACATACTCCTACTACATTGACTAAAGATTAGCTTAGTAAGTTAGTAGTTATATACGGAGCACAGTACGGAGTATAAAATATGAAATACAAAATATGAAAAAATATACATTCGATTAAAATGAGTTTGTATGAAATAAACGGAAATAATTTCAAAAAGAAAAATAAACTAAAATGAATGAAACCGAATTAAAATAAAAGAAAGCTCGAAAGAACAAGTTCCTAATGAGTTGCTAGTTGCTACATTCTGTTGGTTAATGGCAAAGTAGAGGTTTGCCTTTCCTCTTCTTTTTCGAGCCCATTATCGTTTTGGTGTTAATTGAGAAAGTTTTTACAGAAATAATGTCGATTTCAAACTATTTATGCCCAATGGTTCCACGTCATCAGTTTATATTTTTTTTTAATATTTCGGAACATACCGCTGTGTAAGTATAAACTTGGGTTATATTGAAGAGAAAAAAAATTTGGGCCAAAACAGGACCCAAGTGTATACCGCTGTGTACCATAGCGGTATACACCTGTGGGTTGACTTTAATTCGTTTTTTACGCTGCACCTTCTTCATGTTGCACCTTCTTCAATCTTCACTTGGCTTGTTCACCGCCGCGTTTCGCCTCTTCACTTCCATTATTACTCTAAATACAGTAACAAATACAGAGTACTCCTAAACAAATAAAGATCCCATGATTCGAAATCCTAAATCAGCGATAGTACAACCCTAGACATCGATTTTGAAGATTGATCTATCTATCTATCTCAGATTAACTGAGTTTGACACTCATCAATTGAAATGTCGACGGCGTTGTTTAGTGGGAGTATGAGTGGCGATTGGTTTTATAATCCTCCTGCATACTCGCCGACAACTTCAACAACATCAGCAGCATCAATTACTAGAAAAGGAAGAAATTAGGTCAAGAAAACTGCAAAATCAGCTGAAAAACAAAAGATGAAGAAGGTGCAGTGCAGAGGAAGCTTAGGAAAAGAATGGAAGAGAAGAGGACAAAATGAATTGGAAGCAGCCCATGTATACCGCTATGGGCCACAACGGTATACACTTGGGTCCTGTTTTGGCCCGTGATTTCTTTTGCTCCAATATAACCCAAGTTTATACCGCGCTCTTACAGAGCGGTATGTTTCGAAAAATTCAAAAAAAATATAAACTGATGACGTGGAACCATTGGGCATAAATAGTTTGAAACCGACACTATTTCCGTAAAAACTTTCTCAATTAACACCAAAACGATAATGGGTTCTTCTTTTTCTGTCCCATATCAGTGGTCTATGGGGCTTGGGAGCTCCTTATAAGACTCTTTTGTCTTGTATTCATTAGTTGTGTGATTAATGGACGTTTTAGGGTGATTGGTGTGGTTGTGCCTATGCAACAGGTGCGAGCTGTGCCTGACTTGTCAACTCTGATTTGAGGCTTCTCGGTCAAGTTCGAGCACTTCCAGTGTTAACTTTGCTCCGTTCTGTTCTTGGTTTTTCTCCGTCCTTAGCTGTTGTCCCTCGGTTTGTCGCTTTTTCTCGGTCCGCCGCTGCCTTCGGCCTGTTGTCTGTTCTCGTTTTTTATGCCCGACAATTGCAAGTCCCTATCGATTTGGTCACTCCGTTATTGTTTCGTTTCACGACTAACAATTTGAAATTGGAACCACTTGACGATGAGCTAAATTATAAGAGGTGGTCACAAAAACTGTTAATGTTTTTTGAGCAACTAGATATCGATTATGTCTTGTTTAAAGATCCACCTAAATTAATTGTTGCGTCTACTATTGTCGAGGACACACCTCCCGTTGCTGTTGTTGTTAAGTCAAATGAAGAGTCGGTTAAGAAACATGATAAAGATAACAAGACCGATAGGTGTCATCTTTTTAATCATATGACTAACACTCTTTTCGATTTATTCATGGTCCATAAATCTGCTAAGACCATTTTGGGAATCCTTAGAGAAAAAATATAAGGCCGATGATGCGGAAAAAAGGAAATACGTGGTGGGTCAGTGACTTGGGATTCACATGGTAGATGTCCTAGATGATATACGCATATGGAGCAAGTTCATATTCATGAAAATCTTTGTGCTGATGTTTTCAATGAGGGTATGAAACTTGATGAGGTCTTTTTAGCTAATGTGTCACTAGAAAAAATTTCTATCTCGTGGAGTGAGTATAGGAACCATATAAAACACAAGAAAAAAATTATCACTTCAGGAGGTCATAGGTCATATGAGGATGATGGTAGGTGTTTGTCGTCTATCCTACCGATCAAAATAATAATCAACGAACCTAAGCTAGGTAGCTAGGGTAAGTCGAGTCGATCCTCAGAGACGGGAGTTCCGAACTAAAGGGTGCTACGGTCCAAGACTAAGTTCAAGACGAACTAAAGTAATTGATTGTATTAGGTGACTAATCTAGGAATGACTATAAAACTAAGGCAAAAGAAACTAAGACGGTAATGAAAAAAAGGGGATTAACAATGAGAGAAAAGGCTAGGGTTAAGTCGGGTTCAAGGGTGTCTAGGAGGCCAAGGAGGAGTAAGGGTGTCGGTGTAATCCACTAGCCTTGGTTACGCCCGGGCTCTCGTACTTAGACGGCCAAAAGGGTCTCTACACTACGCTCGCGCTAATAATGATGATATCCAACAAACCAACATGCAACAACATACAAGAGAAAACAAGGAAACATGAATTTCTCAATACAAGAGGAAACAAGGAAACATAAATTTCTCAATCACAAGTCTACTATGCATTTCATCAAACATGTTGTGTGCACAATGATAAGAGGCAAAGCAATGACAACCAAACACCACCAATTCCACCTAATCACCCATTAAGCAACACCCAATCCCCCTACTAACTCTAACAAAGAAATCTACGCACTCATGTTCAAGATAGTAAACCCAACAACCATAATGAAACAAGCATAAACATGGACATTCATAATTGGAATATTGAAGATTACTAAGTATAAACACAAATGAAAACTAAGTAGAAGAGATTAGGAAGAAGATGAATTATACCAATACCAAAGGATGAACAAAAGATTGAATCTTTGCATAAATAAACCCAAAGGAAGATCTCCAATGTTGTCAATAGAGTAGATCAACCCAAAAAGTCTTCAATATTACAAAGATGAAACAAGGATTAACTAGAATTAAAGAAACATTAAGGAAGGATTAAGCTATTCTACACTAATCTAAGTTAATCTATCCTAAAGTAGAGGCAAGGAATTATCTAGGGTTTCGTGGTTAAAACAATACAAGAGGGGGTATTTATAGGGTTCCATGAATAAGGGAGGCGAAGCGTCAAAGCGGGAGAGGAAACAGAGTCGTCCCAGCCGTGATGGTGGGCTTCCCGGCCGTGATGGGTCCCGTCCCGACAATGATGGAGATGGTCACGGCCATGACGGCCTCAAACTTCTTCCTTCCTCTTGTCTCTTCTTCACGGCTTGCTACACGGTCATGTAGCCTCCCGGGATGATTCCTTCTTGCTTTTCCTCGGCTCTAATGATGTCTCGTGACTCGGGATAGGTGCTTACGACGTAGAAATCGACTCCAAAAGCTGCGTTCTTGCCATAGGAACCTCGAAACACAAGATAACTCAAGAGAAGACATTAGTAGCCCAAAAACCGCTTCTAAAAGCGATTAAACCAAGGAAAAACGAGTAAAGCAAGTAGGAAAGACGATATGAATTAGGCATATCAGAGGACTGAGGAAGCTAATCGTCTTAAGGATAAATTTGTCTTAATGTCGCCTGTCTCCACTGAGGCTAACCTTGTTGAAGCTGGGGTCCATCTCATGGTAATAACAAGGGTAAAGATAAAGTGGGTCAGAGTCCGGGTCCTTCTGAGGGGAAAGGTCAGGGTGCTAAGCGAAAGAACAAGGGGAACTCCACTAAGCCAGTTCCAAAAATCCAGAAGCCGGATCCCAACTTGGTGTGCTATGTCTGTGGATAAAGCATATCAATGCCGCCCTAAAAAGAAAGCTAGTCGAACCGTCCAAGCCAACACTGTTGAATTAGATGATATCATTGCTGCGGTGGTGGTAGAGGTCAACCTTATGGCAAATGTTAATGACTGGATTCTGGACACTGGAGCTTCAAGACATCTTTGTGCTAACAATGAGCTATTCTTTGAATTTGAAGATGTAGCTGATGGTGAAAAGGTTTACATGGGTAACTTTTCCTCTGCACTGATCACAAGAAAATGCAAGGTCTTTCTTAAACTAACCTCTAGGAAAACTCTTGCTCTTAATAATGTATTGTATGTCCCCACTCTACGTAGAAACCTAGTGTCTGATGCCTTACTTAACAAAGTTGGAGTGAAACTTGTTTTTGAGGCTGACAAGGTCGTAATGTCTTGTAATGGGGACTTCGTGGGCAAGGGTTATCTCAGTGGTAGTCTATTTGTTTTGAATGCTGACTCTTCTGCTATTGTTAATAATAGTTCTGCTTGCTTTTGCTTATATCGCCAAGTCTATTAAGGTTTGGCATGCGAGATTGGGTCATGTGAATTTTGAATCGTTTAAAAAAATGAATGTAATGAAGAACCTGCTGATTCAGATTCGGATTCGGACTCAGATTCTAACTGTAGTGGTTGATCTTCAGACTTTGCTTCACTCTCATCAAGAGTTACTTAGCTTGCTGCTCCACCTATTTATCAGTACTACCACTACTTCTACCTTCCTCCGTGATTTCAATGATGATATCATCAGACAGACTCTCCTCCAGAATGGTCATCTCAGCGGTGACTGTGTCGTCTTTCTTCTTCAGAAATGAAGCCCACCGTCCCTATTGTTTTAACAACGCTCGCATCTTGATTTGCCACAGACAAAAACTGTTCCTTTCATCAAAACTATCAATTTTAACGCGCATCCCAAACATCTTTCTCACACGTCATAAGAACCTGAAGCTCTGATACCAGTTTGTTATAACGGAAGAGAAAGACAAACAAATTAAGAACATAACATCGAGAGACAAATAGATTTACGTGGTTCACTAACAACCTGTTAGTTACGTCCACGGACAGAAGAAGATGATAATTTATTAATTTGAGAAGATTACATATTTCAGACTGATATCATAATTATTAGGGTAGAGGTACGAAAGTTTATAAAAAGAAATCTTAATCAATCAGCTATTAATTAGAAAACCTTTCTAATTAACAGATATACAGATCATAAATTAATTAGAAAAACCCTAATTAAACAAATTTGGGTCAAAAATCAATTTGAGATCTGAAAGGACAATTGCTAGACACTTATTTCCTAACACACCACATCATCATCATCATCATCATCCAAGTTGTAAGCTCCACACGATCCCTGATAGAATTATTATTGTCACACACAAAATGCACTTACGCCATAAAGACGTAAAAAGGAGGGTGGAAATAAATTTAGGGGTTTGAGTTGAGATTTGGGGGTTTGATGTACGACGAGTAAGGGAAAGGGGATTGAAATGGGGAAAAAAATTAAGGGTTCTTTGTTGAGATTTGGTGGTCTGGTTTCGTTTAGTATGAGATGAGTAAGGGAAACGAGGACTGAATGAGTGTGGGAAAGGAGATAGACTAATATTAGGGGAAAGAGTAATCTATATCTATATATTATATTAAAAGGAGAACAAAGCATTCTTCATCCTCCATTTCCCCAAATCTCAAAGCTAAAGCAAGCCACGTGTCACGATACTATTGGATGGAAGATGAAAATGTATGAAGTGGAAGACGAAAAGGATGAAGAAATTATGGAGGGAGTTATGAAGTGGAAGATGAAAAGGAAGAAGTTATGAAGTGGAAGATGAAAAGGAGGGAGTTATGAAGAAGATGAAAATGTATGAAGTGGAAGATGAAAAGGAGGACGGCGTTATGGAGGGAGTTATGAAGTGGAAGATGAAAAGGAAGGAGTTATGAAATGGAAGATGAAAAGGAGAGAGTTATGAAAAGGAATGAGTTATGGTTGAAAGCTTAACACTTATAATTCACCACCTATATTAATGGGTGTTTTCCTTCCCATTACACCATAAAAATACTGCACATGAACCACGACCCCGATCTCACATACACTAAATTAGCCACATATTATTATTTGTGTTGTCATACCACCCTACAAGGACCAAGAAACCGTTTCAATAAGAGTTCTCGATGCTGAGGTCGCAGGAGATATGGTCACTTCAACCATTGCCGAGCTTCTACAAGCAGATGTCGACGATCAGGTAATGTCAACAGACATCACAAGCCTACTGCTATGATATATTATTGAACATTTACGATTAAATGAAACAATTGGAACAGAATGAGGTATACAAATGCCACAGAACGATAACAGAAGTAAGATCAGATGTTGACTGGCGGTATCAGTCTTGCACATCATGCCCCACTGGAATCGACGAGGACGGAAAGTGTCGCCAATGTAACCAACCAATACCCTACCCCAAACAAAGGTGAGAAAAAACCCAAAAATTATAACTCACCATATAGTATATTAAGCCTATCTACTGCTCCTAAACAATATCACAAATACGTTAATACCCACAACACAGGTATAGATTAATCACTACAATAGCGGACGAAACAACATACGCAACTTTGGTGATTTTTGAGAGAGAAGATGAGAAGATAATCAGAAGACCAATAGAAGCACTGCTAACACAATATGAGAAGGTACGCACAACAAATAATACACCACCTACTCGAAGAAATTTTAACCGTTTTGTCCTATCAAGAGACCAAAAATGGGATGGGGGAAAGGAGAAAGTGTTTGACATACTCCAATAATGTGTCGGGAGAGAATACACCATGAAAGTCAAGATTGGGATTACCAAATACAACTCCGAACGGGAACTAAAGTGTCAAAAGGTAGTACCGACGCCAAAGTACCCTCCAACTCCAACCACAGTGCGAAGGAAGGACAAAAAAACAGAGGTAACAACAACAATTCTTACCAAAGAACACCAACATCTTTTTACACACAAGGCAATATATCCAAACAAGTCTAATGTTTTTGCAGGATCAACCAATACATGACGACTTAGAAAGCCAGCCTACAACAGAGTCTGACCCTCCGGTGAACACCTCAGCTAAGAATGTGAAAAGAAAGATAGACAAGGAGTAAGTTAATTATTATTACGTACATCAACTACAAGCAATTTTTTACTTATGTTTTAGTAACAAAACTTACACACCAAAAATGCCTTACAACATTGAAACGACGGGGAAAGAAACATCCGTAGCGAAAAAACAATCGAGAAAAAGAGGCCAAAAGTTGAAAAGACAAAATAGACCTCGACAAAGAAAAACACAGAACCACCAAAGCATGACTTAAGAACATTATATATTGCAATTATTCTATAGTCTAAGAATTTTTTTAAAGTCTGTTTCTACCTTAGACTGGATCATATCGACTTCTAGCGGTCTTTATATTTACATGTCATATGTCTTTTAGTGGCTTTGATGATACGATCTTCGCAACCTCTGTGCTATTCACGATTACGACACCTTCTACAAGTAAACGCCGCGACCACCACAAGAAATTTTGACAAGTAAAATAGTAATCCTGTGCGGTGCACGGGCATGACGACTAGTTTCATTAAAAAAGAAAACGAAATCTCGTCGAAAAATTGACTAATGGCGAGTTTGGTGCAATTTCTAAATTTTGCTCAACTTTTAGGCGTGAGTTACATGAAAAATTAATTAAGGTGTAAAACCAAGAATAATAAATTTCAATAATAATTAAGCTGAACCGAACTAAACTAAATTGAACTTAGCTGAACTGAAGTTGAAAGAACATGGTCTAAAGCGTGAAAAACTCTATGGAGTATTAATTATTACGATGTCGCTAACTTATAGGAGTACAAATGTACAATACTCATACTCCGATCCGTAATATTCTGTAAATGATATACGAGTAAAAACCAAACTAACTTGTACGAGTAATTTAAATACTCCCTAACATGAATTAATTACCTCCAAATATAATTCACCTGAAAATTTGAACTTAATTCACCTTGGCGCTTACTGAAAATCTCAATTTTTCCCATCAAAATTTTCAAACCAAACTAAATGCTCAATCCTCTTATAAAATCTCAGCCGTCCATTTATCCACACGTCACACAAATAAACGGCTATGATTAACCTAACATTTTTAGTTAAGTGACGCACATGATTATTAACTCTCCCTCTCTCTCCAACTTAGAAAAAAACAAACAAAAAAACACCCGATAAAATTAAATAGCGTACCTCTCTTTCTCTCTCCTCACTTCGCTCAACTTCGATCTCGATTTCTGCAGATTTGTTGTGTTAGAGGTTGATTAATCGATTAATTTCAGCTTTAAGTTGGTCAATTAGTGTTTTTCGGCGGGTTAATTGCTGTTTTGAGCTCAAATTTAGGGTTTTTATTGGTGGTTTGATTCGGATTAATTGAGCTCTGGAAGCTAGGGATTTGCTGAATTTGATGCTAAGTTTGGTTGATTTGTGGTTGGAGTTGTTGTGAATTGTTGGATTTTGATGTATTTTGGCGGTGGTTAGTGTTGTTTAGTTGAAGCTAGGGTTTCTATTTTTGGAAGAATTTGGGGGAGGAGGTATTAATCATGAAAAAGCTGCAGAATTTGAGCTGAATTTGTTAGTGTATTGGTTAGTTTGAGTTTAATTTGGGGGATTTATTAGGGTTTGAAGTAGGAAAGTAGGAGGAAGAATTAGGAAATGTTTTATTCTCAGTTTATTTTGGCCAAAAAGGGGCCTTTGGGAACTATATGGATTGCTGCACATCTGGAACGGAAGCTTCGAAAGAATCAAGTTGCCGACACTGATATTGGTGTTTCTGTTGGTCAGTTTTTTCGTGCTTCATTTCGCTTTTATGCTGAATTTTTCTGTTCGCTTGTATGCTTTGTGTAAATTTGTGTGTTATCGTCTGTATTAATTTTTGTACTGCTTGTGAAAAGGTTTCGTGATTGAAATGTATGATTTGCGCAGTAATTGAATCAAGTGTTAGCTGGTGAGGTTTTGTGGATTTCGCACTGGTGTTGT
The DNA here is from genome assembly GCA_958450325.1 of Agrostemma githago. Lineage (NCBI taxonomy): Eukaryota > Viridiplantae > Streptophyta > Magnoliopsida > Caryophyllales > Caryophyllaceae > Agrostemma > Agrostemma githago. The sequence goes on from OY288249.1 coordinate 5,642,705, forward strand.
AGGATTACATATTTACATGTATGTTTTGCGCAGGAATTGAATCCGATGATTTATTAAAAAGAACCACATAGCTAGCTCTTTGATTCAAGTGTCAGCGGGGGTTAGGTTTGTGGATTTTGTCACGGTGTTGTAGGATTACATGTATGACTTGCGCGGGAATTGAACTTAGTGTGGTTCAAAACAATGGAGCTTGGGTGTTTTATATAAGGGTGTGAAATGTGTGGAAACGGATCAATTTTGATCACTTGCTTTGGTTATGAAGCAGATAGATATAGAAAGATAGAATGTTGGCAATTTATGTAAGAGCATGGAAATATGGAATACGTGTTTTTTTTCAACAGGGAACTAGATTTTATGATTGTTTTTGTGCTGTAATTAATTGCTATTTTATACCAAATGGAGATAAAAAGGTTGAAAATTGGAGATAGATATGGAAGCAAGGGTCATTTATTTTTTGCCAATAGGGAATTAGAATAAATGCACAATTTGTGCCATAGTTAACTATTAACTACCTTCCAATTTTATGCAAGTATTGACACTTCTAATAAATTGCAAATCATGAATAGCTTTCTAATTCGCTGTAGGCTATGTCATAATCGTATAATAAGTACCAAAAATGTCGGTCAAGGAAAGTTTGGCTTGACGAGGCATTCGGTTATCATTAATATGCATGTTTCGGTAGCTGGGATGTGAGGTGAACAGTCAAATTTATAAGAAGCTCACTTCTAAAGTGGAGCAATTGAGGTTTGTTAACCAATTTGTGAAATTGAAGATGATAATTTATCTCAACGCTCCTCATCTCCTTTCTCTATATCATCCTGCCGTATTAGACGTCTCCCATCACATGTTGCGCTCACATATCATCACCAGGTGTCACCGCTGGTAGTTTTGACAGCTTATTTAAATGAAGCTGATGGGAACTCACCAAAAGTGTTCATTATGTCAAATATCTCCCCAATTTGCATTTCTGTCCACGTCTTGAGTAAAACCATTTTTTCTACACTAAAACCCTAGTTTCATTGTTTTTATAACTAGAGTTTACTAAGTCACTCCTCAAGTGTATTGAGTATTGGAGATGCTGCAGTGAAGCTGACGTAAATGTCTAGTGCCTCAAAAGAGGCTCTTTCACTCATGAAGGGAAAGAAGGAATCCGTCTGTATCTTTGATACTGGTTTCTATTTTATGTATTTGGAACTTCGCTCTATGGACGTGAAGAAAATTTAATGTGGCTGTAATAGATCATCTAAGCTCAATATTTAAAACGCTTAACATTTCCTGTTTTTGCTACAGATTCTATATTGTGTCCGGATGTCCCAATTGCTCTTCGTTTGTCAAGCCATTTACTGCTTGGGGTGGTTAGGATATATTCGAGGAAGGTCAATTACTTATTTGATGATTGCAGTGATACTTTGCTTAAAGTCAAGCAAGCTTTTCGCTCCACTGCAGTTGACTTGCCACCTGAACAGGCGAAAGCACCATACCATTCGATTACTTTACCGGAGACTTTTGATCTTGATGATTTTGAGCTTCCAGATAATGAAATATTTCAAGGGTTGGTAACAATTGTGAATTCTTGTTTCATATTGTAATTTGACAGAAGTATATGTTCATTAATCATGATATAAATTTTCACATAATACTATGTATTTGTATTTCCATCAAGTTTTAACAACTAATAATATCCTGCAGAAATGATCGGCATGTTAGTACCCGGGAGCAAATTACATTGCAGGACACTATGGATGGTGCAACTTTTACAACATCACAATTTGGGCCCGATGGTTAGTGTGCGTTTCCTTAAATTTGTTGTTGTGAAACTTTATTTGGAATACTTCATTTGCATTTCTTTTGGCCATTAGAATTCTTATCTCGTTTTTCCATGTGCCTAACTATTATTTCATCGTTGTAGAGCGTTTTGGTGATGGTGATGCATCTCAAATTGGTTTGGATCTTGAAGAGGTAATTACTTTCTTACCATTTATTTATCTTGTTTGGGAGCTTGGCTACAGCTTTTGTTGATACAATATGATACTCTATATGATATTATGATATATTTTTTTTTTCTTAAATAGTAGATGTGTGTGTTCGTATTAATAGAAAATAAAAGTTACTGCACTTCGTAACTAGCACCGTGGTCCTCACAGTCCTCGTTTTTAGATCTGGATTTACCACCCCACCCCACCGATGCAGTGATCCGTCTTTATGCTGAATAATACATTATTGCACTCAAAGCATCTGCCTTTTGGGGCATGTTAATGCAGCAAAGAAGTGATTGACCTTATTGAGTCCCTATGCACGTCTCGGATTTGACACGAAGTGTCTTCACATATGGACATGACACAAATACATTTGTTTTGTAGAATATTATATTTTTCTAGTATTTTATTCTGAATAGACTTGGTGTTAGTGCCTTGTTTTATTTTGGCTTTTTGGACTGTCGATGTCGTATCGAATACGATTAGTGTCGGACACGCGACACGGCTGATCAGTGAAGTGTCATGGTAACAAAATTGAGTCCACATTTTAGCTGTTTTCCATGCAAAATGGTTACTCATCGGACTATGCTGGTGTGTTCTGACTCTGGATCCACTTACTTTTTTTCCCCTTTGTGCTCCGATTTCCATTGATTTATAGCTTTGGGTTTTGATTATCATCTGCCATTTGATGTGAATGGTTTGGGTAGTAAACTGCTAATTCTTATATACCATGACATGCAAAACCCACCAAGTTTAACTTGTGTAAAATTTAGTTTGCTGTGGAAGTAAGGCTTCAGATGTTTTTAATGTAAATATGAAATGAGCAAGTTAGTGGAATACTGGGCTAGATGTCCCACAGACGTTTATTTGTGATTGTATATGTTCAAGTTCAACTAGCAAGTAGCCATAGAGGACTGAATGTTTATTGAGCAGAATAGTTATTTGCTGCTAGTCTGCTACACTTTCTCTGGCTATCTACTTATTCCTTATAGTGGGAACTAGACTTACGATGTTGCACTTGTTCAAAGATATCCAGCCCAGAAGTAAATTATTATGTTTCATAGAGGACCAAGACCAAAGACAATGAGTTGGATGATGTGAAGGTTATTTATCATCTGCAAGTGAGATGATGACGTTTTCCCTTTCGCTTCAGCTTTTAACTTTATTTTTCCATCTGCAGGACTTGTTTTTGGAAAAAGAAGATGCTGCAGGAACTAGTGGAGTTGTAAAGGATACAGCGTAAGAAATTATATGAGCATTCATTTTTTTGCCTTTATTCACAATTCTTCTGCATGGCTATATTTGCTTGGTTTGTAATTGCATTCTATTTGCCTCTACTAGTTTATGTTTAGTGGCTTATTGTTTTCATGTTTCAGGTTTTTCTGTGTATCTTTCCAAGTATATACGAAGTAGTTGCATAGGGAAAAAAAATATAGATATTGTGGAAATTGGTCGATTTTGTTAGTCTGTACTTGACAAATCTAATGGGCTGGTTAATGGTTAATTGTATGCATTCTTGAGCTGCTTCATACTTTAGACAAGGAAAATGCTTGGAGACTTGTGTTAGCCGCATTGATTTCTCTTACAGATTTTTTCTGTGGTTATTTCCCCTGCTGAATATTTTATTTAGTTTTACTCGCATCTGAAAGACTTCACTTCTCCTAGTACCTTCTTTTTTTCCCTCACACTTTTGTTTTTTTTCCTGTCTTGCTCCAATTTACAATCGCATTTTCCATTCTCTCCAGCATTGATTGTTGTCCCACCCACTTTGGCTGTTCCATTTGACGATTTGTGTAAGCCAATGCCATGTCATTTTTGGTATTAGACTCTATTATTTCTTTAAGGCTGCTTTTCTCCCCTCTTCTGAAATCTGTGTTTCTTTTGCTATGTTTTTGTCTAGTTCACATTTTCAGAAATCAGATTGTAATTGCGACTTTGCTATACAATTGGATTATCGAGAAGGAGTGCTACTCATAAGCTTCTTTAAGCTATCGATATTGATGATTTTTCTATTTAATTGCAGTGTTGACCAGTCTTCTGCAAAGGAAACTACATCTTTCAAAGACGAACACGATGAGAGAGATTCTGATCTTCCACTAAATTCATCTTCCAATTACTTTAATATCCAGGTCAGGTTTCTACTTTCTGTTTTGAGGTTGTTGGTTTTCTATTTCATTTCGAATGAAAAGACTGCAGATAGATAAATCTCTAATTGATAATTTTTCTGTAGTTCTTCAGTAAAAAGGTCAATGTTTGAAACTTGTAACTGCTTTATATCCAGGCACCCTCTACCCCTGGACTGATGGACGAACCAAACTTGGCTAGTGTGGAAGAAGCATTGGTCAGTGATGATCATATGGATGATGATCATGACATACCTGAATTGGCAGCAAAACAAGTGCCTGGAACTGAATCCAGTCAAGTGGAGCCCTCTAGTGTGCGAAGCAATGAGTTAAGTTCCAATGGGAATCTCCACCAGTTGGATGAGCCGGAAAACAAACATGTAAGTTCAAATATATCCGTACTTCCAAATGAGGTTGTTGAAGCTATTCCACCTGGCAACACACATTCATTTGATTCGAATGAGCATATCGAGACAACTGCTGTGGATAGTTTAGAAAATAACCTGGAATATACTCCTCTCCAAAACAAAGAAACTATGGCTGTCGGTAGTCAATTCAGCAAAAGAGATGATGAACATGATTTCGCCGACTTAAATATGTGCGGGTACACCATTCCTGCTGAAGTCCATGATCGAGATATCTGTGTAGACGCTAGCAAAGCTGATCTTAATGGCCCCCATCTTCCTGACTCTGGCATTCCGTCAGAAAATAAGAATATTTTAACACTTCAAGAAGCTAGCATCTCGGAGGAAATTGAAACTGTTATGGTAAATAATGGTTTTCAATGTCAGATATCAGATCAGCCGTGTCTGAACCTGGAAAATTCTGAAGCAATAAAAAATAATGGGATGGAGGAATCATCAGTTTTCAGTACTCCAATGCTTAAACCTTGCAATTCACATGGCCACAGTATTCATGGAGTGGAGGAAGTGCCTGATGTCTCCACGCTTCCAGCTGAAAATTATGGGTGTTCACTGGGCCTAACTTCCAAACAAGATGCTACTAATGTTTCTGAGATTTCAACAGTTGTTCACGGTTGGTTGGGTCCCTAATTTTCTAAATTGCAGTGCTATTTATTACAGCCAACTGGTGTTGGTTCTTAATATGATGTTTTTTAATTGAAATAGGAACGGATTCAATGACGTCAATTCGGAAGGCAGATCATATAACTTGTGAAGGTTCTGATTTTATTACCAGTGACAGGGCTTTGGACAATCAAATAAGTTCTGAAGGTTATGATGTTATTACCAGTAATAGGCCTTTGGAGAATGATTGCTTGGGACAAGCATGTTCAGAGACTGAAAATAACTCAAAAGTTTCTGATTTCTCAGCGCCGGAGAAGTTGCTCTCAGTGCCTAATCTGCCTACTGGTCAACTTGACAATATTCATGCTGAGTTTACGCCTGGTGTAAAGATTGTAGCAAGAGATGGTGATTGTACAGAAGCTGTAGCAGGAGATGGAGATGCTAGTTTTGAAGAATTTTTATCTGGAAAGAAAAGAACTTATACTGAAAGTACCTTGACAAATCAGAGTCTGAATTCAGCAGCATCTTTTAATGCTGATCAATCCAAACAATCTGTGAAACTTGTTCCCGAAGATGATGATCTTTTGTCGTCCATCTTAGGTATTGACTTATTATCCAATCTCCTATTTAACAGAAGCAAACAAAACTCTTAACTGTGTCTGGCTTAAAAATTGATGACACCATTGCTTTTAGTAGTGAGACTTACTTGCTTTGAGCGGTCTTCTGTACGATAGGATGGATACCCCCACGCAATGCATCTCCTAGCTAAACCCCAATTTGTTGGACTAGAGCGTGATAATTTTTTTTTTTCAAATGCGTGATATTCCCTCCTTCCCCATAGAAAAGCGAGGATGTTTCAGCTGCATCAAGCTGTCAACCCATATATTAAGATATCTACCTTACTGATATGTCCATGAGTGTATTTAGATAATCTACCTTTTTGGAAAATATCAATTGGTGTTGGTATTTTTGAAGAAAGAGAAGATCAAGTACAAAAATTGAAAATCAACTCAATTTTCAGTTAAAGACAAGTTGAAAGTTCAGCATGTTTAGTGTAAGGTTACGAAATTACGGTTAGATTGGCCTTTCCCACTAATTCACTATATTGCGTCCACGACGGAGCAAGACAGAGATTCACTCTGACCGTGTAAGCGACTGATGCCACATATTAACACTAATGTCTAGAGGATATAATTTGGTTAAAAAGTGGGTGTCAGTGAGATTGATCTTTTTGTAACTGTTGATGTCATTCATATATATAACTGTTGATCCCCTTCTCTCTTTGAAAATGTAAATACTACGGAGTAGTATTTTAGGTAAGAGGGTCTGTGCTATTGTCAGGTTGTTTTGTTGTGCACTTGTACTTTGCTGTATTTAGTTTTCAATGTCCGTTTAATTGTTCTTATTGTTGTGACTTGTATGTCTGCTTTGTTCTGGCAACGTTGTCATTTTCTGGTTATCTTCTGTTTCAGGTGGAAGGTCTACCACATTTAAAATGAAGCCCACTCCACCTGTTTCTGACAGTTTACGTGCGAAGCGTCAGCGAACTTCTACACGCTCAAGTGCTCAGAAGAGGAAAGTGCTTATGGACGATTCTATGGTATTGCATGGCGAGTGAGTATTACTTGCTTATGGCTTCTATTGTTCTGTTTATACTCTAATTAGATCAACAGTGTTTCCCATATGAAAAAAAAAAGAAAGTAGAGAAAGCGCATGGATGTAAATGAAGATTCCTAAATTGTAGGGAAAGAGCACCCTAATAAATGGGTATTTTGAGGAAGTGTCGGGTGTTTCAGAGTGCTACTGCCAGTTTTAGTATGTAGCAAAATGATAAACTCATCGTTACTTGCGGTTCTTAGGTGTTACCATTGGTGGCGGTTTGTAATTTGAGTGTTATGTGCTGATCTTCTTCTTTACTTATCTGACAACTTCACAATACCTTCCATTGTGATCTTCTTTGCAATTATCTGCCTGTAAGTTCTAAGCCCTTTTTTTCACTTCTCAGCATGATAAGAGAACAGCTAACAAACACTGAAGACATTCGCCGCGTGCGAAAGAAAGCTCCTTGTACGCGGCTTGAGGTTTGGGTGCTTCAAAAGCAATTCTTGGGGGATGAGATATTCAGCGAACCTTTATTGACAGGTATATTTTTCTTCTTTTAAAGTCTGAGGCAAATAATCAAAATTTTGTAGAAAGAATAACTTAATGATTACCATTGGATTAACTAACCCCTTTGTGTCCCTCTTTAGCAAGTTAACTTGAATCATGTTCAGTTTTTTTTGCTTGCTTTGTGGCTTAGGCACAAATTGGCTTGGGGTCATTCCTGATTGAATCAATAGGCTTTATTTTGATCTTAACCTGGTTATTAAGCTGGGCAGGGTTGTTTCAGATGTAGGCATCTGTTTGTTGGCTTTAGTAATCGGGTTGGTTCAGTTCTTTATTCTATGCTTCATAATGTGTAACTGTGTTAATAGTCCAATACGTATATACTGTTGGCCTTTGAGGCTAATGTCTCGTTCTAGCATATGGCGGTGTATCATATTTGTCTTGTCTCCCCCCCTTCCTTTTTTTGCCTTGATGAACAAGGTGCTTCTGCCACACATCCAAGTGCACTTTTGCCTTTTCTGTATATTGTCATGTCTAGATGGTAAAATGGATATACTTGGCTCGAGCCTAGTTGACTTGTGACGATTTTTTTTCAGGTTTGCTTCCCGAATTCAGGTGTTTGCACTCTCAACAACTTGATTTGAGTGGAATCGTAATTGTGCAAGACGATAGAAGCAAGGGTTCAAATGAGACCGGCACCTCTTCCAGGTTACATGGTGAAAGAATTGAAAACGAAAGTTTCATGCCTTCTGCTGCTGGGGACAAGGAGAATCAAGAGCATGCAGACAGTCTTGAAAAGACCCCATCTATGTATGAATCAGGGTTTGTGGCAGATGCTCTCCAGAAAGAATTGGAGACGTTTGATAATGAGATCGCGAAACAGATGTCTAATCAAGATGTTCCTGGGAAAAAGGCTGACATGGAAAATGACGATCAAGTTGCTGTTGAGGGTAATCAACCAGTAGTTTCTATTGCTGAGCAGACGTCTTCAGTGAGTCTTGTTCCCGAAGTTACTTGTAATCTAAATAATTTAACAGACACCACCGAAGTTGATACACCTTACGTGAATGAGACTACTGATGTAGTAGCGTCTGGGGACATTGATGCATCTTGTCGGTCAATTGAATTCACTAGGGAAGATATCTCTACAAAAGAAGAAGAATGCAGGTTGGGTGGAGAAAATCAGGTAGAAGATGTTTTTGTTGATGGGAAATCAGTTGATGGAAGTCTATTGGAGAAGAGGGAAGGTATTGTCTCAGCTGACACAATTGCAGTTATGGAGGATGTACGGGGTACTTGTTCTTCCCCAATTCAAGATATTGCTGTCACTGATTCTGTAGAATTGGAAACCAGAGATTCTCCAAAATTAGACACGGTTTTCGAGGAACGTCATTTGGATGAGTGCAGACCTGAAAATGAGAAAGAATTTATTGTCTCTAATGCGGAACATGATGACAGCTACCCTAAGTCAACTAATTTCCTTGAAGAGGATGTGAATATAGAGCATTCACATATAGTAGAGACTGATTTGAACTCCGAAGACATTAGAATGAGTGGGAATGATGATCAACAGTTTTTGGAGGCAGATTCCACACTTGTGACTGATCCTATGTCTGTTCCTAGTGGATTCGCAGTAGAGATTGATTTGAACTCTCAAGACATTAAAATGAGTGGGAAGGATGATCAACAGCGTTTGGAAACAGATCACACACTTGTGACTGATCCTATGGCTGTTCCTAGTGGATCCACCAATCCTGCAGACCTTCCTGTAAGTGTTTTTTAAATTGCTAATCTTGAAATCATGGAGGTTAATTGTGGGTCTCTACTCTCCAGTTCATCAGATGGATGTTTGATAGTCAGTGTCTTGAGAATATAGACATGCATCAATATATAATAGAAGCAGATATAATCACTCACCTAATAATTGTTGCGTATTTAGTTTTCTTTTGACCTTTTCACATCACACTATGGCTGGCTTGACTATCCAGTTCTAACTGAAGTCACATATTGGAGCGTAATGTCGTTAATCACTATGGACCAAACCGCATATCTACTACCCAACAATATTGGCTGTGATGTGTAATGTGAAACATAATTGTTGCCGTAATAGTTTTCCTTAAATTTGTGCAAAAGGTAAGTTTATACTCCGTAGTATTGAGTAGGGACTAGTAGATTGTATGATAAAGCATATAGACGAGATAGAATCCTCAAAAGAAATAAATGGATAAAGATATAAGAATGAAGACGGTATCAGATTGTGCTGGAATTTGTTTTTTGTTCTATGAGAACATTGGGAGGTACTTTTGTTGCTTTAGACAAAATTAGCTCGTTAGTACCAAGTAGCATGGACATTATTGAAGTTGTGATTCTCACTGCCTTTCTGTACAATATCTCTTAATCTGTACGCATATGAACCAAGGAAATGTGATTCCCTAGTATTAAACTGTCCCGAAATTTGAGAAAATGGAACTAATGGAGTCATCAAGTCTCTGTTCTGTTCTTGAGGGAATGATCTTTGCTGTTGCCTTTCTACAGGACTTTGGGATGGAGGTGATGGAGCATGATACAGGTTCGTTTTTCCTCCCTTTTGTTAAATTTATTATAAATGTGCTTTGCTGCTGTCCTACTTTTGTTCTTACCTTCGTTCTTTCTTCAATAAGCACCTCAGAGAAAATCTAATGTTTTTGCATGCTTGGGGTGTTAAGAAAAAGTGCAAAACATAAGTTTTGCTAAAGCTTATCCTATTCGTAATCCTTGAATGAATACTGCAGTGGAAGGTAGTTCCATGAATCAGTTGGAGTATTTAAATATTCTTTTCTGATCTTCCAGATTTTCTGAATGTTGATGACGATGATGTTGCCGAAGATTATGAGGATGATGCACCTAACCCTGAAGAGAAGCGTATGCTAGACAACAGTGGCTGGTCATCTCGAACAAGGTAGTGTGTTGATTTCACTCAATTTATTGTTTCTCAATGACCAATGCTCTTCTAGCACCTGATTAATCTGTTCGAAAATTGAATTTGATTCTTTTTGGTTCAGAGCTGTTGCCAACTATCTCAAAGTCTTGTTTGAAAAAGAGAACCACCATACCAAGATGGTCATCCCATTGGAGAGCCTTTTAGTTGGGAAAACTCGTAAAGAAGCATCTCGAATGTTTTTTGAGACACTGGTATGTCGTCGATCTTATATTTGTCTTATTCAACTAATTCTTCTGTCCCTCCATGCCAATTTTATTGTCCTCTTTTTCTCATAATTAAAAATGGGATGGACGGAGTATTTCTCTTCTACGATTGCCCTTACTAACCCTCCACCCTCACTAGTCACTACCTTAGGTTTAAAAAGGAAAACAATCTGAATTCGAATTTGAATTTGAATGGGTCTCCCTTCTCTCTTGAAGGGCTTATGCGTCTTAACATTAAGACGGGTCAAATACCGTAACATACACAGAATATGATACGAAGTACAAATATTTTGCTAGTCCGTAGATACTTCACTCTGCCTTTTTTATGATACTTGACCTCCTATAAGCTTAAGACGATATACCCGTCTTAAACAAGGATGTGTTCAAATTGTATACATCCAGCAAAAGCAGTCTTTCAGCGAGCAAAAGAGTCCGACCTTGTCAGCAGTCTCGACTAATAAAAGAAAAACCGTAAATTTGAATTAGATTTAAATGTTTAAAGTTGCAGTTTGATTTTTTTTTTTACTGATAATATATATTCCTCCTCTTTGACAGGTCTTAAAAACGAAGGATTATATCGACACAAAACAGGAGGCCGCTTTCTCTGATATCAAAATAAAGCCTACAGCAAAGATAATGAAGTCACAGTTCTGATCTCAAAAAAATACAACTACATCATAAGACTAGTGAATATCCATCCATCCATCCAGTGACTCGTCTCGTCGTAGTTAGTTGACGTAGCTCAGATATCGGTTATCAGTTTGAGGTGCTCTATACCCGTTATCTCTATTCTTTAGCGAAAGTATTGGTCGGTCTTCTGCTTTTTATTTTTTTCTGTCAATTGGTAGGTTAACAGAGTATAAAGACTGGTTGCTCCCTCGTCCTATTAGCATGTTTGTAATAACCTGATTTTTCGATTATTATGGTGTATATTTGTAAAGCTGGTGTTAGACATACTCATAGTGTCTGTCTCATACTAGTAGCTCTCTTACTCTCATCACTCATGACGGTGTATGGATCGACTTGTATAATTTGTTTACCGAACCTATCTGGTGCAAGCTGTTCAGTTGTCGATGAAACGAATCGAAGATATATATGAACAAATGTTAAGACATTACTGCAAGTTTTGTTCACCATTGTTGTTCGCGAGAGGGTTGCTGCCAACTTTCTCCTCTTACATCGGGTTATAATAATGTTTGTTTACGTTGCATAAATGCCAATGAGATGGTAAAAATTATATGTTGTTGAAACACTGAAGTCATATTGTCCTTCATTTTGGTTTAATCCAGCAATCTGATGCGTGCCATTATTTAACCTTGGTACATTTAACACGATTAATTAGGAATGGTACGAGGCATAGACATTACATCCCTAATATGTCTTCATGTAAGATAGAACGAAAATCGAGGCGGACACCTTTCAAATCTTCTTGACTCTTTGATTCGCTTCACTTCACGGTAAGTATGGTCTTCCGTTATTAAGATTTGGCGCATAGGAATAAGCGAATAACGGATGAAGGACGTTCTGGTTCTAGATTAGCATGTGGGGACTGTAAGCCTTGTTGTATCCCTCCCAACGACGACCCATTCCTAAACCAGGCCAGACCAAAGTGCGAGGAATAATGCCTTCATTGATGAGCTACAACATCACAGAAGTGCGAGCACCATGCTTCAATAAAGTTGTCCAAAACCTCCATAAATAACCGTTTCGATCTTCAAAACCTCCAAGATGGCCTCACCTCATCGACGATTCAATTCTACTGTATTTGCTAACCAAACAAGATCATAGTATTTTGCTCAGAATTCATAGGTTTTGAGAACATGATAAAAGTTTTAAGCACATTACAACAGCATTATTAATCTACAAAACTTGCCTCAACAAAATGCATCTTCATGGTTTCTACTACTACTACTACTACTACTACTACAGCTAGACAAGCAAATGTATCTACAACACCATCACATGTTCGAAAACTGACTCAAACATGGCTGAGAATCAATCGAGTTATTAGACGATCAACTCTTTGTTGAAGATCCAGCTAAACGGAGCGAGGGATGCTTGTTTTGCACGCGCTTGGGCTCTCTCCTCCAGTTTCCTGATTCTCGGAGCCAACCCACAAACATAATCTTGGGCTTTACGGCCCTCGCCTGATAGGCCCGTCAAGGTAGCCACATTCCATCTTTGCACCAAAAACTCGAGGATGTCGGCGTAGTCTCTTGCAGTGTAGACCCCGATGCGTTGTGCAACGGAAGCGTAGTTTTCGAAAAGGTTGTCGTCATTACCATCGTACATCAAGTGAGCCGGCATAGATACTTTCTTTCTCATCATATCAGCCAAAGCCACTACCGTGTCGTTTGGGTCGATCTCAAAGAGCTTTTCAACGATTTTTGTGTAGGCAGTTTCGTGGCGTTTTTCATCGGCAGCTATAATCCCACAAATTTGTGCCAGTTTAAGGTCTCCATGTTCTTTAGCATGCCTTGCTGTATTACCATGTGATATGAATGTAGCTCTCTCTTGGAAGGAGGTGTAGACGAAACCAAGATATGGGTTGTTTTCAGTTTGTGGATCCTGTCAAAGTTTTTCAACAAAAAGTTGTGAACACTAACTATGAAAAACTGCATCGCTAGATAACACGTCAACAACTGTTCAACATGAAAAATATAAGTATATAAGAGAGGAATGAGGAAGCTGACCATCCCAGATCCAATAAGGTATTGAATAGTCTTCTCGATTTGCTTCATGTCAACTCGTCCGGAGAGATAAAGATACTTGTTTAAGAGATCGCCGTGCCTGTTCTCCTCGGCAGTCCAGGCCCTAGTCCAGACAGCCCAAGGATCAAGGCTAGCACCCGTCTCATCTCGGACTCCGTCCAAAGTGTTAAGCATGGTCTGGTAAGTTGGTAGGGCTTCCTCTGTGATCATATCTCCTACCAATACAACAAGGTAATCGTCCGGAATTTCTTTAGTTCGTTCACGAAGTTCCTTGATTTCTTCTTCAAATCCTTCGGACGCAGGGTCCGGTAGGAAATCTTGTGGTTGCCAGCATTTCTCCACCGGCTTTAGAAGCATCAGGAGATTTTCTTCAGCCCAGTTCTCTAAAGACTTGAACAGCTCGATCTTTTGGGGTGGCAGCGAGTGGGTCTTCTGGATGTGTACTTCCTTTGGGGGCATGTATGGTTTTCGACCATTCGGAATTTCCCTGCATTAACAAAGCCATTCAAGTCGGGAATATAAAACAACGGAAATGGCAATGACGGACCTAGAATTGAAGGTGGAAAACCCACATAACAAAACTAATTTGTCAGAATACGAGTACCCCCAAATGTTATACAGTAGATCTACCAATGAACATCAATCCCAAATTAGTAACCAATGCAATACCAAATACTTCTTGAGTTTACGATCTAGCCGATCCATGTCATCGTTTTATTGAGACATGGGAGTAGACAAAGAAAACACATATAAATGGGAAGGAATCGACAGAGAATCTGATCCGTCATTTGATATGTAAATTATTAAAGCATCTAAACGAGAGAGGCTATGACGGAAATTTGAGTATCTCAAATTTGTTCATTCGAGTGATCAAATGGTAATCAGTCCAATTGTTTCTGTTCGTACAAAATAACTCGATCTCATAGTTTAATTGCAAGTATATATAAATAAAAGGGTAATGTAGGAAAATACATAGAATTTTGAGATACTACCAACTTTATAAAACCAAGATACAAACATCTTCTGGAAGCTTCAAATGAAGGATTATGTAAGAAGCGAATGAGATGGCAAGAAACAACAAAGGCTATAAACTACATATGAAAATGGAATATAAAGCATGATCATCAAAAGCATTTAGACATCAGTTTTTGAACAGAGAAGCAAGAAAAGAGCAGGATAGGATAGAAAATGGAATGTGCCAAGAATGGTGATCTGACAATTCAGAATGAAAGGAAGGTCAAGTAAGAGCAATCAATTCCAAAACATGTCATCTTCAACTACTCCATCTTACATGTGTAATTATGAATATTAGAGTAATTATTTTACAAGAGCATCACACATTCATTTTCATGTTGGAAAAACTGATGATATTATGATTACATGAAGCCAACAAATCAAATAAAAACAATTGCACCCCACCCCACATCTCAGGTTTTGAATCCTAAGTTATGTACAAATTGATCAACAAACAAAATTGTTGGTATGTAGTGTAGTGTAGCGTATTTAATTTACATATATGAGCTGGAAGTGGAAGTAGTATGTGTATGTTTGAGCTGATAAAAGTAGCAATTGGGTAGTAGACACTAGACACTGGACAGTTGAGCTTCTAGAGTTGGGTAATTAAATATACAGATGGATGGAGTTGGAGTAACTGCAATCCACCAATAATAATAATAATAATAATAATAATAATAATAATAATACTAGTACGACTACTAATTATATCGTCTGACCCTGAATCTGAATGTTAAATCCTTGAGACTTGAGACTTGAGACTGAGACGGCCATCGCATATCTCCCTCTAAACACTAAAATAGATAGGACCCTTACCCTTGTTTTGCTATGCTTTGTTTTTAATAACCTAAATAAAGTAAAATTAAAATGAATATTGTCTAAGAACCGTACATAGAGCTTAATATTTCCATTTCTAATGATAATAACTTTGTAAGGCTTGCTTTATTTAGCATATTAACGTGTAACTAGTGGACACACGTTAAAAAACCTGTTGTTTTTGTCCTACATTCTTGGTATTTGACGCGTTATAAGATTATGATCGAGATCAAATTTAATTTGTGATGTAAGAACTGAATACAATCAATCAAGTTGATGATGATGATGATGATGATGATGATTTGAAGCAAATAAAATCATTAAATCAAAATGGTGAACTACTCCTACTGATACCAACTGATTTAATTAAGCTAAGCTCCCATATTCCATCTATTTACCTCCATTTTAATTTATTACACTACTTTCTATTTTGGCTACCAATTACTCACTCCACTTTCATTTTCATACCCGTTACTAGTTTCCATTACCCTTTCTTAAACTCATCTTCCTAAAATAAATAAAAGTAACCTCCAATCTAAGTTGGTTTCACTTACGATCGTTCGCAAATAATATAAAAGACAAACAAATTAAATAGAGAGAGAGAGACACGAACTTGGAGGTGATGCCTAGCGACGAACCCATAAAAACACGATGATAAGGAGATCCAACATGAATAGATCCATGAAACATCGACGACGATGAGAAGTTTGATGATGAACTGAATGTTGTCGATTGAAGTTTCAATGCCATTTTTTGTTTCTGTTACCAAATTGATTTTCAATGTGATCGATCACCCTAAGCAAGCTACTGTATGCGTCAAGTCGTAGATTATATTATTATTATTAGTGAGTTGATTAATCAATTTAATCAATGATGATTTTGTGTGAGAGACAGAGCGACGGTGTTAACGAGGGAGGAAGAGAGGTGCGCAAATAAATTATGATGAGATGAGCAAAACCAAGGACAATGGTGCACATGCACGCAAGTATTTGGTTTGCTTCATAATTGCCCACTTGTCCCCCCCCATCACTTTTATTCTCACTACATCCTCTTTCATTTTTTTGTCTCATTCTATATATTACATCACCTATTGCATAAATTAAATATGCAACAAATATTATAACTTGTTGATATGTCATCAGTATATGGTGTCACACACAAAAATGGGACGGAGAATCTGCACTGTTTTAGTCCAGATTAAGTTGAGTAATATACTAACATGGTTCGTAAAATTCATACTCTTGTTAACGTAAAGCATCAGAGAGGCAACCTCTGACATTCTCTGAGACCCTTGTTTGCTATTTGTGCAGGAGGTGAGGCGAGCTAGCTCAGACGACTACCACCACCTATCGATCAACCGAGCTGACACAACTTAATTGTTTGATCTCACATATATTTTTCTCAAATGATAGTCTTGCTATTGTTAATTTTAGAAGGCCACATGATGGAAGAGAAATACCGTCAGTACAACAAGACTCCAATATAGCAGCAGTGGCTCGTAGAGACAAAGTGTGAAATATCCTACATTGATTGAAGATGTTCTATTTACGAGCTTAAATGACTAGTGCTTAAAGGGATTGAAAGTACTACTCATATCAACAAAGTGCACTTTCTTTCTCGTGTTGGTCTGTGGGACCAGTACAGAGCCTGGTGAGCTACCGCGACTAACATTTCCGGTCCTAGTCTGGGTCGGGGTGTTACAAAGTGAGCAGTCCTACCCGCGACAAGGAGCCAAAACATGGCTTAACCAGGCTAGACAATCAAGAGGAAAGAGAGAGGAGGATTCACTCCCCGCTTTGAACATTATACAACTCTCAATCGACCTCGGGACAAAATGTTCAAGATTGAAAAACACAATGACAAATGATATCAACCCCGAAGGATAATAAACAACCATACAGGGGATCAGAGCAAGTTCGGAGCGTTCCACGACAGTAAGGGACACACCATAGAAGCGTGCCAGAACTTGAAAGACAAAATTGAGGAACTTATCCGCAGAGGATGGTTGACCGCGTACGAGGCAAGAAGAAATCGTAGCAACAAAGATAACAAATAAAGACAAGAAAGAGCGGATCAATGAAAGGACGTCAATGTCATACACATCGTCGTAGAATGAGTGCCCGACGATAGAAAAAGTCGATGAAGTCAGAAAAATCACTTACGAGAGTTGTCCCAGCAAATCTATTACACCGCCCCCGAGAGAATAACAGTGCCAAAGTAGGACTGAAGGTGCGACTGAATCTCTAGCGCATTTATTCTGTGACTACCCCTTCTCCTCTAGGGGTTTGGAATGGATAATGTGACCTCGAGTGAGAACAAAATGTAATTCCTTAGCTTCAACAACATTAAAATCTAGACTATGGAGGAATTTGGTTACTCAAAAAATAGAAAATTTGGAGGAACTTGAACTTCCCAAAGAAAATGAATTCTTGGATGATGGAGAAGTAACTCACCAACACCCTGGTCATTCACACTTCCCCATATTTTCCTTCAATGATTGAAATATTTGCCCCCAGTATAATCATATGTTTCCGCTTCTCCCTTTAATCATAAATATGTGCAAGGTTGATTGATTCCCGATTCATTGATCTGACTTCTAATGTCTTAGAACCTGTTACTAGTACTTTCAAGTTAGAGATTTTTTTTAGAAACATATCTTTTTTATTTAAGTTATGCAGACATATGTTCTATTTTTTTGGAGTTATGCATGAACATGTTTTTTTATGTTGGTAATGTAACTTTTGCTACTACCGTTTTTTTTGAAGGATCCTAACTGGATCGTTATATTAGATCAATAGCCGCCAAATCTAAAAAGACTTGCGGAAAATTCGAGTACAGCGCATATTCCGACTCGGGCTCAAGACCCGACCGAGCTATAAGGTGAGCAACAACCAATTTGTTTTGGTAAAAATTTACCGGATTATCGTTTTTTGGTAGCGGGTTAAAGTGATCGGCCTATAACTACGAGTTAACAATATTGCGACGATACTAGTAAACGAAGAACGACGAACGATGAAAAAGGAAAAGAAAATGACACAAGACATTTTGGTGACGCGGAAACCCGATGTGGGAAAAACCGCGGGGGGAGTCGGAATCCCGCCAATATTTCACTATGACCAAAAGAATAACGAAAAGAATACCGAGAGTACAAGTATTTATGCTTGATAATAATAAACTATGGAGTATTATACTGCTTTTAGTGATGTAGCTTGATGGTAGAGTGTTAAGAGTGTGTCCCCTTTTCCCTTGGTCTTGCTTTCTTGGTGCAACTTCCTCTTGAAGCTGCTCCTCTTTCTTAGGGAAGGTTTCCTAAGATCTAGGAACCACCTTGACCCTTTTCTCCTGAGCTTGCTCCTATCATGCAGGAGGAATCCCTAGAATTTATGGAGTAGTTGTTTGACCTCTTCTTCTTGCGTATGGATTGAAGGGTTTCAATGGGTTGGCCCATGCTTTTGAGTTATGACCGGCCCAATGACTTTTTCACTAACTCCCGACTTTCGACCTTTGACCTTTGACCTTCGACCTTTGACTTTTGACCCTCGGCTCTTGACTTTAGACCTTTGACCCTCGGTTCTTGACTTTAGACCTTTGACCCTCGGTTTTTGACTTTTGACCTTTCATTTGTAATATGCCACGTCGTACTTTGAGGATGCGGATTTTTATCCCGAACAAATTCCCCCAAATTTCCGACTAAGCTCATCTTAGGCGGGAATTTCCGTTTACCTGGATTGTAGACGGCTTGCGTGATGATTGATTCTTGGACCCGACTATTCGGCCTAAACCCGGAGCAGAGGACATTTCGCAATTACCGTTTTAACTATGTTGATAAACCATTTTAACTATTTCACTATTAGAAAAAGAATAAGCTACTTATAAATTCATATGAGACGGTCTCACAATAAGTTTATTGTGAGACCTCTCACAAGATGAGTAATTATTTTAATAGATTTTTGGGAAATTCCCACTTGTACCCTTCAAGTTTTCGCTTTTCCCACTTGTACCCCAACTTATTATCAATTAACAATTATACCCCTAAACTCCATTAATTAGTACAAACCGTGATCAAACTTTACTTAGACGTTAGTTTTGACTGTTAAATGCCAACATGGCACTCATAATTTAATGACATGGCAAGTGGCTTGTGACATGGCATACCATGTATTTGGAATTACTCGTACTCCTCCTAAAACACCATTCAGTTTCATTTAAAAAAAATCAAACCCTTCTTCTTCCGTTCTTCGTTCCCCTGTTCGAACGGCCTTCACTGCAACATCATCATCATCACCTGCAACATCATCATCATCAAAGTGGCCTGGATCAATCAAGTTCTAATTCAAGTGGCAAACTAATTAAGGTATGGTTCTTCTATCTTCTTTGTCATCCCAACAACTGTTTCATTTTTTTGATTTTAGAAAGCTTTGATCGAAATTAGGGTTCTTTTATAGTAATAATTCGTGTATCTTGTGATTAATTTATGTGGGTATTCGAAATTTACGAAGGTGTTATGAAAACTCCGATTAGGGTTTAGGGTTTCTGAAATTGGAATCTGGGTTCTTTAGGATGAAAAATTGGAACCTGGTGCGACATATGGAATCCCACAGTTCACACTTTCACAGCATGTATGCACATATGATACCCGAAATAAGGGTAACAAATTGAGTAAAGCTTCAAACTGAGAGTAATGTAGCTGAAGCAAAAGTTTAAAGATTTGAACTGAACAACCCCTTTGATCCTTCTACTCCCTCCGTCTTTTTCATTTGTTATCTACTGCTTTTTTTATTGCGAGGAGGATGTCAAAATATAGATAACAAATGAATAAGACGGAGGGAGTAATTCTTCGTTATAGCTAGTTTAGTTGGATGCTAAAATTTAGTCATGGTAGGGTATGTATATTATTGGATACTGTATTTGCTGATTGTCTTGCTAAAATTTATCAATTTTTTTTGTTTTTCTATAGAGTAAAGGTTACGCATTCACTGTTGGTCTATGCATCCAGCACTATTTGTAGTCGATTCTTATGGCTCTTGATCAATTTTGATTGTATGAATGTTTCTGTTTGGATTGGGTATGTACTGAGGCCGTCTATTGGCTTGAATTAGGTAGTTTTAAATATCGTAGTCATTGTAGTACAGTTTCAGAATTCAGCTTTCATAATGTTTTTATCAGTTCACCCATTTCTGTGACCTGAGGTGCTTGCATTTGTTACGAAGTTGACTGAAAGTTGATAAGGTTATCTTGTGATACTCTGTTCTTACTCTTTTGTTGTTAATACATATGCAGAATGGAGAAATTCAAGTTGAAAATGAATTTCCGAGGCAACTTTGTTTATGTGAATGTTGAAGATACAGACAAATGCTTGCTTTTGGATGTCATCAACGATTTATATGATGAATCAGAGAAAAGTAAGATGCCTCTACCCACACATCCTACTATTTCATATTGTTATGCTATGAAGTCTCATGAATTGCTGGGAGACAGTGATCTTGTGCAAATGTTTAGTAGGTTTGAGGGTAAAAGTGAGATTGACATATGGGTTGGATGTGGGAGTAACCCATCAAATGTTCTCTTACTAGCTAGGCGACTTAGATAGGCAAACCCAGAAAAATAGTGATGCCCCTCCTGCCACATTTGTTGCCCCTTCTCCTGTAGGAAAACCTCAACCTAGGAACAAACTTCAATGTAAAAGGAGTACCACTACCACTACTCCTATTTTTTCACCAAGAAGGAGTGCTAGACTAAGCCAAGAGTCTGATAATAATGTTGATGATATAATCATACACGAGGGGTTACCAGAGCACTCACCTGATGCAAGTGACTCACACATAGACCATGTAACCATTGACCATATGACCATAGACCAAGCATCACCACCCCGAATGGACCAGAGACAACAAGATTCTCAACAACTCTCCCTTAGAAGAAGTCCTAGGTTTAGACAACCTATTCTAAATGAAACATCGCTGCTGGAAACCACCCAAAATGAACCTGAAACTACCATAAATGAACCAAAAACCACCCAAAATGAACCCGTCCCTCCACCTAGGTTCAAGTTGTCCAAGTCTACTGCAAAATTGAAGGGTGTGTTTGTTCCTAAGGTGAGAAAGCCAGCAGCCACTTCTGGTGGGCAGAGTAGTCAAACACAAACTAGAGGTGTAAGGGTTGAGTATGCTGGTGAAGGTTAGTTTGGTGATAGTTCTGAGTCTGATGGGTCTTACATGCCATCTGTTAGTGATGAAATTAATGATGAGAGAGACATTTCTGACCTTGAAGATGAGGATAATAATATCCTAAACCATCTTGAAATGATTGATGACGGGTATGATCCATACGCTACTACTGAGTGGTCTGTGGACGTAGAAGATGGGTTTGTCTCAAAGATGCTAGAAAATGGTGAGATTTATGATGACAAGGTGTTTGGGGAAATAAGGTTGAGGCCTTGGATGCTTTTTATGGATAAAGAACATTTCAAAGACACGCTAAAGGAGTTTTGCATTCAAGAGGGGTTTTATGTGATTGTGTCCAAGGCTGACAAGTTTAGGTACACAGCAGAATGTGCGTCAGTGGGCTGTGATTGGAGGGTACATGCTAGTGTGTTGCAAGATGGAACAACATGGGCTATTAAATCAATCAGAAATATAGAACATGGTTGTGTTGGTATGAGGGACCATAACCCAATGGCAAATGCGGAATGGGCAGCTAGGAAAATGCTAGAGGACATAAGAGTGAATCCTTCCATTCCAAGTACTTCTCTTCAAAAGTTGTTGATGGAAAGGTATGGTCTTCAAATGAAGTCTTCAACCATGTATAGAGTGAGAGAGAGAGAGGGCATTGAACTTAATTAATGGGGGGCATGATGAATCTTATGCGCTGCTGCCAGACTATTGTGAGGTCATTAAAGAGACTAACCCAGGTAGTTATGCTCATTGTACATGGGCTGCTATGGACACTCTAGAAAAGTCATTGCAGTTCAAGAGATTTTTTTTGTCCTTCAATGCAATGTTTACAGGATTAATTGAAGGGTGTAGAAGCTTAATAGGAGTAGATGGTACCCACTTGAAGGGGAACCACGGTGGTGTGTTGTTGTCTGCCATAGCAGTTAATGGCAATAATGAGATTTTCCTGGTTGCTGTTGGTGTGGTGGAGGCTGAGGATAAGGAAAATTGGTGTCAATTTTTTTGGCACCTTAAACAAGTTGTGACCGGATGTGGTAGAGATGATTGGACGATCATATCTGACAGACAAAAGGTATCGTCACCTCCCTTCATTGTCACTTTATTTAATCTACTTATTGTTTCAAGTATAATCATTTCTTTTTCATTGAACTTGTAGGGTATTGAGCCTGTGTTAGAGCAAGTCTGGCCAACCACAAGTAGAAGATACTGTACTAGACATTTATGCAAGAATTTTACGAATAAGTACGGAGGAGTATTGATGCATAAGCTGTTTTGGAGGTTAGTGAATTCATATTCTGAATTCACCTTCAAAAATGCTATGGAAATGCTTGTGAGACATGCTGGGCTAGGTGTCAGTACATGATTCTCGGACCTAGGAGAGCAATGCTATTGAGCTAGGCATAAGTTTGATCCAAAAGTTTCAAACGATGAAAATACTTCCAACTTTGTCGAAAGCTTTAATAGTACTTTGGGTTCTCACAGATGTAACCCAGTGCTAACACTTCTTGAAGGTATTGTAATTATTTACTGAGTTCATGTTTTTTTATGATGATTTGCTTCTTAAGTTCATGTTTCGTATATTGATAACGTTGACATGCAGGCATAAGAAGAATGACAATGGTTAGACAAGCAACAAGGCAACAAATTGCTGAATCGTGGCCAGATGATGGAGTATGTCCAAACATCCTGAGCAGGCTTAGAGTTCTTACAAAGGACTCTAGGACGGTCTAAGCATATGCATCAAATGTCAGGTATGAGTACGAAGTGCATGATGGGAGGTCTCATCTACCCGTGTCTTTGAATAATAGAACTTGCAAATGTGGGGAATGGCAAATTTTTGGAATTCCCTGCAAACATGTTATTAGAGCCATTATTACTGCCAACAAAGACCCGGCTGATTTTGTGAGTGAGTGGTTCAGTGTGAGAAGGTACAAGAGTGCTTGTGGTCTATGCATAAAGCCAATCCCCGATACACAACAATGGCCCGAATATGATTTGCCGACCTTGGAGCCTCCAACTTTGAGGAGAGCAGTAGGCAGACCATCAAGAAATAGAAGGAGAGAGCCGGATGAGAAGAGAAAGGGGAAGAGCTCAATCACAGTTAGATGCAAGAAGTGCCAATGCTTTGGTCATAACTCAAAGACATGCAAAGGAGGCTTGACCGCTAGGGAGAGGGAACAAGATGGCCAGGTAAACACTCAATTAAGCCAAAGGACCGAAGACACTACTCGGACCACTGATTTGCGATCACTGAATGACTTAGGTGGAGTGGGAAATAGCAGCCAAGTGGGTCCTTCACAGCCAGCTAAAAGGGGCAGAAAGAGGAAGACAAAAATCTGACAAAAAATGATGCTACTTCTACATTAGTTGCGTTTCATGACAAAAAAACTGATGTATTTTGGATGATTTAGTTGCTGTTATTTTCTTAGTTTGCTGCTACTTGTGGACATGACGTAGGTCCACTCCGACGCGGCCACGCGCGGGTTTGGGTAGGCGAATGAATCTCGTGGTGAGATTGTTCTCGGGTTCGAAATTTAAGTCAAAATGGAGTCGCCACCGAATTTTGTGGTTATTCGGAACCATATGAGCCCACTCTATGTCGTCATGGGCTCTACACAAAGTAGCCCACTTCGATTTCAGAGTTTATTGGGATCGTCCCTTTGCATTGCAATATCGATACCGTTTAAACCGGCTTTCGTATATAGAATGACTCTCGTGCGCCAATGGTTTCGGGCATCCGGAAACCAAGGTTCTGAGTAAGGGGTGAGGGTACGTGTTGGGAAGCCCACTAAGGACACCCAACCCTGCCCGCACATGGCGGCCTCTACTAAGACATCGTTCGTGTTCGTGTGAGCACGCTAGTAAAATGACTAAATGATTTGCAAACAGCGTTTTCGGGCTAAGCATGCGAGTTAAATGTGAGCTACGTCATTTTAATGCATCTTGATTCATGTCAAAGTGATTTAGCATGTGATGTTCATTTAAGGCAATAAATGGAAAACATCGAAAATAGAAAAGTCGTAAATAAATTACAAATTACACGGGCGGAATACAACCCGGAATTCACAATACAACGAGCAATAAAATAGAATAATCGAATAGGAAATGGTAAACGTTAACTAGAAACGGACCCGTATATAATAAATATAAACTAGACCGTAAGTTGTGCAAATGGACAAACTTCGATTAAATACACATTATATTGTGTATTAAACGGAGGACGGAGATATGGAAGCTAGACGTGGTGCTAGCCCGATCCCGAATCTCGATGCCTTGTCCCGACTTATCACATCGAGGAATAGAGTCTAAATTAATCATGTGTCGGATACGACTAAAGAGTCGTCGACACAAGATTAATAGTGCGAGACCGTCGATCAAAGTCGTTTTAAGTGATATGATATGCATGAGTTTTGAAAAATAGGATCACGTGATTGACTTTACACGTGTCGACTAAAAGTCGTAAAAAAATGACGAGGCTCGAATGTTGCATTAAAGCTCTCGGATTACTGGGCTACAGGACCCACTCTATCGAGTCATGGCATGGACTCGGTCGAGTGCGCCTTTAAGGTAGCTACTGTCCAGTTTTTGGTGTGCTACTCGATCGAGTGGGCTTGTGCACTCGATCGAGTGCCCTCTGTACGGGTGTTTAATTAGTGTTTTAAAACGACCCATTTTATAGCTTTTATGTTTTTGAATCGAGATGCAATTACGCTAAATATAAATATTGTCCAATTTATATTAGTTTAAATCTCGATGGCTCGTCATACTCGACATTCGGTTATAGAACCGACATCTAGTATTTAGAGCGAATTTGCAAAATCGAGTTTGATCGGGCTAGAACAAATATCGATTCCCTCCGCGTCATAATGTCGTAATCAATCCTTTCGGATCGTGTGACAATTAATTCGGCGTCAATGGGTTTCGTCCTAATCCGATTTGTCGATGATTCATTAGAATAATATTTTGAAAGAAATGTGGTCGGACATATTTAACGACGAATCTCCACGATCTATTACGCCCTTAAGTGTTTAGGGCGGCGCACCTCGAAGGGCGCCACCTCCAATATGACTTGTAAAGGGATTAAATAGACTTTAGGCGGAATTCGTAATTAAACATATTCGACCCAAAAATTCGACCGTCGTTGCAAACTTAAGTCCTCGGCATTTTAATATCGTAATTTGGCCTTAAGGCCTACGATCATTAATTTAGCCTCAACGGACGTTGCTCGGATCGTTTTGAAAATAGTTTTGTTAAATAATTATACGCGGTATTAATATTATAACAAAATGTAAATGACGATAATTAAATGTTAGAGGTTAGAATACGATAAGTAAATGTTAGATGTTAGTTGACATAAAATAAAATGTTAGATTGCAAAATTAAAATGTTAGTAACGAAAATGAAATGTTAGTGTTAGTAGTTAGTAGTTAGTAATAATAATAATAATAATAATAATACATATATTTATATAACCGAAAAGAAAAGAGTAAGGAGAAAGAGATGATGGGATTTAATGACACCCTCAACCTACATGCTTAAATGATCTCGGAAACGGACTCGTAGTGGCGGCGTGAGCGCGGGAGTGTCGAGATATGTAAGTAGAGTTATGGTGTATGTCTTTGACGAGTTTTGATCTCGGGATTTTGAATATGTATGTTTGTGTGTATGTGTATGAGTGCATAGAACTCAAGATGATGAAGGTTTAAAATGTGTAAGGTTGAATGAGGATTGAAAGGGTTGGAAAAACCTTGTTTTTTGAAGGTGGTAAAAGGTTGAAAAAGTTGTGTAATGTGTTGGGGTGATGAGGTATTTATAGGGAAATACCCCGGTTTAGGGTCACTCGATCGAGTGCCCTAGTGCACTCGGTCGAGTGCCTTCAGAAATGAATCTGGTCCGCTTTTTGAGGCTCCACTCGACCGAGTGGGTCAATCCACTCGATCGAGTGGATCAATTAGGATGAGATATTTTAGGAATGATTTGTTGACTTTTTTTTGAATGATTTGGTTGTTGTGACTTGATTCATTTTGTGTACTTGGACATAATGTGAGGCTGGTTCGTCTCGGGATTCGACTTTGACCGGGTTTTGACTCGGTCGCTAAAAGACGGTTTTATTTCCGGTGACGGTTTTGGCCCAAATTAGTCTCGTTTTATTGGAAACGGCCCACTGGGCCTGGATTTGAGGTCGGTTTTGAGAGATTTGCACTCCGCTAAATGCCCACGTCGGATACTATTGATTCCGAGTCCGTATTCGAGCGTTTTAAGTCACGTTTACGTCCGATCATCATCGGGTGTTTTGTCGGGAACTGCTATAGACACTAGCAGGCAAAATGCGGGTGTCTACAGAGCCCCCACTCTGACTGAGACTTGGACAAGGCGAAAGTCAGAGTAGCTACCAGGCCAATCGAGGATTACGACCTGGCAGCCTTCCGGTCGGGTCGTTTATAGTCCATTAGACTTGCGTGAAGGGCTCGCCAGCCATAAGTAGAGGGTCATACCTGTCCTGATGATGATAGCTCCGTGGGGAGTCGAACTTGCCTTTGAAGTCATAGGTGTACTCGTATGCCGACACATCACATTTTGGATGTAGCAATCCAGGAGAAACACCGACTCACGCTGGGGAGTAAAGTAGTTGCACGGGACTTGCTTCTGAAGTCTTGGGTGTACCCGTATGCCGACACATCACATCTTGGGCGTAGCATTCCAGGAGAAACACCGCTTTTGATGTTCCGTTAGGAAGCACTAGCTGGCACCTAAAATGTTAGATACATAGGCAGAAATAGCAGGCATAATATATAGCAAGATAGCACATAGGAAATGCAGTTAGCATCTATAGACTGGCTTGCGCTGGGAAAATGATTTTTGCTTAGTTTTGAAATCGAAGTCCTGAAAGCAACTCACGTGCTAGGAGATAGGTTTTCAAAATTGAAAGGGGTAGAAAAGAAATTTGCAGTTTAAATAGACCGAAATTTGACCTTGTCGAAAAGGATTTTCTCAAATGGCTAAGTTTTGCAAATTTCAAAGCAAGAATTTTGAAGAGAGACATACCGACAGACTCGACTCTGGACTCTCGAGGGGTTGGACCGTGACTCGGTAGGGGGGTGGGCCACCTAAGATGACAAGACTCTTAAGCTGCGCTATTCCGTAGCCTAGGCGAGTGGCAACACAGTCGAACATCGAAATGAGAAGGATGTGCTATAGGGTGGCTGCAGTAGTCTGTAACGAGACTGTAACGACAGGACTTAGTAGTAGCAATGTTATAGTCTGGTGCTTTTTTGGATCTTTGGTTTTGGGGTATAGTCCCAAAATGGGTGTTGCTTCGAGTCCCTGACGGATTCTCGTCTTCGACTGAGCCGAGTACTAGGACTCTCTATAGAAAGGAGGCTAGATTTTTGAAAGTATTTGGATTATGTGAATGGATGGAGAACTTCTGTCTAAGAGAAGCCTCCAGGACGACAAAGCTAACTGTTGAGAACATGACAGTGTCGTGATAGGAATGATGGTGCTTTCTGAATTTGTGTCAACGTGGGTGGTTGTGCCTTTGTTGAAAGGTTGCCTACGTATTCACGTGTAGTGAAATCAAACCAAGCCGTAGTTCAGTGGATTGGAAGATATATTATGGTGCCTAGTTTATTAGGGCTTTGTGTGTAACTAGCCATAGCGATGGTGTAGGCTAGGTGCATTCCCAATGATGTCTTGATCAAAGGGCTAGAACAGTTAGGATGTTGATCCCGTGACTGTGAGCGTTCTCCGAGGTAGCCCCCAGAGGTGGTGTGAACTATTTGGGCATGTTCTATGCCGACCGTAGGTTGAGTTCCCGTGTTTGGGGTTGGTAACTGGTTTGGATGTTTTTGGAAATGTGGAGCTAGGTCGCAAGTGGCTTTGATGATTCGAAATCTGGAGCTCGATTTTGTGGAGCTAAGGCTTCGAGGGTAAGGTATTGTAATGTGGTAGGAAAGGGGGAAGTCGAGTAAAAATGACTCGAACTTCAATCGCGGTAGGTTGATAATGCGGGATCTGATTTCCATGTCTGGCCCTAATGGTTAGGGTGTATCCTATGGAGCTAGAATCCTCAAAATTCCGGGCTGTCTCTTAGCCTAGGTCTCGAGAAGGTCTTGAGGGTTGCAATGTGGGAAGGCTAAGTGTGGTGTTAGCTGACCAGCTTGATTGTCTCTCCCCTTTTTGATGGTATAGGTATCGATAATTTTTGAATTGACCGTACCCCGGTCAAGGAGCTTTCACTTGAGTTGACCGCTAAACGTGGTCATGGGTTTTTTGAATTGTTTTGTGTTTTTTGGGTTGACCTCTTAGCCCCGGTCGTGGGATTCTTCATTTTAGTTGACTGTGCCCCGATCAAGGGATTGACCGTATCTGGTCGAGGGATGTTGAGAGTTCTTTTTTGGTCATGGCCAGCTCTTTTGTTTCGGCCTTCTGTTTTTTGTCCAGTTTTTTTTTTGTTATCCCTCCCTTTGATGTTGTGGGTGGATATGGGGGTGGGCCCATCGGTTGGATTAGGCTTGTGGAGCTAAACCTTTGTAAGGTATTGACAGGGGTAGTCGTATCCCTAATCAAAGATACCCTAAGGTTAACTAACTAATGTAGATAATGAAGTAGGGGTCGAACCTCAAGGAGACGGGACTCAAATACTTGCTCTAAGGTCTAGACTAAAGATTGCAGGTCACTGTTTTTCAGTTTGTTTTAAGTGGACTAACAACTAACTGCTATAGGATAAATCAATAATAAAAAAGGTCTAGGGTCTCAGGTTCACAATGAATGTCAATCAGGTCAGGGAGTCAACTAACAGGTCAATAATCGAACTGTCTAAGGTGTAGGTCCGGTCGGTACTACTACAAACTTTAGAACTAAACTTAACCTGCGGTCGCTATAATTAAGCTAGTCTACCCAAAATGTCATGACCTAATTAGTCCTTAACCCGGTCGGCGAAAAGTCCTAATTGTGATACTAACTAATTAATCCTGGCCAGTAATTAATCAATCAGAATTAAAACAACATTCAGGCGACAGTTCATATGATCAGAGACAGGTCAATTTTCTATAACCTAATTAACACCCATCGATCCCCTCAAACCCTAGATAGAAATTAGCTACTCATAATAATCGTAAATAAACTAACGGAATGTGAATTGCAATTAACCATGATGGATGCGAATCAAATCAAACTACGAGACTGAAATCAGATAACTACGAAAACTAAGGGTGAATTAAGACAAGAATTAAACTAGGGAATTAAGACAAGAATTAAACTAGAGAATTGAAATTAAAATTAAAATCAAAATTAAAGTAGCGATACCGAAGAATTTGAGATCTGAAAAGGAAGAACAAAATACGATGAATCTTGCGAAGGAAAAGAGGAATGAACGTGACTTCTATTCTAGCCAAAACTAACGTAATGTTTTTTTTGTGTGATCGAAATCAAAAGTCAAAAGTAAAAAGTAAAGTCTGACAATCCTCCTCCAACTGATTTAAAAGAATTCAGTTGGACTTACAAAGCAGGCCCAAAATTCTAAATAAAAGAAAATCCAATTTGCGGCCTGAATGCGAGGCACTCGATCGAGTACATGCGTGCACTCGATCAAGTGGATCCATATCTGCAGCCTGGTTTATCACGGAAATCGGCACTCGATCGAGTGCTTAGCACCACTCGATCGAGTGGGTGCTGCTGAGCTCGTCATTGACATATTCATTTGCTTCTCGGCTTTTTCGTTTTCTTCCTCGTCCTTCGTCCTCGTCTCGGTTATCTGGGCTATCACTCTTAAATATGTTCGAAATTGCACTTAACCTGCAAAATAGCACGAGAACCGATAGTATCGACTTTCTAATAGAAATCGACATTAAACATATAATTATGGAAGAAGAAAAACTTAAAAACGGTTGTCGGGGACAATAAAATACGATATAAAATATGTTGATCAAACTCCCCCAACCAAACCTTTGCTTGTCCTCAAGCAAACAACTAATATATACAAACGAGGACAAGTGATGTGAAACACGACTCATAGCTGAATTACAATCATTCTCCTAAAATCGACTAAAACCGACGAGAAAACACGTTAGGCTCAAGAATGCAACGAGATCAATAATCATGCCATAATCAAACCATTGCCTGCCAAACTTTCAATCTTGCAAGACCAATAATGTCGGACTTCCTTACGGTTGTCGCTCGACACTCATAAGTACGGGTAAGTATATATGTGAAGATAGGAAAGGATAAAGACACTCACTCGACTTATGAAATATGCATGCAGTTGAATATGAAATCAATCTCCCCAATCAAATACGTGTTCCACCAATCAGGACCATAGTACATGCCAAGGACTTACAAGGGTGGCCTATATGTGAGGGAATAAAATGGACTGTGCTTAAAGCACGTATGGAAATGTGGGGCTAAGACCAGTAGTCGCAGCTACACAATAAAAACTATCCATCCAAAAATCTCAACTGTAAATTCTGGCTACTAACTAGAAATAAGACTCAAAAGAGCATAGGAGGGAATTTTGCCATCCTCCTAAATATAATTCGATTCTAGTTTCAACATCTCGACCGTTCCCCAAAATATTATAAGAAGCATATATGTTTTCTTTTCTTGGAATTTTTCTTCTTTTTCTAATTCCATTTTTTTTCTTTTTTTTTTCTTTTTCATGCTTCTATATTTTTTTTCAATTCAGACAAGGGGAAGGAGAATACAAGGTCGCACAATAATATTACACACTACGATCCAAAAGATGTAAAAATCCCAAAATATGATCAGGGTGATTCCAATTACGTTCACTGCGACTGTCCTGGTAAGGTAGGCTATTCTGGGTTGTAGCTAACTGATATAAAAATCATGA
This sequence comes from Agrostemma githago, assembly GCA_958450325.1. Taxonomy (NCBI): domain Eukaryota; kingdom Viridiplantae; phylum Streptophyta; class Magnoliopsida; order Caryophyllales; family Caryophyllaceae; genus Agrostemma; species Agrostemma githago. Next base: position 5,673,679 of record OY288249.1, read on the forward strand.
AAACAAGCTTACAACAGCTGAAACGGGCTGAACAAAGGGAAACTGACCTAAATCTACAGGGTAGTAAAAATGGGTCGTTTGGCTATGTGGAGCTCATCAAAAACAGAAATGTCTTTCCTCATGTACCTCCTCCTCAAACCAAACACGTATTCAATATCAAGAGACGGATGTCATATTTATGCAAATTAACGTTACACATTCCATAAGGAGAAACCACTCAATTCCTAATTATAAATGAGACCAGTTATAGATGTTACTGGCCTAAGAAGCTCTAAATTCTCAGAATTTTTGTGGTTTGCCGACAAAATGGTCAAATTTACTCATTTAGCAATTAATAGTTTAATAGGCAATCATATTAAAATCATCTCATCTCAAGTATTACATGCATTCAGGTACGGAGTCAGCTGTCAATTAGGAAAAATCAAGTAAAACGCATTGTCATCATCGCCGTTTTGCATGTTTCACACCGGACACAAGACACACAAAAATAAAATCTTTTTGAATTTTTTTGATTTTTCAATTTTTTTTTTTTTGGATTTTTAGAATTTTTGAAAGCACACAAAAGAAAATAGAAGCACACAAAAACACACAAATTCTCCCCCAAACCTAAATGTCACAGTGTCCTCAATGTGACTCTACAACATATATGACGAACAAATCCACATCCAATCCTAAGGACAACTCGACCTAAGGGGAAGTAAAAAAAAAATCTAGGAAAACAATAAAAACAGAAATAAAAAGGAAAGAAAGTACCGTATATACAATGGTAGCTCCCCCAAACCGGCTAATCAGCCATCTCATCATCTCCACCGGTCCCAGATGGACCGGCTCCAGTATCGCCCTGGCCTGAGCTGCCAGTACCACCCTGTTGACCCGACTGTCGCAAGTCCCTCAACCACTGTGCTCCTAGGCCGCCGTAGGTGTGGCCGTAGTCCGGACCCCAAGCAGTTGGATCAACCCCATAATCGTGGAAAATACCACTAGTATCTCCCGGACCTCTCCAGTAAGACGGGTGCTGAGGCGTCGAGATTCCTTGAGTAAGCATGAACTCGTGGATCTCCCGGTTGACGATGCTCTGGTTAATCCCCTCGTGTACCCGTCGCTGGTGCTCGTAAACTGGATCATACATAAACGGATACGGGTGCGGAAACTCGGCACCCGGAGTCTGGAACGGGAAAGTCGGGGTGTGTGTGTGTGGCCCTGGGGGGCTCGGTCTCATCGGGTTCAGTCTCTACACGAACCCTACGTCGAGGGGGTTGAACGCCCTCGTCATAAATGAAGAGCTCCTCGGGAATGAGGTAGCTCGGCGGGTCGGGTGTGTCCTCGCCTGCGGGAGTGGGTTGCAAGGCGAGGAGTGGTGGAAGGATTGTCCCTTCGACAACCGGAAGTTTCATCCAAATCTTGTCACGGACGCGCCACTTAAACTCCGGGGGATTGCCCCGAATCCACTTCAAAGTGGAGAAGAGGTAGCTACGGTCTAGCAAGGGGACTCGGTCGGTGAGACTCTCAAAAGTGACTGTTTCCCCAAAACCCATAATATAGCGCTTTGCTAGCGCGGTGACAATGGCTCCACAACCGAGCGGTCCAGATCCACTGATCTGGCGCTCGATACCGACACAAATCATACCGGGTGCACTGAATGCCTTTAGGGATTTTCTAAAGGGGTTCAGGTAGTGTCCTAGAATCAACACCTCCAATGAGTGGAGTTTACTCATGTCGGAGCGTGGAAAAACCACATGACTCAAAATCCGCAAGAAGAGGCGGATAGTAGGGTGTGGGATGGCATTGAGTGCCATAGCGGTGACACTTGCACGACGGTCCGAAAATAAGTGGAAGTAGGGAGGTGCTTTCGAACTCTCGGGTATGTCTAGGATGTCTTCATTCTGGTTAGAGGTAAGCCTGAGACACTCGGATAAAGCACTAAGGGGGATGGATTGCTCCTCATTGTTCAACCGAAAGGATATCATGTTATCTCGTCTAACAAACTCAAATGAACTTAAGAATTCTAAAGTGAGTACTCGGTAAGATAACTCACGTAGTGTCCATAAGCCACCGAATCCGGTCATGGACAAGAGGTGCAATAATTGCTCGTTCAAACCGAGCTCGATTGTAAATTGTAACGAGCAGCACCGGGTAGCTTCCATCGACCTAGGTATCAATTCAACCAAACGAGCTCTCTGGGCCTCTTCCCTGCACACAATTTCTTCGTAACCTGGCACAGGCTGAACAGCCGGCTGCCTTGCATTCCTGTTCCTGTTGTTGTTCCGGGGTGGATTCCTTCTTCCTGCCATGACTATAGCATAATAACAAAACACAATCATATAAAAATCTCACAAAAAATACCAAATTTTCGGCCAAAATCAGACCCCATACACAAAAATCGATTTTTGAGCACAAAGTGGTGAAATTAACACAAAATCAAGCATGCAATGAGATTAATATATAACTAAGGATGAAATTATACCATAAAACTAAGAAAAGAAGCAAGAAAATCAAAAACCCAAAATATACCTTAAGAAGGGACGAAAGTGACGAGAATAGGGGAGAAAGGGACGAAAATTTCAGAAATCAACACCAAGAAACACAAATAACCGCTCCCAATTGCAATTTAGAAGCAAAAATTGTGAAATTTGGTCAAGAATTGATGAAATAAGAGTGAATTGAGTGATTTGGGGGTTTAGGGTTCTTAATACTAGTAGGGGGAGGGGTTTTAATTGGAAACTGATTTGAAAAAAAAGAATGAGAAGCAAATAAAAGAGTTCGAAGAAACCGGTTATGGACCCGCTTCAGGGGCACTCGACCGAGTGAATGACCCACTCGATCGAGTGATCCCTTGAGGACTGGACAGAACCATTCCGTCAGGGCACTCGACCGAGTGCATAGGCCACTCGGTCGAGTGACCACTGAAAACTGAACAGAAGCCTCTTCGTCAGGGCACTCGACCGAGTGCATAGGCCACTCGGTCGAGTGACCACTGCACCTGCTACTCCTCCTCTTTTTATTCTTTAAATTGCTTCAAAATCCTGAAATTAAATCAATTAAACCGTAAAATTCCCTCATCCTCACTCGATAATTAAAACTAACTCCCAATTAGAGCTACCAAGCTAAAAAAAATAAAAATAAAAAAATAATAATAAAAAAATGCGGAAAGGGAAATTACACATTTATACAAGTGGTGCCGGGTTGCCTCCCGGTTAGCGCTGGTTTTTACGGTCCCGCTCGACCGGTTTACCTCAATTGGATTAGGTGGAATCGAGAGTGTCGTTGAGGTCCATGGCCTCTATGACACCGACATATGCACCTTCGTGATAGAGCTTGAGGCGCTGACCGTTCACCTTGAATATTTCGCCCTTGTCGGTAGTGAGTGTAACCGACCCAAATTTGTTCACTTCAGTTACCGTGAACGGTCCAGACCATCGGGATTTAAGTTTCCCGGGAAAGAGTCTAAGTCGGGAATTAAATAAAAGTACCTTATCGCCGACATGGAACTCTCGGGAGATGATGCGCTTATCATGCCATCTTTTGGTCCGCTCCTTATAAATTCTCGCGCTATCATAAGCATGGAGACGGAATTCATCTAGTTCGTTCAATTGCATGAGGCGCTTCTCTCCGGCTAGTTTCGGATCGAGATTGAGCTCCTTTAAGGCCCACATAGCCTTGAACTCGAGCTCTACGGGTAGATGGCAAGCCTTGCCATAAACAAGCCTATACGGGGATGTCCCGATAGGAGTCTTGAATGCGGTCCGGTAAGCCCAAAGAGAGTCATCGAGCTTCGAACTCCAATCTTTTCTCGAGGTATGGACAACCTTCTCGAGAATAGACTTGATCTCACGGTTCGAGATCTCGACTTGTCCACTAGTTTGTGGATGATAGGCTAGCCCGGTACGGTGGTGAACACCATATTTCTTCAATAGCTTAGTTAGTTGGCGTTCATGAAAATGTGAACCACCATCACTAATAACAGCCTGTGGGACCCCAAAACGCGGGAATATTGTCTTCTTAAAGAGCCGGATCACCACGTTCGCATCGTTAGTAGGTGAAGCGATGGCTTCCACCCACTTCGGAACATAGTCTACGGCGACCAAAATATACCGATTCCCATAAGAAGAAGGGAACGGTCCTTGATAATCTATACCCCAAACGTCAAATAATTCTACCTCAAGAATCCCGGTTTGCGGCATTTCGTGTCGCCGAGAAATATTTCCCGTTCGTTGGCATGCGTCGCAAGAACGAACAAAGGTGGTGGCATCCTTGAGAATATTGGGCCAATAAAAACCCGATTGCATTACCTTCGCAAAGGTCTTTGAAGGACCGTGATGTCCACCATAAGGGGAGGAGTGGCATCTAGTGAGGATAGCATGTACCTCACTCTCAGGAATACACCTCCTAAATAGGCCATCTGCACATTCTCGGAAAAGATACGGGTCGTCCCAAAAATACCTCTTCACATCATGTAGAAATCGCTTCTTCTGCTGATACTGAAGGTCGGGAGGTAGAGCACCTCCAACTAGAAAGTTGGCATAATCAGCAAACCATGGAGTGTCCATGGTAATAGCGAGCAAATGGTCATCGGGGAATGAATCGTCAATTGGGGCAAGATCCCCACCATCATATCTTAGCCGGGATAGGTGATCGGCTACGACATTCTCGGCCCCGGACTTATCACGGATCTCCAAATCAAACTCCTGCAGTAATAGGATCCATCTAATAAGTCTCGGTTTTGCCTCCTTCTTCGCTAAAAGGTACTTCAAGGCTGCATGATCCGTATACACTATCACCTTCGAGCCAATGAGATAGGCCCGAAACTTGTCTAGAGCATAGATGATGGCCAATAACTCTTTCTCCGTGGTAGCATAATTGATCTGCGCCATATCTAACGTCCGACTAGCATAGTAGATCGCATGTAAAACCTTGTCTTTCCTTTGCCCGAGCACGGCTCCTACAGCGTAATCGCTAGCATCGCACATAACCTCGAAAGGCAGCTCCCAATCGGGAGCTCGGATAATAGGTGCGGAAATAAGAGCCTGCTTAATCCTGTCAAAAGCTCGAGCACACTCGTCAGTAAAGACGAACGGGGCATCTTTGAGGAGCAGCTGAGTCAGAGGCTTGGCAATCTTGGAGAAATCTTGGATGAAACGGCGGTAAAAACCCGCGTGACCAAGAAAACTCCGCACACCCTTAACATTAACGGGGTATGGTAATTGCTCAATCACCTCGACCTTCGCTTTATCCACTTGGATGCCACGTTCGGACACTAAATGACCCAAAACGACCCCCTCGGTCACAATGAAGTGACACTTCTCCCAGTTTAAGACCAAATTGGTCTCCTCGCAACGTTGCAAGACCCGTGAAAGATTAAGTAAACATGCATTATAATCAGTGTCGTACACACTGAAGTCATCCATGAAGACTTCCATGACAGACTCGATAAGGTCCGAAAATATGGACATCATACAACGTTGGAAAGTGGCCGGGGCATTACAAAGGCCAAAAGGCATCCTTCGGTATGCGAAGGTGCCGTAGGGACAGGTGAATGTTGTTTTCTTCTGGTCGTCCGGGTGAATTGGGATTTGGAAAAATCCCGAGTAGCCATCTAAGTAACAAAAGTACTTATGGCAAGCAAGACGCTCTAGCATCTGGTCAATGAAGGGGAGTGGGAAATGGTCTTTCCTAGTAGCTACGTTCAGCTTACGGTAGTCAATACACATTCTCCATCCAGTCACTAATCGAGTAGAAATAAGTTCATTCCTCTCGTTCGTGATAACCGTGGTCCCACCCTTCTTAGGGACCACTTGGACTGGACTAACCCATTTAGAGTCGGAAATGGGATAGATAATGCCAGCATCTAGGAGTTTCATAACCTCCTTCCTAACCACATCCTGCATGTTCGGGTTCAACCTACGTTGTCCCTGAATGGATGGTCTATGGTCCCCCTCTAAGTGAATGCGATGCATGCAAAACTCGGGACTAATACCACATAGGTCATCAATACTGTTCCCAATAGCCTTCTTATGTCGTCGTAGGATGACTAACAACTCCGAAAGTTGGCTATCTGTGAGTGTAGCGTTGACAATTACGGGGTTTAGACCCTTATCATCTAAGAATGCATATTTCAGATTCGGGGGAAGGGGTTTTAGTTCAGGTTTACTTACCTCGACTTCCTTTTTAGAGGTGCCGAGACTGTATACCTTCTCGATAGTGCCCTCCTTTCCGTTCAGCATGCGTTCCAGCTCGTCCACTTCCGTGCTCCATGATCTCTTCTCGGCATCAGCATCGCCGGATGTCAGCAATTTCTCCAAAGGGTCCCTGTCAAGATAATCGTCAATATAGCTTTCTATTTCCAAATCAATGACATCTATACTATAACAGGACTCCTCTATCATGGGCTTCCTAAGAGCATGATCGAGACTAAAAGTCACGGTGTCATCTCCTACGGAGAGTGTGAGCTTCCCATTTTTGACATCGATGATCGCCCCCGCCGTGTGTAGGAAAGGGCGACCGAGGATAATAGGTATTATGGCGTCCTCAGCCATGTCTAAGACGACAAAGTCTACGGGAATAAAGAATTTCCCCACTTGGACCGGAACATCCTCTAAAACACCTAAAGGATATTTGACCGATCGATAAGCCATCTGCAGAGTCATATTAGTACATTTTAAAACACCCATATTCAATTTCTGACAAATAGAATACGGCATGACACTGACGCTAGCTCCTAAGTCACACAGGGCCTTATCGATAGCTAATGTCCCTATAGTACAAGGGATAGAAAAACTCCCTGGATCCTTGAGCTTGGGCGGAGTACGACTCTGTAGTAGCGCGCTGCATTCCTCCGTGAAAGCAACTGTCTCAGTTTCACTAAAAGACCGCTTACGAGTTAGTATTTCTTTCATAAATTTCGCGTAAGCAGGAACTTGAGTGATCAAATCAGTAAAAGGAACACTTACCTGCAGATTCTTGACGACTTCCATAAACTTACCGAACTGTTGATCAAGCTTTGTCTTACGCTGTCGGTGGGGAAATGGAAGTATGATCGGGATTGCAGGCTCCTTGACTTGAGACGAGGATGCTTGAGAAGAATTAGCATCCTTAATTGAGACCTGGGGATGAAAAGTAGAAGAGTCAGGTGTTACGGTTTTCACTCGATCGAGTTCAGGCTGACTCGGTCGAGTTTCATTATACTCGGCCGAGTCACCTGACAGCACTCGATCGAGTGGTATCACTGGGAGGCTTCTGATCGATTCCTGGGGGTCAACTCGATCGAGTGGGTTGACACCACTCAGTCGAGTGACTCCCAACTCGATCGAGTCAGGTGTGACTCGGTCGAGTTGACTACGTGATTGCTCTCTGGTTGGTTTTTGGGGGTCTACTCGATCGAGTGAGGTGGTGTTACTCGATCGAGTGACCTCCATCCGTGGCCTGCCACGTGCTTCTTCTTTTAGCTCTTGCTTCTCCAACTCCGTCTCATCAACCACAACATACTCCTCGGGCATCTTCGGACCATCGTAATGGGTTCCGCTTCTCAATGTGATCGCATTTGCTTGCTCATGTGATTGCTCGCCTTGAGGAGGTAGACTACCCGGTGGCCTAACTTGCTTTTGGGTGGCAAGTTGTGCTACTTGGGTGTCTAGGATCTTGTTATGTGCAAGTATCTGGTCGACTTGGGTTTCTAGCTTATTATGACTTTGAATACCTTGCATCAATAAAGCTTTGATCTCCGCATACTCGGTGTTGGTTGGAGCTTGAGCTTGGTTTTGGTTTTGGTTTTGTGGGACCGACTGAAATTGTTGTTGGTTCCCCCACCCTTGTTGGTTACCCCAAGGTTGGTTACCCCAAGGTTGGTTATTGCCCCATTTTTGGTTCCCCCAATTTTGTTGGTTACCCCAATTTTGTTGCCCTCCTTGGAATTGTTGTCGGTTATTGCTATGGCTTTGGGAGGGTCGGTTATGGGGTGCTACATATGGGACAGTTTTGTTACCGCCGGGTGGTGGTGGGTTAAGGACGTTTTGACTCCTATAAGACAACAACGACTTGTCATAGCCCGGTTGGTTCATGTAAGGGAGGTGTGGTCTCATGGATTGGAATGCGTTCGCCGTTTCCAAACTCACACACTCTTGGGCATAATGACCCGTATTCCCACAATTCTCACAAACAACCTCGGACATTGCATTAACTTGGTACATACCGCCCTGTTGTTGTTGATTTTGGGTTCTAGCAAGCTCCATGGAATCAAGCCGTTTAGTTAAAGCGGCTAGGTGGCTAATTATGGCATTTGATGACTCGGAGTCACCACTATTTCCCCGGGTGTTATCTCGTGGATTTCCCCAACGTGAGTGATGAGTAGCCATATCTTCAATCAACTTCCATGCTTTATCATCATCAACGTTGTTTTGGAACCTGCCATTAGCTGCAGAATCGAGCGTAGCTCGGCAATCGTCATATAAACCATTATAGAATTGATTGCACAAAAACCATACCTCGAATCCGTGATGTGGACACTCCTTGACTAGCTTTTTAAACCTTACCCACGCCTCGTGGATATTCTCGTGAGATGTCTGTCGGAAGTTAGTAATCTGACTCCTCAACATGTTGGTCTTCTGCGGCGTGTAGTAGTGCTTATAAAAAGCTAAGGCTAGGGAGTTTCAATGTGTGATTCCCTCAGAAACGCGGTCTAAATCTGTGATCCAGTCTCTTGCGTTATCGCGTAGGGAGAACATGAATAGCATCTCCATCACCTCTTCTTGAGTCACTCCCGCGGGGAGTGGTATAGTTGAGCAATAATCGGTGAAGAGCTTCATGTGCTTCGCCGGGTCTTCATCGGGGCCTCCACCGAATTGATTTCGCTCCACCAATGTAATAAAGGCGGGGCGAATCTCGAACGTACCCGTAGTGGCAGTGGGCCTCTTCAACGGTTTCGGTAGGGCACTTTGCTCCGGCTCTGAATGGCTAGCAAGTTTGGGAGGCATCTTGACTAGCGGTGTCTCGGGGGCAGTAGTGGAATTATCCTCTTCAAAGGACAGTGCTTCAGATATGTGCTCGTCGTCCGAATGTTCCACTGATTCTGATCTTTCTGTCTCAGCAATCTCCTTGTAGAATTTCCTAGACCTGCGGAGAGTTCTCTCTGGTTCAGGATCGAATGGTGGTACGTAGCCTGAAATTCGAGAGGACCTGGGCATACGAGGAAGCTACAGGAGAAATGTGAGAAACGGTCTCAAGGAACTGAAGTTCCTCGAGACAAGCAATCAAAAGGCTAAAACACAAAACAAGTAAATAAATAACACCGTCTCCCCGGCAACGGCGCCAAAATTTGACAGGGGTAGTCGTATCCCTAATCAAAGATACCCTAAGGTTCACTAACTAATGTAGATAATGAAGTAGGGGTCGAACCTCAAGGAGACGGGACTCAAATACTTGCTCTAAGGTCTAGACTAAAGATTGCAGGTCACTGTTTTTCAGTTTGTTTTAAGTGGACTAACAACTAACTGCTATAGGACAAATCAATAATAAAAAAGGTCTAGGGTCTCAGGTTCACAATGAATGTCAATCAGGTCAGGGCGTCAACTAACAGGTCAATAATCGAACTGTCTAAGGTGTAGGTCCGGTCGGTACTACTACAAACTTTAGAACTAAACTTAACCTGCGGTCGCTAGAATTAAGCTAGTCTACCCAAAATGTCGTGACCTAATTAGTCCTTAACGCGGTCGTCGAAAAGTCCTAATTGTGATACTAACTAATTAATCCTGGCCAGTAATTAATCAATCAGAATTAAAACAACATTCAGGCGACAGTTCATATGATCAGAGACAAGTCAATTTTCTATAACCTAATTAACACCCATCGATCCCCTCAAACCCTAGATAGAAATTAGCTACTCATAATAATCGTAAATAAACTAACGGAATGTGAATTGCAATTAACCATGATGGATGCGAATCAAATCAAACTACGAGACTGAAATCAGATAACTAAGAAAACTAAGGGTGAATTAAGACAAGAATTAAACTAGGGAATTAAGACAAGAATTAAACTAGAGAATTGAAATTAAAATTAAAATCAAAATTAAAGTAGCGATACCGAAGAATTTGAGATCTGAAAAGGAAGAACAAAATACGATGAATCTTGCGAAGGAAAAGAGGAATGAACGTGACTTCTATTCTAGCCAAAACTAACGTAATGTTTTTTTTTTGATCGAAATCAAAAGTCAAAAGTAAAAAGTAAAGTCTGACAATCCTCCTCCAACTGATTTAAAAGAATTCAGTTGGACTTACAAAGCAGCCCAAAATTCTAAATAAAAGAAAATCCAATTTGCGGCCTGAATGCGAGGCACTCGATCGAGTACATGCGTGCACTCGATCGAGTGGATCCGTATCTGCAGCCTGGTTTATCACGGAAATTGGCACTCGATCGAGTGCTTAGCACCACTCGATCGAGTGGGTGCTGCTGAGCTTGTCATTGACATATTCATTTGCTTCTCGGCTTTTTCGTTTTCTTCCTCGTCCTTCGTCCTCGTCTCGGTTATCTGGGCTATCACTCCTAAATATGTTCGAAATTGCACTTAACCTGCAAAATAGCACGAGAACCGACAATATCGACTTTCTAATAGAAATCGACATTAAACATATAATTATGGAAGAAGAAAAGCTTAAAAACGGTTGTCGGGGACAATAAAATACGATATAAAATATGTTGATCAGGTATAAGCCTAGTTGGTGAGTGCAACTCGCGGTGGAGTACTCTACGGTAAGCATGGTGATTTGGATCTCGGTATTGTCATCATAATTCCGAGCAGGCTTAGTGGGAGCATCGTCCCGAGTTGGGTATTTTTGGCATCAAGCCTATAGAGTCACGATGCTTCTTTTTTGCTTCTGGTCAGACTAACGCCTAAGGTAGGGATTGATCAGTCTTATTGGAGGGGTGTTTATTGTGGGAAATGGGCTTGTCTTCCGTCTTGAACCCAAACTAGGAGACTACCTAGATTTGTCATAGGATTCGATACTGCTCTTACTAGGGGTAGTTATGTGGCTGTCTATGCCGGACATGGAAGAGGTTAAGGAAAACACGGGCCTTTGTTCCTGCAGTCATTATAGATGTGCCTATAATAGTCACGTGCATGTGCTCATAGTGTATGATGGTGTTCATCATGTTCTCGGAAACACATAAGGAAAGCATATATGAGAGATAGAAAAGCTAATTTTATTGAATTTTGAAAAGAGGACAGAATACAGTTGACTCTGACTCTGACTTTGAAATGAGGATATAGGATATCCTAGACTCGGACTCAGACTTAGACTCGAATCGGATCCGGACTTTCGAATGCTTGGTTGGTCGTTTCTTTTTGGTAAGGTCCTTGATTGGAGGAAACGACAGGTGCCACGACTCGCCTAAACTCGACTTTGTGCGAATGGAAGAGAGGGAGTCAAACTAGACATGGCCCGGGGTGACGGGTCGACAAAGACTCTTGGACCGGGATACTCGAACGTTGACCTAGACGAGGTAACAACTCTGGCTTGGACTCGACGATGAGACTCAAGCTGCACGAGGGTAAGTCCGAAAATGGGGCGACCGTGTTTGACCGCGTCACGTGTTTGGACCAACCGTGGCGACCTAAACCTTTAGGAGACTCGGGTGTTCGTAGCATAGGTACGACTCGAAGAAGACATCATAAGGACGCCGGTGTATGATGAACGTAAGGTACCCCTTAAGGTGACTGTGGTCGAATGCTTGGGTGGAGGACAGCCCCCAAGTGAGACTGAAGACTCTGACAGGACTCAGATGGTGCGGCATCTGAGTGACTCGAAAGTGACACCCGTGAGACACCACGTGTAGGACATGACCCTTAGAGCAACCGTGATTGATCGCTCTGCTGAAGGGTAGCCCCCGAGTGAGATTGTAGGTTTTGCTAAGACTCGAGTGTCGGGCGAGTGACCCTTAGATGTAAGGACCACAAACCTTTTGTTATAGGGTTATGCCTTGTAAAAGGTTGACTCGGCCTCGAGGAAAGGCAGACGGGGTAAGGGAAGAAACTCGCGATGTAAGATCGGCAGAGTTTCGACGCTAGAGACCTTTGACTTGACTTGAATAAGGATAGACCCTGTGATTAGGGTAGACCCTTAAGTGAAAGGACTTGAATTGGGATGACTCGACTAACGGATTGAAAGACGGGCAAGATTCCCCTAGGAAAGGTCGTGGGGACCGTCCTGTCGGAGGGAAAGATCGTGTGTGACTTTCTAGTTAGGACTCGAGTGTTCAGACGAACCTTCCATTTACGAGTGTATGACTCGTGTTGGTCGGTTATGCCTTTAGGAAAAGGCGGACTAGGATGGGGAAGAAACCCGTGATGTAGGATCGACGGAGTTTCGACGCTAAAGACCTTCGACGTATTACGAAAAGACCCGACACACGGATTACGGTAGGTCCTATAATAAGGAAGGTTTTTGAAAAATGATTGAATTTTGAAAATTGAGAGGACAGTCCTGAAATTGGCAGTGGGCCAATGGGATCGGGCATTTTGAAAGGTTAGAATGGTTGCGAGTAAATTCGCATTTTGAAATTTGAGGAGGCGATCCCGTCTTTTGAAATTGGCAGCATGCCGACAGGGGCGAGTTTTTTGAAAAGTTGAATATCGAAAATAAATTTTCGAAATTTTGAAAATCAAAAATAGGATCCCGAAGATTTGAAAATCGAAAACGGCATCTCGGAGATTTGAAAATCGAGAATTGCATCTCGAGGATTTGAAAAAAAAATCGAAATGGAATTTTGAAAATCGAAATGGAATTTGAAAATTCGAAAATCGAATGGTGGATCGGAAATTCGAATTTTGAAATGGACAGCATGCCGGCTAGAAAATAGGCTATTTTGAGTCAAATCGTCAGTCTAAATTTCGGCAGCATTCCGAGTTTTGAAAAATGGATATTTTGAAAAGACGGGTCCTGAAACGGACAGCATTTCGGTTTTTTTTTTCAAAATTTGGTATTTTTGGAAAGATGCATTTTTTTTGAAATGATGGTTTTTTGAAAAATGACACGGAAACCAAGTAGCACGTAGTCAAACAAGCATTATAACGACGCTTATGTATGCTTTACACTAAGTCTCGGTCGGTCAAAATAGGGTCTATACCAACAACGATAGCATTCTCGCGAAATGGGACGGACTCCCTAGCCAATTTGGACTTAGGACCTGCCGTAAAACTCCGGCGAGTTCCGCCATCGAAGTCTTTAGTGCACCCATGTAGGAATGCACCGTGGTATAGTGGGACGTCGGTCACAGTAACCGGCCCGGGCAAAATTGGGTTATGCATGAATCATTAAACTAATGCGCGCACACTAATATACGAACGATTTCTCTTCGAGTCTCACCCTAGGAACCCCGATGACATGTGGTACATCAGGTATCCCCAGCGGAGTCGCCAAATTGTGGACATGACGTAGGTCCACCCCGACGCGGCCACGCGCGGGTTTGGGTAGGCGAATGAATCTCGTGGTGAGATTGTTCTCGGGTTCGAAATTTAAGTCAAAATGGAGTCGCCACCGAATTTTGTGGTTATTCGGAACCATACGAGCCCACTCTATGTCGTCATGGGCTCTACACAAAGTAGCCCACTTCGATTTCAGAGTTTATTGGGATCGTCCCTTTGCATTGCAATATCGATACCGTTTAAACCGACTTTCGTATATAGAATGACTCTCGTGCGCCAATGGTTTCGGGCATCCGGAAACCAAGGTTCTGAGTAAGGGGTGAGGGTACGTGTTGGGAAGCCCACTAAGGACACCCAACCCCGCCCGCACATGGCGGCCTCTACTAAGACATTGTTCGTGTTCGTGTGAGCGCACTAGTAAAATGACTAAATGATATGCAAACAGCGTTTTCGGGCTAAGCATGCGAGTTAAATGTGAGCTACGTCATTTTAATGCATCTTGATTCACGTCAAAGTGATTTAGCATGTGATGTTCATTTAAGGCAATAAATGGAAAACATCGAAAATAGAAAAGTCGTAAATAAATTACAAATTACACGGGCGGAATACAACCCGGAATTCACAATACAACGAGCAATAAAATAGAATAATCGAATAGGAAATGGTAAACGTTAACTAGAAACGGACCCGTATATAATAAATATAAACTAGACCGTAAGTTGTGCAAACGGACAAACTTCGATTAAATACACATTATATTGTGTATTAAATGGAGGACGGAGATATGGAACCTAGACGTGGTGCTAGCCCGATCCCGAATCTCGATGCCTTGTCCCGACTTATCACATCGAGAAATAGAGTCTAAATTAATCATGTGTCGGATACGACTAAAGAGTCGTCGACACAAGATTAATAGTGCGAGACCGTCGATCAAAGTCGTTTTAAGTGATATGATATGCATGAGTTTTGAAAAATAGGATCACGTGATTGACTTTACACGTGTCGACTAAAAGTCGTAAAAAATGACGAGGCTCGAATGTTGCATTAAAGCTCTCGGATTACTGGGCTACAGGACCCACTCTATCGAGTCATGGCATGGACTCGGTCGAGTGCGCATTTAAGGTAGCTACTGTCCAGTTTTTGGTGTGCTACTCGATCGAGTGGGCTTGTGCACTCGATCGAGTGCCCTCTGTACGGGTGTTTAATTAGTGTTTTAAAACGACCCATTTTATAGCTTTTATGTTTTTGAATCGAGATGCAATTACGCTAAATATAAATATTGTCCAATTTATATTAGTTTAAATCTCGATGGCTCGTCATACTCGACATTCGGTTATAGAACCGACATCTAGTATTTAGAGCGAATTTGCAAAATCGAGTTTGATTGGGCTAGAACAAATATCGATTCCCTCCGCGTCATAATGTCGTAATCAATCCTTTCGGATCGTGTGACAATTAATTCGGCGTCAATGGGTTTCGTCCTAATCCGATTTGTCCTTGATTCTTTAGAATAATATTTTGAAAGAAATGTGGTCGGACATATTTAACGACGAATCTCCACGATCTATTACGCCCTTAAGTGTTTAGGGCGGCGCACCTCGAAGGGCGCCACCTCCAATATGACTTGTAAAGGGATTAAATAGACTTTAGGTGGAATTCGTAATTAAACATATTCGACCCAAAAATTCGACCGTCGTTGCAAACTTAAGTCCTCGGCATTTTAATATCGTAATTTGGCCTTAAGGCCTACGATCATTAATTTAGCCTCAACGGACGTTGCTCGGATCGTTTTGAAAATAGTTTTGTTAAATAATTATACGCGGTATTAATATTATAACAAAATGTAAATGACGATAATTAAATGTTAGAGGTTAGAATACGATAAGTAAATGTTAGATGTTAGTTGACATAAAATAAAATGTTAGATTGCAAAATTAAAATGTTAGTAACGAAAATGAAATGTTAGTGTTAGTAGTTAGTAGTTAGTAATAATAATGATAATAATAATAATAATAATAATAATAATAATAATAATACATATATTTATATAATCGAAAAGAAAAGAGTAAGGAGAAAGAGATGATGGGATTTAATGACACCCTCAACCTACATGCTTAAATGATCTCGGAAACGGACTCGTAGTGGCGGCGTGAGCGCGGGAGTGTCGAGATATGTAAGTAGAGTTATGGTGTATGTCTTTGACGAGTTTTGATCTCGGGATTTTGAATATGTATGTGTGTGTGTATGTGTATGAGTGCATAGAACTCAAGATGATGAAGGTTTAAACTGTGTAAGGTTGAATGAGGATTGAAAGGGTTGGAAAAACCTTGTTTTTTGAGGTGGTAAAAGGTTGAAAAAGTTGTGTAATGTGTTGGGGTGATGAGGTATTTATAGGGAAATACCCCGGTTTAGGATCACTCGATCGAGTGCCCTAGTGCACTCGGTCGAGTGCCTTCAGAAATGAATCTGGTCCGCTTTTTGAGGCTCCACTCGACCGAGTGGGTCAATCCACTCGATCGAGTGGATCAATTAGGATGAGATATTTTAGGAATGATTTGTTGACTTTTTTTGAATGATTTGGTTGTTGTGACTTGATTCATTTTGTGTACTTGGACATAATGTGAGGCTGGTTCGTCTCGGGATTCGACTTTGACCGGGTTTTGACTCGGTCGCTAAAAGACGGTTTTATTTCCGGTGACGGTTTTGGCCCAAATTAGTCTCGTTTTATTGGAAACGGCCCACTGGGCCTGGATTTGAGGTCGGTTTTGAGAGATTTGCACTCCGCTAAATGCCCACGTCGGATACTATTGATTCTGAGTCCATATTCGAGCGTATTAAGTCACGTTTACGTCCGATCATCATCGGGTGTTTTGTCGGGAACTGCTATAGACACTAGCATGCAAAATGCGGGTGTCTACACTACTTATGCTACTGCCACTTTCGGGTTGTTTTTTGGGTCCGTTTTGGTGCTGTTTTGGTGATCCGATTATGCATCAAACACTTTGATGCTGCTGATTTTTTGGCTGCAACCCGGCAGAATGTTTGCTGCTACTGTGAAGATGTTGACGCTCTTTTACTGTTGCTGCGAAGATGTGTAACTGCTGTATCTTTTTGGTTGACACATCTACTGTTGGCTTTTTTTCAAACAATAGTTCATGATATCATGCTACTACTTACTTAATTACTGTAATTGCTAGTGTCAGTTTGATTTGGTAATTACTGTAATTAATTTTGCTATTATTTCCTTTTGTAAGAACTTTTAGTGCAAAATATGAAAGCAGTAGTTGATTATGAAAGAAAAAACCATTACTTTTGCATTGCAATTATTTCTTACATCATCTTTTTCCCATTACAATTTAAAGAAAACAAGTACTACAACAAAGATAATTAATGCAACAATACAGTACTTCAAACCCTTCATCATTGACACTAATTCTTTCATTTGTATCTTTAAACCCAACAATTCATCAATAATAGCTCCATCTTCATCGTAATTATTTCTTCGTTTGAAACATTCACTGAATATAATATGCTCCTTACCTAACCACATCACAAAATTGTTGCAATCAAGACATTTAAAGTATGCTTTCCGTGGGTTAGATGTCGACCCAGATATCTTTAGTATTGTGTTTCTCCTACAAATGTTGCAAACTTGATTTCAAAATTCCACCCCTTCAATGAGGTTATTTCTTACCTAATTTGTGGGTGAAGATGACATGATGAAGAGTAAGAGAGAAAAAATTGGGAGAGAGAGAGAGAAGGGAAGAAAGAGAAGTGTAAGTAGAGTTGAATAATTGTATATAGGTAAATCTTTACATATTAAAGGAAGAATTCTTCAAAAAATGTGTCTTAGGAATAGTGAATTCCTTATGAACAGTATCACCCCTTAGGAATAGTGTTTTGCTTGTGAACAGTACCACCACTCCATCTTTCTCCTTTCCTTTCAATTCCTCGCTTCATCTCTTCCGATCTACCAAATCCTCGCCATTGATTCATTCTCACCACCCAGAATCACAGTAAACCTTGATTTCGAACTTCAATTGCACAAATCGGGGATCAGATTGACAGATTCGAGTCCTCCTGCTAAAACCCTAGATTCTTGGTAGGTGTAAAAATGGTGGATTCGACGGCGATCGAAGCACCACCGATGCCGGAGAAGAGTTCAGCGAAGCGGAAACGAGAGAAGTTGGAGAATCCGTTGACTTCGGAAGAAAGAGAATCGAAGTTGAAAACCCTAAATGATGAACTCGAAAGCTTGGTTGAGTACTTTAATGAAGTCTTGAATGGTGAGATTGATTTGAATTTGAGTTCATTGAAGGATAATGCGAGCTTGAATTCTGCGGTTGCGGTGTTGTTGGAGGAGAAGAGGTGTTCGTACTCGAAACTTGCTGGTGAGATTTATGAGAAGGTGAAGGATAGAGATGGTGGGTGTGTTACGGTTGCGAGTGTTAAGGCGAATGTGTTGTTTGTTGGACAAAGGGTTGCTTATGGATTTGGTAATGGTGATGTTGATGTGCTTGAGGATGAGTCTGATTCTTGCCTTTGGTGCTGGGAGGTGATCTTTTCTATCGATTTGTTTTGTTTCGATGATTAGATTGATGATTTTTTTCATTTTTTGATGAAGTTAAATACCACTTCATCGCTAGATCGAAAGAAGAAGGAGAAAGGAGCGATTTGGTGTGTAACCGTCTGTCAAGTCGCGATTTCGAAACTGCAAATCCTCCGCCATGGATGATCCACCAGCTTCTTCATCATCCTCTCGCAAGCGCTCCTTCATCGCTGACGAAGACGACGACGTTAAACCTCTGTAACCTCTCTCTCTCTCTGTTGCTATCTTCAATACTATTTTCACAGAAGTACCTTGATATGTATACAAATCAGATGCCGGAATATATCCGTGACTTCATAAAAAGAGAAAGGTCTGGATAGACACCCTTCCTCCTTAAACCGGTTTATTCTCACTTTTAACCCTGGATTATACGTTCTTCATTGTGTCTTTACTCTTCTCAAAGGCCTTGTTCATCGCTACTTGTCCCCCTCAAATGACAAATTCTCGTATAAGGAGGTCTTCTACCGTAAGACCATTGACTTATAGTCTAACACAAATTCTTGTTTCAGACGGGTATATATGTCTGAAGCTTATGGCGGGTCAAATAGGTAGGATACGACAAATTTGATGTGGCATTTCCTTCCTTGTTGGAGTATATTTGACCCGTTTTAATGTTAAGACGGATATTTTTTGATACCCCCTCCGTTTCTCCCCTGTTTTCCCTTTTGGTGTATTTCTTTGATATTTTCAACTTATCTCTAATGCAAGTGCTTTTGGTGAGAGAGTCGGGTGGTGAGGGAATAATGAGATCTTATTATACATTGAAGTCTTACACTAAAACTGTGTTTTTACGAATGCGTAAGTTATACTCCAATGCTGATCTTCTTGACGCTCTTTACTCATCACAGAAACTACGAAGATATAGCCATGTCCATGCTTATTGCAAATTCAAATTCTGCACCTCCGATTTGGGTTAAGGGTAAGTGAAGCTTCAAACCATGTCTCCACCGACAGTAACTAGGCTAGATTTTGCTCCTTTCTAATATCTGATTAAGGTTTTATTTGTATACATACATTGTCGCAGATTAATATTTTATCGATTTTCTACCCTGGCAGGAAAGATATATGAGATCGGATCATATGGCATAAGTAGTCTGCAAGCCCACGGTAGCACGAGAGACAAATGTCTGAATGACTTTGTCTCCCTTTTCAGTGAAGCCCCTCTTGTATCAACTAATGTCAAGGCTGTCGATTCCAGGAATGAATGGTTCTGGTAGCACATGCACTTAACTACCTCTCAATCATCTATATTACCGCGCACACAGGTATCGACTACTAAACTATCAACATACTTGACAGTCGTAATGATCTTAATCAAATCTGTTAGCTTGATGCATGACGGTCGTTAAATACATCTGAAAGTTCATGTCATAGATCGGGTGACAGTCGTTAGCCTGATACTTGTACATTGTATATTTTCCGATGTGTTCCTTGTTTAAAAATGGATATGCTCGTCTCAAACAAAAAATTGTGCCTAAGAAAGCCATAATATGGGTCGTCCTTTTTTTCCTTTGATTCTTACTTATCTTCTACCCTTTATATGGATTGGTTCGACCCCTGTTTCAAGAACACCATTGAACCCCCCGAAAGACGACTCTGCTGATATCATACTATCGTGGCAAATAGTTAATCGACGCTGCTTCTTGCAGGGCTATGAACGCTCGGGCTCAAATATTCAACTGTCAGTTTCGGATAACAGAAGCCCTCAAAAATCCACCAACTGGATGTTTTGTCTTTTACAGTAAGTTCCGAGACTTATTTAGACCTTAATTTCTACTGTACTCCGTAGTGTATATGATTGTCGAGTCGACACCCTAATATTGGTCGATCTACGCCAAAACCATGATCATCTCGTTTGACTCAATTTGTGTATTTTATAAGATGAGAGTAAATAGGAGCTCTTCTGTTTTTTGGACGACGACTTCAGATTTATATTAGCCGACCCCAAATCTTTTTACGATTTCCAGTGTTTTCGAGGACCAGTGTTGTGTTGGCTTGTCTACCTTGATCTGTCAGTCATATCCAAATGCTCTCTACCGGCCCAATTTATTTTCAGCACGAACAACCAACCAATTAAGTTTATCCTTACATTATTTCGTTAATTTTAGCATGTCTTATTCAATTCAGGCACTCGGTTCAACGAGTGTTTTTTTAGTAATAAATGCAAAAGACGGTTTTTTTTTGTGGGTTCAATGGGTAAGAATCAAACCGTTATCCTCATGGTTGGAGTAAGAGTGTACCGACGACGGTTTCATTAATGTGTAGACAAGTAGACAACCCATTAAACAAAAAATAGTAATACTACCACATTCATTTATTTCAATAATTGTTTTAAATTTTTCATCACAGATATTTGTATATGAATATATGATGCTGTTTTACGTAACAACTCATGCTGAATGCTGATTGCTCTAAATATCTCGACAAAAATCAACTACCACTACTTATTTTGTATTACTATAACTAACAGAATTAAATGTACGGTTTTTGTATTAATTTTGTTATCTCTTTAACTTACTGTTACGACATTGTCTTACTGATATTCCTAACATGTTGATATATTGCAGGCACTGTATAATTTTGTCGTTCAGAGAGTGCATGTAGTAAGTGAAATTACCCCATATCAGCTGATAGATCAGCAAAGGCGGAAATGGCAAGTAGTAGGTTGGCGGAACGAGTAGAGAGTGTGGTGAGACAGAGATAACAAAAGGCGGCAGTGATGGGCGCTGCCTGGCATGCCATCTCTCAACGCATTCCTCTCCTTGATTTTGTCATTGATGTCCGTGATGCCCGGGTATCACCATCATCTTCATCATATCAGCTATGTTTGCACGACGTTTGTCTGATAATTAATGATAAATTTGTGAATGTCATTGCCAGCTTCCCTTGTCTTCGGAATGCGGCATCCTCAACAACTCATTCACCTCCCGCTGCATCATTGTCTTCAATAAGCTCGACCTTGTCGTTCCTTCCCATATTAAGGTCTCCTCCTCCTCCTCCTCCTCCTCCTCCTCCTCCTCCTCCTCATCTTCCTCTTTTTTGGCATCATATCACCTGTTTTGTCTGTAGTAATATGCTTCTTACCATTTCTATTCATTAGGAATAGGTGACGCATTTTCGATCTCAGAATTCCCCGGTCTTTGGCGTCAATTCCCACAACAAACATAGCTGTTAACAGGTTTGATTTATTTAATCCCGTAAATCGCATGGAGTTGGGTAAGTAATTTTAGGTTCTGTTTGTTTGATTAGTAATATGAAGTGGGTAGCACTTAATTTTGATAGGATGAAGTCATTTTGTATTCAATTTGTTGGATTTATTCAATTTATTTGTGAAAAACCCAAGAACTCTGTGTCATTGTATTTGCCACTCGCCTACTCCGTTACATGAACCTATAACAAAGATGTTATCTTCAGGCAATTCATCAAAATCAATGTCGTCTGATTAAAATTCATCATCAGAAGAGTAAATGAAATAATCAAATTCCAGATTATTGACATATTTAGAAGAACACGATATGAAATCAAAATTGAAACATATAGCACCACAATCTAACTAAGCAAGGTCCAAACAGAATGAACACACAAGAATGACAGAAAACAGAGGAAACATTCAAATCACAGAAATACCCGGTCAAACGAAGGTACGCCACTCGTTGTAATCATCACAGTCATCTCAGAAGCTTCCTCGTTATTATTATACACGTGCCAGTAATTTATTGATTTTTGGTTTTCACATTTCAACTCTTTTGTAGTATAATTTGTTTTAACATTTGCTGTTGCATGCTTTCAGGGAATGTCTTAAATTGATTCCTCATGATAAATTCTCCTTCGCAAATATCTGGCTGTTGGCAGCCCAGTTTGAGATACGTCAATTAAATCTCAATGGTGCCCGACAGATACTGGGCAATGCTATTGGAAGGGCTCCGAAAGATAAGGTTAGATCGGAACGTGTAACTTGTAGATGTAACTCGTAATTAAATACTCCAATATCTTTTCATGTTCTAACAATTACACTTGGGTTGACAGATTTTCAAGAAGTACATTGAAATAGAGTCACAATTGGGAAATATAGACCGGTGCCGAAAGCTGTATGAAAAGTATCTAGATTGGTCACCAGAAAACTGCTACGCATGGACCAAATATGTTGAACTGGAGAGATCTTTGTGTGAGACTGACCGAACAAGGGCTATTTATGAATTAGCCATCGCCCAACCTGCATTAGATATGCCAGAATTGTTGTGGAAGGTAACTGCATGAGCCCTCTTTCTCAAATGTGTGTTATTTTGAAGCTTCACGCATTACAGAGCTTACCTACGTTACAGACTTAGTTTTTGATAATGAGGTGGGACATGAGGCAAAAGCGTGTGCCTTGTGCATACATGATGCACTGTTTTTGCTCATTAATTTGTATTTTCAGAATAAATCTTTGTGCAATAGTACCCTCTTATGCATTCTGAAGAGGTTTAATTAAGTAACCTAAAAAGTTGGGTATGTTATGGGGGAAAGGAAAAGGGATAGCGATGTACGCCTACATTAGAGCCTTTATCCCATAGTGATTTGTTTGCTGGAACTCTGAAACTCGTACACTAGCGTGCCTCGTTTGTTGCTTCCTGCGCAAAAGGTGTGCCAAAGGTGACCCATGTGTTTTTTGTGCGTGTAGTTGTGAGCCTTGAGCTGTTTTTTTCCCCTTGCAAGTTACCAATGGTTATATGCTGTTACTAATATTGAATTTGATGCACGCTCGCAGTGGTATATTATGATTGGTTTTTAATTTGGCTTCAGCTGGCGATGGAAGCCATCGCAATGTGAACTCCCGAGATTCAACGGTACAAAATTTCTGGAGTTGATGAGCGGAAAAACACTCGCTTTCATTGGTGATTCAGTTGCACGGAACCAGATGGATTCACTACTGTGTTTACTTTGGCAGGTAGTAATTTCCGAACTTATGTTATACGGGTCGTCAGTTCGGGTGTTGGGTCAAATACGGGTCGTTAGTCGGGTTACTAAGACCCTGCTCTTTTGGACTTATATTCAGTCAATTTCACTTCAGCTCAGTTCCAGGAGGCATATTTTGTCTCTATATTTCAGTCAGTTTCAGTTAAATTAAGTTCACTTAAGTTAAGTTCAGTTCAGTCCAAAAAGGGCCTAATTGTATTGTATACGTATTTAGGTTGAAGCGCCCAAAAACCGAGGAAACCGTCACATGCAACGTTGGTTTTTTATATCAAAGTCCGTGATGATAGTCCGAATTTGGTCGTCGTGGCTCGTTCACCAAACCTCGGAACCCTCGGGACCCGTACCCCAAGGCGTTGCCCAACTCCACCTCGATCTCCCCGACGAAACCTTCATGCAATACGTCCCGGACTTCGACGTGGTCGTCCTCTCCTCGGGCCATTGGTTCGCTAAGCAATCCGTCTACATGTTGAACGACGAGATAGTCGGGACCCAGTTGTGGTCCCCACCGGAAAAACAACAACAACTACAACAAAAACCGATGACGGTGAACAACGTCGAAGCCTTCGGGATCTCGGTGGAGACGAGCATAGCGGCCATGGCCACGCATCGGAACTACACCGGTCTCACGATCCTACGATCCTACTTGCCCGACCACTACGAGGGCGGTGCGTGGAACACGGGCGGATCGTGCACGGGAAACGTGAAACCGATATCACCCTGTCGGCTCGTCGAAAACGGGTTTACCAACACGATGCACGAGAAACAAGTGATGGGTTTCCAACGCGGGGCGAAGAAACAGACAAACGGGTAGAAGTTGAGATTGATGTATATCACCGACGTTTTCTCGTATCTGCATGACGGGCATCCGAGCCCGTACCGAAGCCCGGATCCAAATAAAGTCACAAAGTGGGGCCCGGACGGGAAGCCGCCCCCTCAGGATTGCCTTCATTGGTGCATGCTCGGTCCGGCCTATACTTGGAATGAACTCGTTCTCGAAATCATTAGACGAGAGTTCGAAGGTAACCGCAACCCGGTTTCTTAATCGAGACGGTCACATGTTTCGGCTTTTATCCTCCGATAATCTCTCACTTAATTATCTGTAAATTAGCTGAAATCCATGATTAGGAGACCTTAATCTTAGTTTTACCATTCTTTTAACTTTGTAATATGATTTGTGTTATTGTCATTAAAGAACTTGTTTTGTTCATTTTTTTTTTCGAGATTATTATACGGGTTTTGTCTCGGGTGAAATCTAGGTTCATACTTCGTGGACACGAGAAGACGGTTTTACATCAAAATAGTCAATGAAATATCATTTACGATTGATGCTTTATAAGAAATCATGAAATATTGATTTGAAAAACCCGAATTTTACATTATTATTATTATTATTTTTTTCAAAAAAAAATTTTTTGAAGGTATATTTGTTTCAAACTCGTATTTTTTTTTTGGGATTTTCTACGCGGTATCCCTATATTTTTCACTTTTCTACCTGGTTACATGGTACCCTTGAAGTTTACCATTAATTTAACTAGCGTCCCGAAAGTTTTTTTTTCATCAGGTTTTGTCGTTGGATTATGTTTTTAGTTTAGGATTAAGATTTCAATATCATTTAGCTTAGATAATTAATGAGTAATTGAGCTTAATTTAAGTGTTATCATTTGATTTGACAATATAACGTCAAAAATATAATCCGTTCAAATTCGAAGTATAACTGCAAACACGTACAAAATTGTTAGTTTAAGGTCAATTATCGGTTAATTAGGTAGGTATCTCCAACTCAATAGAAGACTGCTTGAGTGCTTCGAATTAGGATCAGTGGGGATGGAGGAGAGCATGGAAGAGATGAATCGTCATTAGAGTACTGGCTTAGAGGGAATTTTTTATCCGGATAGATATATCACAAAAGAGGAGCGTAGACAAGCTAAGGCATGGAGGAATATGGAATGGGAGATGAGGCACCCATCAAAGAGATACTTGATGATGTTCACACTGACAAAGTAACCAACTTCTTTTAACTGTTTTTTCTTCAAAAAAACAGAGGGTTTTTCAAATGTTGGATAAAATCGTCAAACTTGGATTATCAAATTAGGGATTTGGCGTTGATGAAGGAACTCGAGGGAAATGGGTGAAATTCTATTAAGAAGCTTATCAGCAATCCAACTGCAACCCATTTTAATTCATACCCATTTTCTTAGCTCCACCTAATTATATATGTTTGTCATTGCTTCCTCCATTTTTAGCCTCTATTGTGTTTTACCGGGTCAAGACGACAGAGGCATCAGGCCGAAGACATTGAAATCAACGTTGTAACTGATAGTGATGACGGTGATGACTTTGTTACTTGCGTTTTGATTGTTAGTTATATTGTTTTTTGATTATTTTTAAACGAGTGAGCGCAATACTTTTGCTTCAACTTGGATCTATAAGATCAAGCTTGATTGACGAGTCCGTGCATGGTAGTGCAAATGGCGAGGAAGAGAAACAACTTGAACTCATTCTTACTCAGAGAAGACTTGCGGAGGTAAGATTCAAATTAGTATATCAATCTCATGTAAATTTTGATGGAACAACACAATTACCACAAGTCTTTTCCTGACTTAAATAGGTTATGGTCATCTGATTCTCTTACTTTTGTAACTCTCAATTCCATTTGTTATAGGGGTTCCTTTGTGAGAGGAGATAGTACATGAACGGAGCTTGTCAGATTATCATGTTTAAAATTCAAATAACAAATAATATAGCAAGGTTGTCAAATTATCATGCTATGATGAAATTAGTTACTTTATTAGGACTATGATATGCTAACTGAATCAATTTCAGGACTAGCTACAATTGTAGAAGTTCAGCGGTCAGTGTTTGGTCTGATGTATACCTTACTATGTTGGTTTAACAAATGTAAATCGTGCATATTTAACAATTTAGACATCCTTTTTAAGTTAATCTGTGTTTCTGTGTATTTTGTTCTATTTGATTGTGGTGTTAGCCCTATTGAAGAATTATTATTGAAAAGTAGATATTCTGAGCTATTCGATTTAATGTTCTGTAACTGAAGTTGAAACACCAGTAGTGATGCATCAGAATATCATATCATAAAGAGAAGCAAATAGAAATTTGCTACTCCTACCTTCAAAGAAGAGAAAGCTACTCCCCTATTCTCATCCTATCATTCCCACAATCCCACTGCAGCTCTCTCTCTATATTTCCGTACCAATCTCACTGCAATATTCAATTCCTCCACCACCTTACATTCCACCTACCTTAACAATTCCACGTTTCTAAATCGATTTACACGCACATTCGCCCCTATTATGATGGGATTCGTGGCCTGGATTGCTGATGTACAGTCATGAGAACATAGAAAACGATAGTGGATGTAAGATATTCCCATGATTAATGGTTTGTATGCCTCGTCAGTACGGAGGGAGAGAGGGGGAGGAAGAGAGAGAGGAGGAGGGGGAAAGGAAGGGGAGAGAGAGAGAGAGAGAGAGAAGGAGTGTGAGAGGGAGAGAGGGGGAGGGGGAGAGAAAGGGAGAGAGAGAGGGAGACAGAGGAAAGAGAGATGGAGGGAGAGGGGGAGGGAGACAGGGGAAAGAGAGAGGGAGGGAGAGGGGGAGGGAGACAGGGGAAAGAGAGAGGGAGGGAGAGAGGGGGGAAGGGAGAGAGGGGGAGAAGGACAGGGAGAGGGAAAGAGGGGGAGAGAAAGAGAGGGAGAGGGAGAGAGTGAAGGAGGGGGAGAGAGAGACGAAGAGGGAGAGAGAGGGAGAGATAGAGGGAGAGAGGGATAGGGAGAGGGAGAGAGGGATAGGGGGAGGTGGAGAGAGAGGGAGAGGGGGAGAGAAAGGGGGAGATAGGGAGAGAGAAGGAGAGCTTTCTGCTGTTTTCTGACTTTGCAAGATTTGATATTTTTTTACCTTTTGGAGAGAGGGGAAGAGAGAGAGCTTTGGGAGAGGGGAAGAGAGAGAGAGAGAAGGGGAGAGAGAGAGGAAAAGAGAGAGGGAGAGGGAGGGGAAAAGAGAGAGGGAGAGGGAGGGGAAAGAGGGGGAGAGAAAGAGGGAGGGAGAGGGGGGAAGAGAGGGAGAGAGGGAGAGAGGGGGAGATGGAGGGAGAGGGAGAGGGAGAGAGGGAGAGGGAGAGAGGGGAAGAGAGAGAGGGGGGAGAGGGAGATATGGGGAGAGAGGGATAGGGGGAGGGAGAGAGAGAGAGTGTGAGGGGAGGAGAGGGAGAGGAGGAGAGAAATGGGGAGATAGGGAGAGCTTTCTGCTAATTTATGACTTTGTAAGATTTGATCTTTTGTTGACCTTTTGGGAGAGAGGAGGAGGGAGAGAAGGGAAGAGAGAGAGAGAGGAGAGAGAGAGAGAGAGAGGGAAAGAGAGAGAGAGAGAGAGAGAGGCAAATAGAGAGGGAGAGAAGGAGGGAGGGAGAGAGATAGACGGAGGGGGAGATAGGGGGAGGGGGAGAGAAAGAGAGAGAGATGGAGGGAGACAGAGAAGGAAAGAGAAGGAGGGAGAGAGGGGAAGGGGGAGAGAAAGAGAGAGAGGGGGGGAGAGGGCGAGAGGAAGGGAGGGGGAGAGGGAGAGAAAAGGAGAGGAGAGAGAAGGAGAGGGAGAGGGCGAGAGGGAGAAAATGGGAGAGGGAGAGAAAAGGAGAGGGAGAAAGGGAGAGGGAGAGAGAGAGGGGGGGAGGGAGAGGGGGAAAAGGGGAAGGAGAGAGGGAGAGAGAGGGGGAGATAGAGGGAAAGAGAGAGGGAGAGAGAAAGAGATGGAGGGAGAGGGAGAGAGGGGGAGAGAAAGAGAGAGGGATGGAGAGGGAGAGAGGGGGAGGGGGAGGAGAGGGAGAGGGAGAAAAGGGGAAGGAGAGAGGGAAAGAAAGGGGGAGAGAGAGAGAGGGGAAAAGAAAGGGAGAGAGAGAGGGGGAGGGGGAGATAGCGAGGGAGATGGGGAAAGAGAGGGAGAGAGAGGAAAGAAAGAAGGCGAGAGAAAGGGAGAGAGGGGGGAGGGAGAGGGGGATAAAGTATAATTGAAGGAGGCCCTACTTTATAAGTATAAAGTAATAGTAGCGGGGTTTCCCTGATGATTAGCGCAAGCAGGTTTACCTGGTCTAGAAATGTGACTACCGTTCTGCTAATGTGCAAAGCTACATTTCTTATTATAGGCTTATGTACGTTTCCTCTGGTCGTTGATGACTCTTTTATCAGGTAGCGTAGTGAGAGAAAGGGAGCTTTTGGGAGGGAGAGAAGGGGAGAAATGGGGAGAGAGGGGGAGAGGGGGAGCTTTCTGCTGTTTTCTAACTTTGCAAGATTTGATCTTTTGTTGACCTTTTGGGAGAGAGGGGGAGGGGGAGAAGGGAAGAGAGAGAGAGAGAGGAAAAGAGAGAGAGAGAGAGAGAGAGAGAAATAGAGAGAAATAGAGAGGGAGAGAGATAGACGGAGGGGGAGATAGGGGGAGGGGGGAGAGAAAGAGAGAGAGGGGGAGGGAGACAGAGAAGGAGAGGGAGAGAGGGGAAGGGGGGGAGAAAGAAAGAAAGAGAGAGAGAATGAGAGGGCGAGAGAGAGAGAGAGAGAGAGAGAGAGAATGAGAGGGCGAGAGAGAGAGTGAAGAGGGAGAGAAAAGGAGAGGAGAGAAAAGGAGAGGAGAGAGAAGGAGAGGGCGAGAGGGAGAAAA